>CAXKVW010000416.1:0-149285 GCA_964058825.1 Carex arenaria
TGACAGTTGGAGGTTTAACTCTTCTAATCAAAACAATTCACATTTTATGAAACCAAGTACAGGCTTCTATATCATTCAGAGTTCTTAACTTTTTTATATGCATGAGAGAAAAGGAATGGCTAAACCCTAAACTTAAAGTTCTGAATGGATTCGATTAAAGTATTAAACACATATATATTTGCTTGTTAATGGACCAAGCTAGTTTGGAATGAGCCCGGCCTAGCTCAAACTCATTAATTCTGATCCGAGTTTGTGACAAGCTAGCTCGTTTTAGCTCGATCCGATAACAAACAAGTTGTTAGTGAACGAGTTACGGGTTGATCCCAAACGGTCCATGAGCCGTGGGCTTTTTTTTGCCAGCACTAACATGTGTTCATCCTTTTCATTAAAAGTGGCAAACGACATTTTGAACCTTTTTTTATCTGATTTTAATAGATGAATGAGCCTATTTTCTCTACTGAAAAGGCCCAACTATTCAATTCTTTAAAAAAAAATAGATGGTCCATTTAACAGTGCCAATGTAGCCTATATAAACTGACTTATATTGGGCCTTTGGGTGTCGTGATCTGATATACAACTCCTAACAAATTGGGACCTTCAGTTCTCTCATTATCTCATCTCCAATGGCCACTTCACTCCGTCTCCTCACTCCTCTGAGCGCATTTCCTATCAAACCCCACTCCGGCCGATATTTTCCCAATTTAATTCCCATCACCACCGCAAATTGCTCTCCCTCCGCAAACCCCGTCCCCGAAACAACCACCACTCCAGACCCCGACAAAGACTCCGACGCTTCCTTCGACACACCCGGCGACAGCCTCTCCGCCACTGACCCCTCTTTTGCCATATCAAAGCGCGCCCCATCAGCCATTAGCGTCCGTTCTGGTCCAGTACTTTGTCCGCTTGAGCCGCCAAACTTTGAGATCGGATGGAAACGAACGAAGGAGATCAAGAATGAGCTGCCAAAGGGATGGCAGATTGCAGATTTCTTGGAGAAGTTAGATGGGCTGATGGAGAGGGGGAGGTTTGGGTCAACTAAGCTCCTTGCAAAGACAGTGGAGATTGTGGCTGAGAGAGTGAGAGAAGAGACAGAGGTGTTGAGAGCCGGCGGTGAGGTGGATGAGCGGGTGGTGACTGAGCTGCTGAGAGTGTTGAGGCTTGTTGAGTTGGATGGTGAGATGGTGAAGGCAGCTGTGAAGGAGGAGACACTAAAGGAGAGGATCGAGACGGCACGGGCTCGGTGCCGGCAAGCTATTCTTGTTGCACTGTCTTTGTAAAGGCCAGAAAGGTTCCTCTCAATTGAAATGTCTTTGTGATTAGTACAGAGCTTGATAAAATATTCTTTTTGGAACATATTAAGAAATTATGAAATATATTTGTGTACTCAATCTAGTATAGTTGTTCTGGTAAACTGATCAAAGCATGCCCTGCATTGGAACAAACTATGTTTATCACTTTATATTGTGATGATAAACTGAGCTAAGGGAAGTGTTTGACATTTCTGCGTCTATTCTTATATGGGAAAAAAGAAAAGTTGAAGTGGATCAATATTGCAACGTAAAGTCCTTATGCCAGAACTGAGAATCTGTACACCTAAGCATGCAAGTTATATGGTGACAAACCTTTTGCATGCTTCAACAGCAAAGAAATGGATTGACAGAATATTGGTAAGCTTAATACAGCACTAGGCATCTTAATTGGTAGTAAAGTTTTAAATCATAGGTATGCTCAAGAAATTTGCTATTGACAAATTTAAATATATAGAGGGTCACCAACGTATTCAATTCTTAATTAATCCATAATCACTTTCTGTTTAGGATAAGTTCATGTGCAAGGAAAGCAAGTCCAGAAGGTCATTCATTGTTGAGATATTAAAAGTCAGACTGGAATCAGAATCCCTTGTCCCTGAAATTAGGGGAAAGAGGTTTTAAGAGAATCATTTTTTTGGTATTCCTTTCCAGTTTTTTATTTTCTGTAAGGAAGACAAGAATTTAATTACATGGACTTTTCAACATTGGTTTCCAGAGCAAAATTATCCTTCACTTCTTTCACTACCAATAACCATCAAAGAAAGCCTTATTTGCATTAGGTGGAAGCTGAAAATAAAAGCAAAGCGTTTTCAAATTGAGAAAATTTTCTGCTAAAAAAGTTATAAGCTAGACATATAAACTGACAATGAAATAAAAACACACACACACACACACACACACAAAATTGAAACTATTGTGTTACCATTGTTGCTCTTCCCCAAAATGTTTGGAATCCTGGTCTTTAAAGGCAACTATTGTGTACAGAGAAGAAATATGGCAGCCAAATTGCGAGGGAAATCTATCAATTTTTTTAGTGAGGCCAAATCAAATTCTGTGGCATTATGTGCACCCAAGTCAGCTAGGCTCGTCATATTGTTTGGTTTACACTCTTGCTGGGTGACAGTTTGGTAATTAGCATCTAATGTTGGGTCTGAGCTACCATTTCCAATGTAGTTATAAACACAATCCAAGAAGGAATAGAAGTTTGCTTCTTTTTTGTAATCAGATATGGATGTTTGGCTTTCTTTTTGCCAAAGAAGCATAGTTGCTGGTAGATGTTTGCACTGGCAGCTGGCAGGTTGAGTGGGACATCAGAAGCAGATGATGCATTTCCATCTCTTCTGCCAATTCCAATGGGTATATTTGGGTCCATTTGACTAGAATAAAAGAAAAAAGATGAGTAGATTTACTTACAATCAAGTGACATAAAAAGATTATTCAATTAGAGAGCACAAAAAATTGAGTTTGACATTAGCTAGTTACCAGGGATATTGAATTACGCACTGCCAATGCTATAATTTCTGAACAGAGACGATCCCCGGGCAAGCTTCCTCTGCTTTGGCCTCCATCCTATCAATTACATCATAGCTTCTCACATCTTCATTCAAAGATGCATCTTTCTCTGCTGTATTGTTAGCAATCAAATTCAACGATATAGATGCCTCACAAGTCACAATCCTTTAAGCGAGCAATTGCATGCTAGGATATGTAATATATATTCAGTCAGAATATCAGGCATGAGTTCATGCCAGTAAATGTGCTGACTGGAGCACAGATATAATTATATTTGATAATAAATATACTAAAATTCTGAAACTTGATAAACTGAAACCATAATGATAGACATAAAGATCAGACAATAAGAAAGATGAAAGAAAGGAATAGAACGTTGTTTTAATAAAACAACCAAAGCAACAGAACTGCTGCATGTGATGTTGCCATTATATTTGTCATCTCTTGATAAACTACACGCTAACCAAGAACAAGTTTGATTGTATTCACACTCAACATGCGGTTTCGTTGTCCAAAAACATCAGAACAGGAATAAAATTCAGAAGTGCTGTTATTAGAATTTCAGCATCCATTTTCTTTTTCTGGACGATAGATTGAAAAAGAAGATCTCGAGTTTTAGACTATCCATTTTTTGGAGCATCCGCCTTATTAAATAGGATGTGTTTGTGGAGCTGACTCGCTCTTTGAAAGGAAGAACATTATCCAATCTGTTTGAGCTTGTGTATTGAAAATCTGTTTGTGGATCTCAGAGGGATATTAAAATCATATAATTTGCAAAGAAATTTTAAATCATCGAGATTTAAAATATGGTGGAAAAAAAGCCAACCATTTGTACTTTGCAAAGCTCATCTTGTATTACCAAAGTAAAAAAAAAATGAAAAAAACAATAAGAATAACATGTCACTACTGCCGCAGGGTAAGTTGTTATTGGAAACTTAGGAGAGGATATGGACTCACAGACAATTCTCTTTGTAAGCTAAAAAATGGCTTAGGTCCGTATTAAAAAGTTTAATTTATAATTGGTTCTTTAGATTGCTATCTTGAGCAGATTTCATAAACATATATGGCATATGTATGCTAAAATTAACAAAGCTATGCTGTATACTAGTCATTACAAGATATAAGTTCTTTTTTTTTTTGGTTCTTCACTATATTTTCTCCGGACTACAGAGTATGGACGGATAAATTTCCGGACTGTTTAAATGTTGCAATTCTTTGACCATCTAAATCAACAAATGGTAAAATGATCATATCTGTCCATCAGCTTAATCCATAATATTGAACTTTCTTTTAATCATTAATGAACTTTTTTTATTTTCCAGAAAAGTAAATGCAACATTTTTCTACCTTTACGAACATCATAAATGGGAGGGAGAAGTGTACATGGTTGATTGTATTTCTACCTTTACGAACATCATTAATGGTATCTTTCTATTTTATTTATTTTTTTACTAAGATATAATATATTATTGAAGGTACGAAACAGCACAATCATGGTATATTCCTTTAAAAAAAATTATCCTTTAAATCTGGAATTTTTTTTATCGAAAATTAATGCTTCTTAAGAAGTGTTGCTGAGTGCAGAATAGTTTTTTTTTTTGATGAAAAAAGTGAAGAATAAAATTTATTCCACCAAGTGCTAATTTCGTTTCTCTTATATAAAATATGTTTTAAAAAAAGAGCTAAACTAGGAGTATATGGAAACAAGGCTCAAACTGTTGAATCAATTGGTATTGGTCATCCTGTTTTCTTTCTGTAATGAGCTTCTTAAGTCCCTAATAAATTGGGGACTTATTTGAAATAGCGACAAAAAATACTTTGCAAGAAAATCAAGTTGAGGAGTTCTTTCCGACATAGTTCATCCCTCAACTACTGTACTGCGCCAGGCCTGACCTTTCGTTGCCTCCAATTATCAATCTAATGATGACGAGTTCGCAAGCAACCGCTGTCTTTGATAGTAGTTAAACTCAAATAATAGCAAAAAAATTGAACTTTCAGCGTGGATTGCCCCATTAGCCACCTACCATTGTACTAATTAATCTGCCTCTTTTTTGCTTTACTAGTTCATTAAATGTATATTATTAATCTTCAATAAAAAAAATTTACTTTTGGTCTAGTGACAAAGACATCTGACTCTTATGTGGAAGGTCGTGGGTTCAAAACTCACGAAGTAGAGAAATCTCTATATTAATACATAGGGGTTTGAAATATGTCGTGGCTTAACCTCCAACCCATATTTAAAAAAAAATTCAATAAGAAAAAATATAAATGCAATCTATTGCTCACTATTGCTTCCCAAAATTTGGCATATATACTTCCAGTTCAAGCAGGCCTTTGTTTCATAAAGGCTTAGTTAGCTATTCTTGGACACAATATTTAGTAGTTCTTTTACTGTTGTCATTATTGTAATGGTATCTATCATCTATGTGTCGTTTTTTTTCTGAAAACGATCACTGGAATTACAACCAATTTTTACTTAATTTTTTAAGAGTAAATTTGTCGATTTGTTCTGAATCATGCAATTAGAATGATATGAACCCATTCGCTGCCATCATATTCCGTGTGGGAGGTTGTGAGTTCGAAACACAAATGAGGAGTTCTTTATGGACAAATAAATAAAAGTTGATAGGCTAGATCTCCATCTTTTTATCTAAAAAAATCATATTCCACAACAACAAAGTCCAGCATGCACATATATAAGTTGCGGAAATAACTTTTAAACATTTGAAATAAAAAAAAAAAAAAAAAACTAGAAGAGAGTGTTCTTTGCATATCATTAAAACATTATTACAATAATTAATACACAAAAGAATAATAACTATGAAACAAATTAAAAAAAAAAAAAGATATATATTATTTTCACACTCAAATCTCGAAAAAAAATAAAAAACCTTTAACCAAAACTAATTAATTATATAGCACTTCTTCCTGATCTCGCCCTGGTTACCTGTGAGCACTCCAACATTCCCCATGCTGATCATTGAGTCAGCGAAATCTTGATAGAACTCTGATTCGAACCCATTTGCATGCTTGAAAACATAATCCTTTGTAAAACTATTGGCAAGAAGAGAAGCGTCGGAGTGGAACAAGCCTCTTCCCTTGGCTACAAGCTTGTAATAGCTTGTGTCGAATGTCTTAAAACTCCCGGGATCCATCTCCACAAGTGTTGTATTGTCTGTTAAGCTACATCTTGTTCTCAACCTTGAAATGTATTGCGTGTCCATGAGAGGGTCGATATCGTTCAAGTTAACCTTTCCGGTGAAGTTGTAGAGGCGGTCTGAGAAGGCCGAGCAGTGTGAGGTTCCAATTGTATGGCCAGCTGAATGAAAATTTATAAGGAATTAGTATGATTAGTTATGCTTTTTCAGGCGAGCAGGTTTTCCATGATTAGATATGTTATTAGGAGCTCCTAACTATTTACAAAGTTTAAATTAATTTGCTGATTCAACTATAGGGACTCGGTGCTCTCCTTGATTTGCTGATACTTTTACCCCAGGAGTAGTAGTGGCACCAGCAATTATTTTTGTTAGGGGACCTAGCTTTTCGTTACATAGTTAACCAAAATTTTAGAGCTACTACTTTCCAAGGGGCAAATAGGTGGCATCTGTTTCCAGCTGATATATGCTAAGGCCAAACGAATAACATATAAATAAATGATAATTAATAGTTTGTTGCGTGGCAAAACAAATATACAAGTACAGTGGGCACTATTTGAGACAAAAAGTACGTGAACACAAGCCATGGAGAATTGAATATTTCGTAATTGATAGTGAAGGATGTGAATTAATTAGTAAATTCATATTTTATATCATTCTTTTCTAGCATGTTTGGTGAATTAGCATAGCTAGGCAATTTTCTGGAAAAAAAAAAGTAAATTAAATATTCTTTTGAGGTGAAAGAGAACTACCTGATAGTACAACCAAGTCTTTGATGCTTAGTCCCTTTGCTCCAAACATTTGTGTCAATCGGGTAAAGTTTGCTGTAGGAGGTGGCAGTTGCTTAGTTTCATTAGCAATTGAGACTCTCCCATCTCTTCTACCAAGCCACACTGGCCAATTTGGTCCTTTGCTCTGCAACAATTAAATAATTGAAAGTTATGAATAATAATAATAATAATAATTTATCAGCTTGAACTAACTCTTCTTAACTTAGAAAAAAAGAATATTAGACCAAAATAACAAACATTTTGGTATATACTCACCATCACAACTGAATCTCTTGCTGCTATTGCAAGAACGTCGGCGCAAGAGACGGTGTTTGGACAAGCATGCTCAATTGTCCTCTTGATCCTTTCAATTGCACCAAACCCTCTTAGAGTTTGATTTGGAGGTGCATCCTTCTCAGCTGTATTGTTCTTTGTCGAATCAATTAGTATCGATCCATCACATCCCTATGATATAGATATACATAATAAATAATGTTATATATAGTTCTAAGTCATTGACAACCAAATTAATGAAGAATCATGTTGAACTTCTTGTTTCTATGCATACATACCCTTACGAAACAATCATGGAAATGCATTCTTAGAATGGGTCCTGCGAGGCTTGGTGCTAGTGAGAGAATCTCTGACATCTCTTTTCGGATTATATCCTCCACATTTGGGCATGTTTTACTATAGAAACCGAGCTGCAACTGTGCTTCCGTTAAACCGGAAAGGAGTACAAGAGCTAGTTGGAGAGAGCAGAGAAGGAGAACTCTTGAGGCCATATTAAATTAGCAATGATAGTTAAGCCTCTCTAGCTCTTGGAGATATACGACCGGGGTCACAAGGGTTTATATAAGGCAGTGACCAAGGTAGCGCAGCTATTAGGCTCATGACAAGTTTCTTTTGCAAAATTGCTTCTTAATTTTAATTACTGATACAGTGAGGTATAATTAAATAAAGCAATGGGATTGATTAGTTGGAGAAGAGCTTTTTTGGAAGGTTAAAAGGAGACTTAATAGTAGTTGACTACTGTCGAGCATGGTTGTCATATTGCTTACTTTACAGAAACTGATACATCTCCTAGGTTTATACTAAACAATTATCTTAAACTTAATTATAAATATTAAACTTAAGTATCCACGTCAGGACCTACTCAGTGTCGGAACCAGAAAATTAAAATTAAAAGGCTAAATAAGTAAATATGTAATTTCATTTGAGTGAGTCTATGGTACTATGTATTTCATGGTTGGTTTGTAATGCAGATTAATATTTTCGTTTTAAAACTAACGGTCAATCCGAACAATTCAACATGATCCCTATATGAATATATACTTGCAGAACTAATTTTATATTTTTTAGAATTTTTTTACTAGATTTTAAGATAGGTAGAAAATCACTTGATCTGAAAATTCTGGACCATCCAAAAACAGTGATTTTCTATCTATTTTTAAAATTAATAAAAAAATCTAAAAAAATATAAATTCGGTCTACAAATACATATTCATATAAAAATTATGTTGGACGGTACGGATCAATCGTTAGAATTTTGAAAACAAAAATATTAATCTGTATTACGGACCAAATCGTGCTATGCATAGTACCATAGACGTCGACTCACTCATTTCATTTCATTAAAGAGCCAATAATACTAGTAGATTTTTTTTTTTTGTAAAAATAAAAAAAAAATTAAAGAACAAAAATAAAAGGTTTCAATTACTAGGAGATGCTTAGGACACCTTTCTTATATATCCATGTACCCCTAGAACTACTTGATCAATTCAAATTATGATTGTTGTCAGAGGCGGACACATGATTTCTGTCAGGGAGAGGTAGGAATTTAATTAAAATAGCTTATTGAGTGCAAACTCATTAACTAATCAGGTAATAGATAAAAAATAATCAACATAATAAGAAACAATAAAAATAATATAGTCTTGCATAATAAAAATAACAAAATAATATCATTTTATATATTAAAAAATAACAAAGTTAGTCTGGATCAGTAAATATTTATAAATTTTTTTACTAACAGTGCTTTTGGACTGGTTTGGAGGGCTTTCCAGTTCAAAGAGGACAAAATAATTTCCAGGGAGAAGCAAAGTGATACTGGACCTATATTTTTCCACTTAATTTCGAAATCCATAGAGGGACAGCTGTCCTTCTCTAACTGTGTGTGGGTCCGCCCCTGATTGTTGCACGCCTTTCTGACATTTACTAGCAAAATTATGCAGGCACTCATGTGGACAAATTAATTTATTTTATGAAATTGTGGACGGAAAATATTGGGATAATTTAAAAAAAAATTGTATAGAACAATTCTTTCGAAATATATTATTTTCCAAAATAAAAAAAACATTATGCAATGGAGCTGTGTTAGAAATGTTTTACATATCAGAATATTTTGAGCCATAATTAATAGTTAATTAATAAAATTATAATATGGATTAAGTTTACTGGGCTACATCAAAGTATGGGTCCAAAATTTTTGTTCATGTGGATACCAGTAGAGACGTGGCTGCAGTTGTTGTTGCGTGGATCCAACACAAGGTGTATGAAGTGAAGAATGTTACTACTAGGGCTTGAAGTTTTTGCTGTGCATCTAGTGGTAAACTATTTATTAATCTTGAAATTAGTTTTATACATAAATTCTGTTTTCAAATAATGAACAAATCATGAACTGAATCAAATTGCTGCACATATAACCTACCCAAAATCCCTACACTATGTACATGCTTGTAACAGTTATTATGCCCATAGTGACAAATCAATTATTCGGGTTCGGTTCGGTGAGGTCAAAAATTAGTGATTCGGGTATAATTCGGGTATAATTCAGTATTATTCGGATCAGATATCTCAGTTCTGTAAGGGAGAAAAAACAAAAAAAATAACCAAAAAATAAAATTCTGGGAAAAATTCGGGAAAAATTCGTGAATTATTCGGGAATTATTCGGGAATTATTCGGTCAAAGTTCGGTCAACCGAATAATTCGGCGTTCGGTTCGGCATCACCAAAAATCCAAATAATTCGCTAATAATTCGGGAATTATTCGCGAATCTTGTCACTATGATTATGCCTAGTACAACCACTCTGTTATATCCTAGTGATTTTTTAAATTTTACAGGTAATTGAAGTTATGTATATAAAAGTTAACGAAAAGGTTATTTTTTGTTGGAACCAGAAACTTGATCATTTTTTTATAAAGATATTTCATTTTTTTTTTGTAATATCTCAAACTTTCTAATAAGTTACTTTAAATTTAGTTAAATTAATATAATTATAAAAATAATTATTAATTCCAAAAAAAATTAGAGAAATATTAGAGACATATTAAAGATCTAAAATAAAAGGTAAAGAAAATTTTGAGAAAAACGGCTCCCACTATTTCATACCCAAATGGAACAAAACAGAGCTCTGCTTGAAAGAAAAGGAAAAAAAAAAATGAAACCCATCGGTTACTTCTGTACCGAGTTTAGGAAGCAACGGACCAAAATTCCTCTGATGTTCGCTAAGACCCGTTCAATTTACGTTAAGAATTGAGCGTGCTCGATTAAGACGAATCATAAAAAGCAGCATAAATTTTCAAGTGAATGTGACAGCTCCATCCGGACATGCAAGTTCAATACCAACCAACCCGTCTTCCGTCATTTACCGCAAGTTGGAACATGGTTTGTTTGAAAGGCTCCTTCGATCGGTCGGCTGAGGCCACAGAAATCTTTTCCAATCAAACGGCAAATATCAATGCACCTGCCCCCGTGGACGCAGTTCGTTTATAATGCATACGCCAGAAGTGAATTATATGAGATTTAAATTAGTGTTGCAAAAAAAGGGTATGCGTTCGACGGACCTACGTTATGAAGTATCATCAAATGATTAATTGATTAATCGGTATGCGGTTGATTGATTAGAATTTTGCGAGCAACTTGTGTTTTCACTCAAATTATATGTATGTACTTGTAATTATTAATAATAAGGGGGAATTTCATGTATACCCCTCAAAAACTTGGAAATTACGTATTTCCCCCTCTAAAATTCATAATATCATATTTAACCTTCAAAACTTCAAAAAATAACATATTTACCCATTTTAATATTTTTTCAATTAAAACTCATTTAAATTTTTTGAAATACCTATTTTACCCTTCAATTATTATAGTTTCACTTGTATGTGTTCAAAACTCAAAATCTAGTAGAGGTTAATGGAGCCTAGAACTGACGGTTGGATAATAGCTGGATTAAAACCTTTCAATTATTATAGTTTATTTCATAAGATTGTCAAGGAGATGAAACTATGTGTTGATTGGCTATCCCAATTTGGATCGATACAGATGGATTCGGACAAGGGAATCTTGGAGATGTATCATAAGGGCAAGACAATAGTATTAGCTACAGAAGGAAAATTAAATAGCCAATTAATGTCAACATGTGCGAGCACATGCCAGTAGCCAATAAAGCAAAGAAGAGCAACCCCAACAAGCTAATTGTACACTTATTCAGCTTAGAGCTAAGGTGATTGAGTTACAACCAGTCAAGCACGAGAGGCAGAACTCAGAGATACAGGCTAGTTCACACAAAATTGAGCACGCCAATGAGTCGGGCGACCTCAAAATAGTGTGGGGCTACAAGCAACTTATGCTCGAGGACGAGCAATCTCTCAAGGGGAGGGATTGTCATGTTCCCAAATCGATTTAGAAAGAAACAAATTTATTCTGACTTGGTCAATATTATTGGCGAAGAAGGAGGAGTTGGGGGAAGATCGGGCAGTTCTCACGGTCAAAGAGTCCTTCCTCTCTGTGTAATGGGACCCGGGCTGTCATATTTAATGAAAAAGCATACCAGGTGACTTACGGATGGGTCCACAACAATAAAGACTTAAAGAAGATGACAAGTGGGCCATTAGCGTCAGAAGCTACTCCCTCAACTCAAGTAGTTATGCAGTTTCATTGGTGTTCTTGCCTTCGCCATTTTAATCCAGTTTTCAGATTTTTCTCAAATTCGTTCTCTCCACCTCAATTGTGAATTTGTTAAGCATTGTAAAAAATCTGGAATGGTTTATTTGACAAGTCTGTATCATCTGATAGAACTGAAAGGTTCAATTTATTCATAAAGCATATCATATTCAATTCAGAACAATAAATGATTGCTTTAAATTGGTGCTTTAGAAATAAATGATTCTAATTCTCTACGTATTAACTTGAAATTTTAGATATGTCAAATGATGTAAACTCTAATTTGACAGGTCACATCCTCTCTATTGTACCTCAAGGGGAGGATTAGAACCATTCGTTACAAATTTCAAAACTGTCATGTATAGCACTAAAAGCTTAATTTTGCTATTCATTTCATTTCTAGTTTCCATGCACGCCTCAGTCAAAGACAGACAGATAGAGAGACTCTGAGAGAGGGGATATACATGAAGGGTAAAATTGGTATTTCAAAAAATTTAAATGAGTTTTAATTGAAAAAAATATTAAAATGGGTAAATATGTTATTTTTTGAAGTTTTGAAGGATAAATATGATATTATGAATTTTAGAGGGGGAAATACGTAATTTCCAAGTTTTTGAGGGGTATACATGAAATTCCCCCTAATAATAATTAATGAGTGAGTCTATTCACTCAAATTATATGCATATCACGGGTTGATCCGTAATACGGTTCAATATTTCATTTTTCAAAATCTTAATGGTCGATCCGAACCGTTGAACATAATTTCCATATGAATATATACTTGCAGAACGAATTTCATATTTTTTGGAATTTTTTTACTATTTTTTAAGGTAGGTAGAAAATCACTTGATCTGAAAATTCTGGACCATCCAAAAACAGTGATTTTCTACCTACCTTAAAAAATAGTAAAAAAATTCCAAAAAATATAAAATTTGGTCTGCAAGTACATATTCATATGAAAATTATGTTGAACGGTTCGGATCGACCATTAAGGTTTTGAAAAAGGAAATATTGAACTATATTACAAACTAAATCATAATATGGATAGTACCATAGACTCACTCATAATTAATTTACCTCATCAAATTTATCAAATAAATTTATTTTAATTTTTAGTTTCATTGTTAATTAATATATATATATATATTTTTTAATTATTGATAGGATCATAAACTAAAGGTATTATAAAGACCACCTAGAAATGGATTTCAAAGGCCCAATAATAATGAAGCCCAAAAGAGAGGATAGACCGAGTCAGGACTTAAATCTAATCTTCTTCAGACATATCGGAATCAACTAACAATACCTCGAGAGAAGACCTGAATTGAGTTAGGTTCGGAGTCAATTTGATGTGTTCCGAGTCGAAGCCAAAACCGACCTACCTTTGAGGTAAGTCCCTGGTGTCTCGACTCGGGGCCCAAACCGACATAAAGACCTATAAATATTCAGAAGTTCAGTAAGAAAAGAGACGATAAATATTACACAGAAAAAAAACACAAATAGGATAAAGTTACGTGCTTAAGAAACCCGAATTAAATTTTACTTAACACACACACTCTCTACAAATAATTCCGAACTATTCTTCACGTGACGTAGTACGTATTCTGATCGTCTCAGCCTAAAATTGTTTGGACAAGAGTGTATCAATTATCGTTTATTAAAACTCAGATAAGAAAAAGATAAAGTATAGTGGATATAACGTTCTCTTCAAAATTTAATTGTCACTTTCCCATTCCCTCATCTTCTCTTCAAAATTTAACGATCTGAAAACACACTCTTAACAGCTTAATCATAGGATGAATAGATAAGGTTCTGGAAAGGATCTCTGGGGATCGCCGGAGGCACAACGAACGGAGTCCGATGTCGCTGAAGTGAAAATTATCTGAAAATAATTTAATTCTTTCCTGAGTAATATTCTTCAGAAAACGAATTCTGGGTAATAATTTTTATCAATTTTGATAGCCGTCGGCATTTCGCATTTGCAATATTATATATGCTAATTTTAAATTATCCGAAACCACCGCCAACAGCAAGGTTTATGGAATTCGCTTCCTCTGAGATATCTCAAACTTTTGAGTGTTTTTTTTTTTAATCTTAACTGTTCAATACGTCGTGCAGGAATCTCAAAGCACAAATAATATTGCCCCCGCACTATTCCCGAATAGGCACCGTATAAGTCGGCCACGCAAAAGTTGAGATATCTAGGGGATACATACTCGCAGTATTACTGATTAGATAGTAAAAGAGAATCTTTTACAATTATTGGATCTGACTGCTGTTTTAACTCTGCACGAATCTCAAAGCTCAAATAATATTCTCCTGTGCCATTTCAAATAGACACTGTTTCTGAGATCATCCGAAACCGTAAAATAGTGATCTCTACCATCCAATACCAGAGAGAATACTTATCCCTCGATTTGTGTGTATATATTACTAACCTCGAATCATCCAATCATTAGATCATAATAAGATATTCCTTGTAGATTCTCAAAAAAAAAAAAAAAAAGATATTCCTTGTAATGTTTCCCTTGATTATCATCAAACAACCTAGCCACATGTTATATGGCCACCTCTGCTTTTATTTTTGCTTCCAGCAATAGAAAGCGTGGACGCGTGTATTTCTTGAAGGTTGGTACAATGGGTTGTTAGAACCATCCAAAAGAGGTTCTATTATCACATGGCCAGCCTAGTACGAAGTACATGCTCATGGGCACCGGAGGAGGAATAGGAACTCACATATATTATATTAATTTTTTTATAAGAATCTCTTTTAAAGCATATACAAACATGGGGTTTGTTGACATGTTGAAAACCCAATAATTTCATGGTCCCTCAAAAGAGAACGAAACATTAACCTCTGCTCTGTTAGACTGTTACACTGGCATTATTAAATTATAGGTAACCAAGACTAACTAATTTACCTATTACACCAAAAAGGAAAAGCAAAAGAAGCACCAACTTGTTTGTCTCCTTCTGCTTGGGTATATCATTTATCATGCTCTCGACATCTCTATATTGGGTCCCAAAAAAGTGTTACAAAAAGCTCTATTTCTATTTTGCTTATTTAGTACGACAACTACAATCAATTTAGAAATAATATGTATTGTAATCATCCACCACAAATCATGGCTATGCTTGATTCTAACTAGCAAAGGGAATCAAATCCGTTGCTCTTGATCCCAACCATTCAAATATTTTCAATATTACAAATTTGGTGCTCCTCTTTTGAGATTCAAATCTGCTGCTCTTTTGAGATCCACACACCTCTAATCTGGACTGTTGAAAAGTATTTAAACGATTTGAATAAAGAGAAAAACAGCAAATGGTCAAATTCTGAGTCCAATTGTATCAACCCATATTGAGGCTCAATATAAGAACCCATCTACCTACGGGCTTTTGTATGAAAAAATTTAGGCCCACCAATATTTGGGCTGCAATTTAAGATAATTTCTATAAGGCCTGATGCCCTGATAAGTATCTATTACAAGTTTACCACCACCACCAAACCCAGCTGTTAATTCCCACTCTCTCTCAATTCAATGATACAATTCCAAATTCAGTTTGACAATGTTCTGAAGTACCCTTCATCACTCTCCATTACCTCTCTTCTCTACGTGGAAGCCAACCTTCTCATATGCTCTCCTCGTTTAACAGCTCAGCACCACCTCCACCGACTCCTATCACCTATATAAGTCTCAACTCTGCTCACTACCTCAGCATTAAATCAACAATGGCATCAGCCTCTCTTAACAAGCTAATCGCCATTGCTGTTATTTCCCTCATAGTCGCAGCGGCAACTGCTCAATTCGACAATTCCAGAGAAAGGTGCCGCCATGAGATGCAGGAGAGTCAGCTTCGTTCATGCAAACAGTTCATGATGCAAAGGGGTCGTGATATGCTGATGAGCTTTACGAATTACGGGATGCGTGAGAGGTGCTGCAGGGAGCTGCGAGATGTCAGCCCACAATGCCGGTGCGATGCAATAGAAGAGATGATGAGCAACATGCGGGAGGAGATGGTGGAGGAACGGTACAGGCATGGTGGTCATATGAGCTGCAGGAAAATGATGGAGATGGCCGAGAGGCTGCCGTCAATGTGCCACATAAGCCCTGGGTATTGCCACATGCGTGAGAGGTTAATGTATTGAAAACTCGTTTGAGGGAAACCGTGTGTTTTATGTGGTGTGGTGAATAATGTCACACACTATCGTGTTTGACTAATGAAGGGGCACTTTGTAATAAATGAGTTAATTAATAAATCAAGCTGCTCATTTTGGTCTTGATGAAAATAAAATTTTAATTTAAATTTGCCTAGTAAGTTAACATACTTTGCTGGTTTCCCCGTTATGTGAAATTTGACAACGAGATCACATTAATTGCTTGTCCAGTTTAATAATCACGATTTGGAAAACCATGCATTAATTCCTTATAAAAATATTAAACAAAGAAAAATGTATTAAACTTTATATAACTCCATTATTCCAAGTTTCTATAATATGTCCATTTCCGAATATATTAATTGTGAGATTGTAAAGAAACACAGGAGAACGTTTACACAATATCAAATAATGTACAGAAATTTTGTTGTCTCCGGTCAAGGGCATGCATGTGTATTGAATGAATTACAACATTATAGAGCTTACGAAAACTTAATTAAAAATCCAAAAGCGTACTACACATATATATCTGCACATCCCCCATGCCATCATTCCATTTATAGATATTTCATTCCAGGATATTTATAAAAGAAGGTTGTACCGGAAAAACAATACGGTGAAATAGTGATGAGAAAAGCGTAGTTGAAACTTCAAAGGGTGATAAAAAAAAGTACTATTCTGAAGATTACTTAGTAAATTTGATTAAAAATAAAATAATAATAAATTTGTAATTTTTTTTGGCGTATTCCATGCCCGGAGGCCAAAGTGTTACAATCATCTGACTCTTGTAAAAGTTTTTGCAATATATTGTGAGGATGGAACGCTTACGAGCATGAAATTTATTATTAATTTATATTAAAAAAAAAAAAGCGAAAGAGAGAGGCTATGGTAATATACTAATATGCAGATTATGGATCAATCCGCACAATAGATTCGTATTTTAATTTTCAAAGTTCAAGTTATTAATCGGTCTGAACAATTAAACATATCTCCATATATATATAAAAATATACTTACGGACCAAATTCTATGTTTTTTGTTTTAATTTTGTACTTCTTTAGTACAAAATCATTATTTTTGGATAGTCGAGAATTTTCAATTCTACTTTTCTACCTATCTAAAAATAGTAAAATATTCTTTAAACAAATAAATAGTTTAGTTTGCAAATACATTTTCTTGGGAAGATTATGTTAAACGGTTCAAATCAATTGTTTGAACTTGAAAACAAAAAACATAAGTCCATAGCGTCGGTTATTATATAGGATGCCTATTGATAGGACCATGTACCGAAAAGCCCTACACACTACTCATGGGCCAAGTACCAAGTCCACTCGGCAAGCCCAATTAATTGGCATATCCGTACGATGTCATGTCACAACCGACCTACCAACCTACCAACCTATAAATAGGGGTGTTCAAACGGTTCGGTTTATTTGGTTTGAAACCGAACCGAGAAAGTTTGGTTTAAATGGTTCGGTTTTTCGGTTTAAATGGATCGGTTCAGTTTGTTTTTTGATCTATTTCGGTTTTTGTTGTTTGGTTCGGTTTTGAAAATTTTAAAATCGGTTGAACCGAACCGACCGAATTTCTTAAATAAAATCGCTGAATATAGCACCCGGTTTGATTTGGTTCATTTTTACGCTTCTCCGACTCCCAGTTTCCTTTTTCCCCTCTTTCTTTCTTCTTCAAAACTATCGCTGCCTCTAAGTTACGAATCTCTGCAAGAATTTAATTAAATCACTTCTCTTTTCTTTCTTAGATTCTATCTCCGATTCAAGGCTGTTTCTCAAAACCTTGTCTTTTCTTTTCATTTTCTTTTTATTCTCTCTCTTCTTCCTTTTTCTTCTTCCTTTTTGTAATTTTTGTCTGATTTGTGCAATGCACGAAACCATTGTGAGAATTTGAAGACAGTGAAGTTCATATGTGATTTTCAAAGAGTACGGCAGAGTCTTTGAGCCCCTCCACTTTGAGGATATCAAGGCTCAGAATGTAGAAGGGATAAGGCAGAGATGAAGAGGGTATGTATTAATGAGTTATCTAATTTGAATTTTTAGCATCCGTTAAATTTCGGTTCAACCAAACAAACTGAAATTTATTTCGGTTTGTTCAGTTCGGTTGTAATTCGGTTTGAAATTTTAGTTCGGTCGGTTCTGTTCTATTTTTGAAAACCGAATAAAACTTTGGTTTGCCTATTTTAGTTCGGTTCAAACCGAACCGACCGTTTGAACACCCCTACCTATAAATACCTCCAAACTCACTGATACGGGTCCACAAATCACATACTCAAGGTACATACAAGAAAGAATCGTGTACCTTCTTGAATCTACATCTCGACAACACCAAGCACAAACGGCCTAGCCTCTTTCGAGCTAGGACGTGTCCCGGCAACCGACGGCCTATTCATCCTGGAGATAGGACGTATCACCTATGGTAAGTGTATTATGCATATAGCCTCACTCATTTTGAAAAATGAAATTCATAATTTCATATCTCAAGGAATAAAAAAATTGTAGGAATTTACGGCAACGGGGGCACTAGCTTGCTCCAATGAACTGATCTGAAGCATTCGTCACATGCCAAATTCCCGTCGGATTCAACAGCGCATCAGATTACTTTGTGTTTTCTTAGTGAAAGTTTCACCATACCAATATCTGCCGAATTTCGTCTACTGGATTGTTTTGAAAAGGAAACGGTAAGAAAAACATGCACCGATATGATGGATTGGCCAAGGCCTTTTGTAGCAGCAGAGTGGCCCAAAACCCTGCACCTAACACCTTACGAATAATACTTGCACTGGGCCGGTGCTGATCCATTCTGATTGATGTTCGAAATGTCTATGCACTGGGCCGGGGAAGAAAAATGTGTTCAGGTCAGTACTACTAAAAAAAAAAAAAAGATTTCGGTAAACCACAAAATAGACAGTCATTCTATGCATTATATAATAATTAAATTTACATTATGCAATAGTTAAATGCGCATAATGAAATAACCGAATTTTTTTTTTTGTTTTGATTTGGTGTGAGCAGTAGCTTTCGAAAATATGGATTTCCCCAATGTAGAAGTGGAGTAGGGGTGGTTATTCACAATGTTTTAGTACTTTGATATTTAATTAATTATTAATTGTCCGATGACTTTGTTTTTTTGTTAATTTACGGTGGATCAAACAATTTCTCCTCAAATAGTTTTATTAAAAATCATCACATCAACGACAAAAATTGACCTAATCTTGGACAAAATATCTCATTCATAAATTATTAATTGCTTGATGACCTGTGATGTTCATCAATTTACATTGAAGTAAACAACTTCTCCTAGAGTTCTATTAGAAAAACATCACATCAACGACAAAAATTGACCTCATTGTAGACAAAATGTCGCATTATTTAATTTTCACAAAAGAAAGATTTAAATTGTGCAAATGATGGATCCCCCCTCTTAAACCACCATGAAATTAAGGGGCTAATTGCTAAAGTGCTAAACATCAGAGAAATGGTTGAAGCCCAAAAAAAGAATAGTAGATATCATTAGATACAGAGACGATACAGCCATGAATTCAGAAGCAGATTATTGCAGTTCGTTGTCTCATGTGGGAATAATTTACATTTAGTGACTTCAACAAATAAACTTTAAAAAAAAAAATTTGAATATAACTATTTATTTTACATCAAAATTTTCAACAAAAAAGAAAATTATTAAAGCCATGAGGAGAGTTTAAACCAATGTTGTAAAATGCGGTTTTGTTCATGCATGCGGAAGGTCACTGCATACCGCATATGCGGTATGCGGCCGTATATGCGGAATTTCATGCGGACTTATATATGCGGGTTTTAAACTATATATTAATTATTTTCACTCAAAACATGCAATATATTCCTATTAAAATCATTCAAACAATAAATTCGCACATATGCGGATCAATATGCGGACATATGCGGCTCAATCGCACATATGCTGTCACATCCCAAACCAGAATTTATGGATTAATATGTGATCAACCTCGCCTCGTGTTTATTAACAATTAAACACGCAAGGCTAAGAACAAAAATAAATACGCAGCGGAAGCAAAATATTAA
The DNA here is from genome assembly GCA_964058825.1 of Carex arenaria. Classification (NCBI taxonomy): domain Eukaryota; kingdom Viridiplantae; phylum Streptophyta; class Magnoliopsida; order Poales; family Cyperaceae; genus Carex; species Carex arenaria. Next base: position 19,926 of record CAXKVW010000416.1, read on the forward strand.
ATATACCAAACAAGTCACATCAGTCACACATCAGTAAACAACATATATATATATATATAATACAACAATCCATGTCACATACTACAACAAAAATCTAGCCAAAAGATAGCAAAAGATCTGTCGATCCCGTATACAAAGCGACAAACACAGGATCGCAGATCAACTAGGTGCTAATCCTAATCATCAACGGAGTGGCCTTCGGGGACAGCTACTAACGGCTCCTGCTATGGATAGCCAGAATCTGTACCTAAAACCCACGAAACAACTTGTGGGTGAGTGATAAATCACTCAGTATGTGATCCAGAACTATATCTCCAGGGGTCCTCTATGATCAAAGCACTTTAACTTAATAATTAGATATTGTTATGTTTTTTTTTTAAATTTTAAATATGCAAATGTGTGCCCCTATCTCAATAGCTAATAAAAGAGAAAACACTTTTAATTATGATCATGATGCAATTACTCTAGTATGCCAACATGCAAAAGTTCCCCAAATAAAATCCAAGCGAAATATAATATCATAATCAAATCGGAAAAATCAGTATCGGAATACTGAGTGTAGAATTTATATAATAATAGTACGAATAATAGTCACCCCGTGCTGTGCTAATAGGATCCAAGATCCTCAAGATATGTCTAAGGACTGCGATCATAGAGTCTAGTGATACACGGTGCCTAGTGACACCGAGCACTACTCACAAGTTAATAACACGCTAGCCGATGAACATATCTTAATTCGGTGTTTGTTCCTTGCTCTAAAACGATCCATAACCAAACATATAAAATAGGAGAAATCATACAATGCAAGTCGTAAAAGTTGTCAATCTCATCCCTCATGAGCAGGTGAGAACTCTACCGTCTGGCCAGATCAATAGGATTTTAGGGCTCGAGTCCGGCCCTATGCATATGAGCTCGTGTCCGGCCATATGCACCACACACACAATTCCACAAGGGTGGAATTCCGTTCTAGGCAATGTAGCTCCTAATGTAGGTGGAGATCACTCCAGAATCGTTCGTGCCTCAGGGCTCGAGTCCGGCCCGCACGTAATGGTAAAATGATCGAATGAATACATAATCAAGTTTATACATATAATATAAGTCCTAGAAGACCATCCGGAGAGTCAAGTGACACCCCGGCTCAATGGCTGCGAGGCCGACTCGTGTCCTATTCCACGAGCCAGAGCACAGTCATTCAGTCTCTACTGAGCTCTCACCAATGCATGCGTATAAAAATGCAATAATATATATTGCCTTCTACGAGAAGAAGGCAATCTAATAACCTAATATTCTAATAATAATATATATAATATTATTTATTTACCTTACTCCTAATAAACAGTAAATTCTTTATTTATCGGGGTTTATGCAATTTCTACCTACAGTGCAGAAAGAATAAACATGCTCTACAGTTTTAATGCATCTACTTAAAAATAAAGTGCGGATGTCAGGTCAAGTGGAACGACTTGGTAAGAGTACGCCCACGAAAGAACATAATTCAGATATCCCACACCTGTAGGGCTGGAGACGCGGAGGCTAACCCTCAGGAAAGGTGGTGGGATCCTCGCAAGCTCCGATCGGTACGTCAGTCGAATCGAACCACGGATCAGACTCGAATGGAATAGGTGGATCTGAAATTTCGTAATTTAACCTAAGTTAAGATAAAATAAACGATATTTTCACTTTTCGACTCGCAAGTGAATCGTTGGTCGAAATTCTATCGTTGAAATGTTCGCACTTAATTAATCGCGAGTTACGATAACTATGCGTGTCCCACTTAACTTAATTTATTCTAATTGCTTATTTATTATTAAATGTGCATTTAATTTAGTATAGTTTAGTTGTTTTATATTTTAGGTGCGAATTTAGTTATAAAATTTAAGATGAAATCTTTAACGAATTTTACGTGTACTTACTATTTCTATCTAAGTAGTGAGATTCGTTATCGTGTTACTATTCTAGTTATGTCATTAATTCGCCATTCTCGAATTTTAAATGTACGTAAGAAGAACAATCTTCATTGCTAATTAATTGTTCTTATTAATTAGCAACGAGTTTTTATCTAAGTTTTTCAAAAGAATTATTTACAAATATTTTAAATAAAAATTTTGTTATTGAACTTAAATTGATTTTTAATTTAAATGTGTTTCGGGATCATACATTGCCCATTCGGATCTTTGTATCTACTCAAGCTATGTTATGAGGCATCGTACCAAGGGCTTTTCTAATCATCTCCCGGTCTTTAAGTTTACGTATTTCTTTTTCCGAATTTTAGTTGTACTCTTTTAATTTAATTTCTGAAAGAAGTTTTAAAATGTTGTGTGGTTGCATTTCCAAAACCCCAACTCATATTTTAACGATTTTTACAACTTCGAGTCGAGCCTACCGAAAGGAGGCTTCAAAACTCTAAATAGTTATTATCACATTTTACTTGATTAATCTAATTAATCACTACTCCTAAATGTGCGTTCTACTTTTACCTTTCCTATTTCGTAATCCGATCAATCTTGCGACGAATTTTAATAGTGCTCTATCCTATATGTGTAAGAAATTTTTTTTTTTACTTATACTAATGATGTTTAAACAAAATTCCATTCTTTTATCATCTTCGGCCTAAGCCTAAATTAAGTTTATTTTAAACAAACATGGCCCAAGTCCAAGAATCCATTTAGAAAATAATTTATAATTTTCGGATTGGGCCTATGCTCAAAAATACAAAGGCCCAAACAATTAATATATATACATATACATATTTATATAGGGCCGGCCCCAAACCAAATATTTTTAAAAATCCATAGTTTGCATTTAGGTCCCTAAATTTTTAACAATTCACATAGGACCGATGTTTTCCATACATAACTCCAGATTAAAATTAATTACAATATGGTCCCTGTCAGTTCAAAGTCTGGTTTTTCACATCACCGAACCACCACCAGTACCAGTGGTGTCACTGGGCCATTACCACTGGTACTGGCATCACAAAAATCACCACAAGCACACCACTAACAAGCATCAGTAAGTCCTGGTACAACACAAGCAAACCAGCACAGGTACCAGATCGGCACATACCAGACCCAAGCACAAACAAGCACAACACAGCACAACATCGCAACACCAGAACCAAGCACAAACAAGCACAGACCAGCACAAAACAACACAGAACAGCACAGACCAGCACAGAAAGGGGAAACAGAAGGAAAAATAGAACAAGGCCGGTATCAAGCAAACACCCCACAAGTATCACAAGCACCGAATAGGAAAAACAAGGGTTCCGAATCAATTACCAGATAGAAGGGAATCACGAGCACCGCACCAGAACGGCACACCAACAATAACACCACACCAGGATCAGCACCAAGAGGCGCCAGGGAGCAAAATCACAAGCACAAACACAGCAGAACCCTTAGGGTTCCGAGTAATCAGAGGGTAAACGGAAAAGAGAGAGAGAGAGAGTTGTTCTCAACACATGAGCGAGAGAAGAGCAAAACAAGAGCAAAGAGACCCCAAAAACGAGAGAGACAGAGAGAGATATCACCCGAAAAAAGAGATGGCCGTACTAGGGAGTGGTTCAAGGCATCAGGGCTCCTGACAGGCATGCGAACAAAGTCATCGCGCATAAATGCGATGTGACCGGCGTTAGTATACGGAGCAGAGGCGAAAAGCGGGGGAAAACCAAATCGCGGCTTCCTTCTCTTGGAAGGAATAGAGGGAGAGAGAGGTAGGGTCGGCCCACAGGGGCACAAGAGAGGGGACGACGGGGATAAGGAAAAAGAGAGGAAGGGAAAGGGGTAGGGTTTTAAAAGAGGGTGCTTTAAGATCCGTGCAGACTTTAACATCGGACGGTTCAGAAATTTCAGGGTTTTTAGAAAGAAAGAGTATGCTTTGAGATCCGTGGATGATAAATCAAACGGTTAGGAAATTCTCCATTTTATTGAAAGTTCAAAGATCAATACATAAGATGGTTTCAAGATTCGCGCTAAATCATGGATCAAGGGTTTTTAATAAATTCTGACATTCAACTTGGTTAGATCGCTTGATTAAAAATTCGTTCCCTTTATAAATTCGCATCGTGGTTTTCATAAATTTTTGCAATTAAATTCGTACGAATATTTCGTATATTTTAAGTTATAAATTCCGCTATTAATTGGATTAGTTTACAAGTCCTACCCTTTTAAAATTTCAATTTCTCATCAAATACTAATCTTCTTGAACAAATTTAATTAAAAATTTTAATTGGTTGCAAAATTTTAATTATTAACTTAATTAATTGATTTAAAATTTACCGAATATAACATATGCATACCAATATGCGGAAATATGCAGCCCAATATGCGGCCGCATATGCAAAACCGCATATTTGAGACCGCATGAAAATTTTCATGCGGTTTTCAACTGCAAATGCATATGCGGCCGCATATGCGGTCCATGCGGCCGCATATGCGGTCCATGCGGCCGCATTTAACAACACTGGTTTAAACTACGCATATATGGTTAAGTTTCTCTTCCATTATTAAAATAAAATTACATCTACATATATTTTGAAGGGAATAAAATATAAATTACTAGTTTATAAAGGAGGTAAATTGTTTTTCCCTCTCCTTTTTATAAATTTATTAAGTATATAAACCTCAATTTATATGCTCCATTCTTCTCCTCTTTCCTTTTTATTTAAACCACTTGTGGGGCAAAGAGTTAGTGAGTCCATTAATTATATTCAAAGCATTTGGTCACGATCTAAATAACTAGACTAGTACATCACACTGACAACAAGTCAAAATTTATCAAATCATCTTCAATGTAAACACTTAATTTCGAACATACAATATCTTATACGTACAAAGGGCAATACTTATCTCTTAGACTATACATGATTATTCAAAAGTTCGTATCTTATTTGGTAAAGTATCCCATGAAATCAGCACCTTCATGAGCAATATTATCAATCCGAACTGCACCCTGTTGTACTCGTTTATTAGATGACGAACAACTCTCACATTCTAGCTGCAAAGCCACTTTCAATAGCTTTCCAGTACAGATTTGGAATCTCCGCCGGCAAGAAATCTGTCAAATATACCTTTCCCACATTCACACCCAACTCCGAGCAGACTCGATCCACCTCTGTCTGTACTTGACTGGAACCAACTCTATCTGGATCAAGCAAATAACATGCGACATCACAAGAGCCCTCACCGTGCGCAGTGCCAATTGCTTGAACCGACTGAAGACCACCTCCCTTCTCACTGATGCTTCGTGCAATATGTTTTACAAGCTCGATGTCCCCCGAATATATGGGCACATTGCAAGTGCCAACCCACGTAGAAGCGCCAACAGTTATAAGTCCTTTCAATGGGTTAATCTCCATTGGGCCCATGTCAGGTTTTACTAATGTAATATCGGTGTTAAGATCGCCAATCCATTGGCGCCCTTCTGAATTGGGCAGGAAGTAGCTGAGTTCTCTTCGGATGGAATCAAGCGTTCGGCCTTCTGGGTGTGCCTCTCCGTACAAATATATCGGAACTGCATTTGCAAAACTCCACAATTTCTTAGAATTAATTTTGACAATTTTTGTCAAATTGATGTCGAATATTTGTTCACCTGGTTTAAACCAATCAGTACGTTCAGTATTTTATTTGGTGATAACAAGAGTACCAAAAAATCTGTTAGACAGCTTAGAATGCAGCCTCACAACAAGGCGACAGTGTTTTAAGGGTGCGTTTGGATGAATCAATAATAGTGAGAGGATAGTAGCTATCTCAATTTTGAGGATAGTAGCTATTTCAACATTTTGTTAGATTAGTAGAATAGTGAGTTATTCCACAAAAGACAAACAAAGAATAGTGACTATTCGCTAATTCAATCACATCCAAACGTAGATTAATAGCTCGGAATAATGCTAATCCAAATTAGTAGCTATTCTTCACCCATCCAAATGAATTAGGCAAGTATTGTTTTACCGGGTCAGCCCAGGGAGGCACACTTTGCAAATTGCAAGTACTTGTTAGCAAAACCGAACAAAAATTAATATTTTCAATAAAAATTGATAAGAAATGTGACCTTTCAACAAACGGCCTATGCTGGCAGCAATAGACTTGCACAGCTCAGCAACCTTATCCAGTGTACTCGCTCCTAAAGGGTGAAAACAAATGTGATCTACAACTCCAAGCCTTGGATGAGTTCCTTCGTGAAATCTCAGGTCAATCATATCAAATGCAGTTTTCACCATAGCAATTACAGCATTCTGCAAATAAATAATATCAAGCAAAGAGTCTGTGTTCGAGTGTGCGACGAGCGTGAAGTTGGTCCGGTTATAGATCTCATCAACGTACTTTTTTATGATGACGACTTTATGTTGCTTCGCCGCTCTCTCAATCGATTCGATGACGGACGAATTGCGTCCTTCAGAGATGTATAGCTTGCAGCAAACAAGCAAGGATTCAGATACCTTCGGTCTCATGTTAAAGCAAAGTAACACCTCTTGCTCCAACTCCAAACTCTGTTACCAGCTGCGTTTCAAGGAATAATATAGGGAACATTCATATTCCTGAATAATTGAGCTAGCAAGGAAGGTAGTTATAAAACAAATGGAGGTGTTCTCTGATTAATACATGAAAGGGATATAAGCCAAAAACAAAGCTAAATTAATTAATTGACGACAATATATATATATATATATATATATGCTTCCACGTGCCACCACCTAATCCACTTGCTAAAACTCGAAGCTTGATGTGCCGTTTGCCTGTTTGCCTTTGCGCAAAATGGGAGCCCGTGACGGAGTCCATGACACGATTGCAACAGGTGATACACGTGTAACGTGTTCTTGTTTAGGTATATATGTAGTAAAACAATTAAGGGCGTGTAGTCGAATTTTTTCTATTTAATTAAATTTATTTTTCCTAATTACACTTGAAAAAATTGACAAGTGAAAAAAAACTATAATATCAATCAACATTCTAATTGTTTTGTCCAATTTTTTTTTATCCAAAGAATAGTTATAGTGCATGTACATCTATTTAAAATCTTGAAATATATCGTTTTAACTTAAAACTAAAATCATAATTTGTCCGCCGATGGATTTGAAGAACGTTTAGCACTCCACATCAATAAAAAAAATTAATAATGAAATTTAATTGTTTAATGATTAAATGATCAATTAAATTTTAAAAATTCTTAAATTTGATACATATTTTAATCTAAATAACTGAGAACACAACTATAATTTTTATTTATAATTTGAATAACGTTTTTTTTAAATAAAAGTTGAAAAATATAAAAAAGCTGTAGGAGATGCACAATGGCTAGGACTGTACAAAAAAATTTCAATCCATCCAACTCATCTAACTCAAGTCTCATCTCTCCGGTACCAGACTACCAGACTGAGTATAATACTTCTAGCCGTACAAAAAAAAATACGGTGCCTATATCTAGGTATAGAGGATTTGTTTTAAGATTCGTGTCAGATTAAAACTAATGATTCAATCCCATTCTACTCAGTCAGGTACACTGGATCTGAATTCAATCTGTTGCTGTCCTCCCTCCCCTCCCCATTGTCAAATTGTCCAACACCAGAATGCTGAAAAGACTTTCGGAAGTTGAGTCGCAGGAATTCCAATCACTCCGATTGCGACCAAATATTATGGAAGGGGTTTTAGGAGTGCCATTCGAAACTCATTTTGCTCTTCCATGTGATTCTTGTTTTTAGATTACCTAACAAAAACCTGGTGTTGCAATTGGCCATACTACGTGGGTTTCAATTTTTCAAATCAATTCGCATCTTTTGTTTCAAAAATCAGTAATGAAATTTGCCAATAAACTTCACCAAAAGAACCAGTGAGGATGTGGATTCAACTAATAAACATCCTCATATACCGAAAACAAGTTTTGAAGAAACTTACAATTCTAAACAAGAACAAATAAAATAATTTGTTTATTTTCAATTACACCAAATGGTTTGAAAATCATCTGATTAACCATAAAGTTTGTAGATAATATTAATTTAGGAGCAATTTGAAAATCATTTGGTCAACAATCAAGTGAATTAAATATTTTTATATTAATGTTAATTATTCTGATGTTAATTAAAAAAAAAATAATTTTGATGAACGGCCAAATAATTTTCAAAATGAACCATATTTGATATGCATCTCACCTAAATAATTCATAATTTAAAAAAAAAATATTCTGATAATTTTGGCATATCCTATCTAGGCTGTTAATTTATTGGGTGTAAAAAGTTCTAACAGTTAAAAATATATATTAGATAAATTACATTTCACTATGGATGAACAAAAAACCAAAAACATGCTTCCACATGGCATCAGTAACATTTCAAAAGCATTAAGAAAATCTCCAACATACATGCTTATAAATTCAAATCTTCTGTCAAACACTTCACTATGGATGAATAAGATGTCCAACAAAATAAAGGTCAAACTAAATTTAAGCTACAAAATTCAGAGTTCCTTATTAGAAGACCCAGCAATGAAACACATGAGACCTCATAAGCACAGAAAAATACTAAAATTACCTCAATAAAGTCATTCACCTCCAACTGTTTGGCCAGAAGGTATGGATCGCATACCCAGTCTTCCAATTATCCAAATAAATCACCTTCTTCACAGCCCAAAACCCAATCACCATGGCTATCAACATAAAAATCCTCTGAGTCGCCACATTTCGAACTTTAACCAATCCATGTGTTACAAAGGCAATCATCACTCCAACAATGATGTACAAAAACCCAACCGCAAACCCTTCCGCACCAAGTTGCATTCCTGACCCTTCGTAAAAAAACACAAGTTTGTCTGGATCATTTCTATCCCTCATAAACAAAGGCGACCCACGGATAATACCATGCATTGTACCGGATACGCTAAAGTAATAGATAAATACAGCTGATCCCATCCAGACTTTTGGGTCATGTAACAAGGTCTCCCCTTGAATCACCTTCTTTACCATGAATGGCATGGCGATGAGAGCTATAACTCCAAGTGCGATAACTTGGGATCGGGACAGAGGAGGGGGACGTATAATTGGGCCAACCTCCAACCCGGTTCGTGACTCGACAAACTCAGACATGGATTCAGCAAGCCGGGAAAAGTATGACTGGTCCATCTGATCAGAGTCCTTCAAAGCACGATGGTTGGGTCCCACCAACCTGACATGGGGGAGAGAGTTGACCCCGAATTGCGCAAAGGAGGCCTGAGATTCCGTGAATTCTATCTCAGCGAAGAAAAGGCGCGAAGAAGTGGGGTTGTGCTTGGAGAAGGAGTCAGAGAGGATGCCAAATTCGGATCTGAGCTCGGGTAAATGCAGTTCAGATTTGGATCTGAGCTGAGACGCGTCGAAGAAGATGAGGATTGAATAAGGGCGAGGGGTTGGAGCCGTGGAGAGGAAGCGCGAGACGGAGGCATCGTTTAGGTGGATCACGCCAGAGGGAGACCTGGCTCGGAGCGATTCGAGCTCGGCCGCAAGATCGTCAGACGATGGCGACGAGAAAGTGATGGTGGATGTGGTGAGGAGGAGAACAAGGAGAAGAAATGGGGTGGCCATGAAAGGCTCGGTCGCCATTGCTGGATCAGAGAAAAAGAAGTGATTGATGGTTTAGGGTTCAGTGAAAATGGAGATTAGATCGGAATCATCGGAGGTTTGTTTCAGCAAGAACGGAGACCAGGAGTAAACGGAGCGGGTCAACGGGTCTCGCAGATTGGGCCTCCAATAAAAAATAACAGCAGAAAAACCCAATACAACGCATATCTAGTAGCATTAATTAATGCATAATGGCCCAGCTAATTCGACTAAAGCAAGGTCTAAGTTTGTTATTAAGGAATGCACTTATCAGAAACCTGCCCCAATGAGAATCAGAAAGATCTGATGGCCCATGCTGATACCGAAAAGCTAGTATAGGTTAGAAATGTTATCAGATATGATAAGTCTATTATTCACAGATTAATGTTTAGTTTGTTGATTAAATGATTTAAAAGCATCACCAGTATTTGGCTATTTGCATAACATTACAAATGCACAGGTGATAATAGAAATTTGAAATGTAAAGTAATTGTTTATTTATTTATTTTACTGAACTACTAATATGTTTAAAAATATAATATCAAGATATATAAATTTGAAATGATAAATTTACACAGTACAACTAGAAATTATAGAATAGAGATGATATATTATTTATTAAAATATTTTTGCTAAAATTACTGTTTAAATAGTTTTCATTTTTTGCAATTAAAATGGAGAAAGCCCAAATTTAAGACCCCCATCAAATCGATTTCTGGGCTGATGTATATTCGGCCATTGGTCAGGGCTCGGGACTTCTGAGTAATACATTCCGTTGAATCTGAAACAAACGGACAAGATCATGTCTATTATTTTTTATCCGGGGAAACAATTGGAGGCCTCTTGATAAGATAAGATAGGAGGAAGCGCTTGGCAACAGTCATGGCCACATAATTGAAGGCTATAGGTAGTCTTCAAACTGTTCGACAAAAAGTCCCTGGGAATGAAATTAGCAGACGGAACTCGGAAAACAGTAAGTTGCTGGACAATTCTCGGTTGAAGCTGCTGGACAATTCTCGAATGAAATTCGAAGAATATTAACTTTGGTCAATTGAAGCTGCTGGACAATTCTCGGTTGTTAAAAGATAAAGGTTCATTGATCCGTTTACGCAAAAAACAGCCTACACGTCCTTTTATATATATCCCTTTGCGTGGTTTTATCTATCATTAAGGAAAAGAAAGCAAAGAATTACAATAGAAGTGAGCAAAATGGCAGCTGAAAAAAAACACATAATACTTGTCCATGGTGCTGGTATGGGGGCTTGGTGCTGGTACAAGGTGTCGACTGCATTGCGATCTGCTGGTCACCATGTCACAGTTCCTGACCTGGCCGCGTCTGGTATAGACGAACGAAAACTTACCGATGTATCGACCTTTAGAGAATACTCTAAACCTCTACTGGAGATTATGGCCTCACTTCCCGTGGGAAATAAGGTTGTGTTGGTTGGTCACAGCTTGGGAGGTATTAACATAGCATTGGCTATGGAGGAGTTCCCTGAGAAGGTATCAGCTGCAGTATTTGTCACGGCCCATATGCCAGACTTTACCTCGAGGCCATCTTATGTAATCGAGAAGGTATTAATCATTTTCTCTCCAAATATTTTGATCATTTTGGAGTGAATTGGTTGTCTAATTAAATACTGTATGATTCTCACCAAGTATTTTAAAGAACATGTGCAGTTTCTTCAAGAAGGTTGGATATCATCATGGATGGATACCGAGATGAAATCATACAAAGTCGGGGATAAGTCCATCGCATCCCTGTCATATGGACCTCAATTCCTGCAATCCATGCTATGCCAGCTCTGCTCACCTGAGGTATTAATTACAATATACCAATTGATTTCAGTAGTACTACATAGTTGTCCTGTTATGAAACATAATGACCTGGATTTGAGTTGCAAGAATTATATACATCAGCTAGTCTGTCTTGGTATTTGGTACTACATAAGAATATCACTTGTTGCAGTATTTTTCTTAGTCAATGGTAATAACCTCATCTAAGCCTGAATTCACTGATGGGGAGGTATAATCCAAAATCATAAAAAATATATATAAATAGAGAGTTGTGTAATTTCTGGTAGTGAAAAAGAAATATCATAACTAGTAGGGGCGGAGCTAGACTTTCAGCCTATGGGGGTCAAACACGAATGGGGGTCAAATATATAAAAAAAATTCTACTACGAATAGAGGTCAATTTCACCTTATTCATAATATTTTAGTTTAAATTTATTAAAAATAGAGTATAAATAAAAAAAATTGCAAATGAATGGGGGTCAATTGACCCCCATTCATTGAACTTAGATCTGCCATTAATAACTAGTAACATTAATCTGATTTATGTACAGTTTTTACCAATTTCAGAATAGTTGGCCTGAATACAAATTTTTTATCCCACGCTCTTTACTTCTTTTTAGTAAGTAAATAATTAACTATAATGCTTTACAGGATTTCACACTAATAACAAGTCTAGCCAGGTCAGCGTCGTTATTCATTGAGGATTTGCAGAACCAACCACCATTTTCTCAAACCAGATATGGATCGGTAGATACGTTCTATGTTGTTTGCAGCCAAGATTTAGCTATTCCGGCTCCGTACCAGCATTGGATGATAGAGAACAAGCCTGTCAAAGAGGTCAGAACTATTGAAGGAGCAGATCATGCGGCCATGCTATCAACACCAAAGGAGCTCTCTGACTGTCTACTTTATTTTGCTTCCTTATCTTAATTTAATAGTGTAAAATAAAGGAAAGGACTCGCTTTATATATATATATCAGTGATTGTCCATGGATTGCTACAATATAATTCAACATTCAAATTTATGAGAATATATTTTGAAAAATGATCCAGCTTTAGCTATCCCGGAATAAATGATACTGATGAAGCAGAAGACAAAATAAAACTTCTATTCAATTGGAATGATATTCTTGTTAACATGCTGTCAAAAAAACTTAGTAAATTACATGATCAAATAGATAATGAACACACATTTTGAATATTTTCTTAATTCCAAATTCTTTCCAGATAACTTAGCAATCGTATTAATCACACTGATAGGTCTTTAATCGGAGATGCTTTGCGGGTTATGCTTATTTGGGAGCAACGTAATTGTCGCCCTGTTGATGGATGTGAAGGAGGGTGCATTGTTACTGAAAAAAAGCCTGTACCAGATCAAAAATATCCTATTTGACAATTAGCCAGAAGGATTGGTAATTCCTAGAACATTACATTCCCTCCCCTTATAATGATTCTTGTTCTCAAGGATCTGAAAGAAAAATTGACTCGCTTAAGATATTAGATTTTAGAGGTGGTATTTTTGTCCAACGGAATATCATGCCAAAACATTTGGCATAAAAAAGTAGCCTCCATTTTTTAAGTGAACAAGTAGGTATGAGTCGAGATGAGTCCCAATAGCGGTAGGTGTGAGAATATGATGGTCAATGTCTAAGAAATCTTCGTCGTCGCCCTTTGTCGAGAAAAGAATGCATGCTAAAAATTATCATCTCTAATGTAAAGCAAGAAAGGATCAATTTGTCAAACGTATGATGAAAAATTTAGCATTAACGATTGTTCAGATGGCATTAGTATCTCGACAAGTGATTCTTGGTCTTGGGACATCTTTTTTTTTCTTTTTCAAAATTATCCAACTCAATATAACACATTTTACTTGACTCGACTTGTAATTATTTTTGTGATTGTTTGGATGGCCATTTGCGATTGAAATTAGATCTTTTTTGTGCCCATTTCTCCTCCAAATCGGACCACTTTTGTCTCATTTTTTTCTTTTTGTACTCTTGGCAGTAGCTATAAAGTATTTTGTCTCATCTTCTAAAATTATTTTATTTTTCTCTAAAAACAAATTCATTTGATTGAACTCTCGTACCGCCTCTATTTCATTTTGTGAGAGCGAAAACACACATCCACTCTACAAATTATCGTATACTCATCGCATACGGCATATCATCCCTTGTGTGCAACATTCACTACAATAATGAAAAAGATCCGTTGCAAGACAACGATATGTATCCTCAAATACCTCCTCATTCGGACAATCCCAATTACATCTGGGAATCATCTTTCATCTGCCTTGTTGTCCGATTTCAAATTATCCTTTAAAAAAGTTTTTTTTTAACACTTCTCCATTTATTTTCAATAAGAGAAAATTGGTTATTTTCCACTTCAAAATCTTCAAATTGAAAAATTGTCATCCTGAAATTGGAAATTATGAAAATACCACTCTAAACTCAATTAACTCTTAATTTTGCCATTAATATCTCATTTTTATACTATTTTTATAAAAAATTAACTAAAAAATACAATTTTGAGATATGTATTTCTGTATTTCTCTAAATACCCTTGGTAGACTTTATACCCTGCATTATACTCTTGGGAGGCTTTAAACGCCTCATCAGACCTTCGCCTCCAGACCTCAGACCCCTCCTTCTTCTCCAGACAAGTGGGACCCGCTAAAAGTGAGTATGTACCCTCCGCCTGCTTTAAACTCCTCCTTTGCCTCCTCCTCCTCCGATCTAATCAGCATGCATCACCATCAATCCTCCTCTGGGAACTCTACGCAATCAATTTTGTCCACAACTATTCAGCCGAGTGACAGTCTATTGCCAATCGTGCAATGCCCGCAATCGATGTGAAGAGATTTGTGAGCGGTACCACAGCAAATCCACAGAGGATATTCTTCAGATGCGTAAACTACAAAAAGGTACTGGATTTTTGACAAGTGATATCTAGGTTTTCCCTAATTCACAAGACCAAATATTTGATTAAACTAGAGACAGCTAATTCAGTTGCCAACATACCCCTATTGCGGCAAAGCATGGAAAAATTATAACCAAATTCAGGAACCGAATTAGTGTTGGAAAGGTACTTCTAAAATTGATTTCACCTTGTAAACATACCCAAATTGATTTCTCAGGTTTCCAGTTTAAACAATTGAGGTGTCAAATTCCAGTTTAACCAATGTGTAAAGTGAACAAAAGCAAGCAAAAACAGTTTCAATTAATTACTAATATGAATTGGAGCATATATATCTCTTTTCACATCCTATGCTTTTTATCCAACTCTCTGCTGTAAAAATTGGAGCATATATATCACTGTCGCTCAAGAAATAACAGTAATCTCAGTAGTAAATAATAGTAATAACAGTAAATAACAGTAATAACAGTAATCTCAGTAATAATCTCAGTAATAACTGTCGCTCAAGTAATAACAGTAATCTTAGTAGTAAATTGGAGGATATATATCACTGTCTCATGTCTCTCACTCTCGCTCAAGTAAATAACAGTAATAACAGTAATCTCAGTAATAATCTCAGTAATAACAGTAATAACTGTCGCTCAAGTAATAACAGTAATCTTAGTAGTAAATTGGAGGATATATATCACTGTCTCATGTCTCTCACTCTCGCTCAAGTAAATAACAGTAATAACAGTAATTACTAATAATAGTTCCAATTTGTTTCCTTATGCATTTGTTTTATCATGTCTCAGTAGTCTGTCTCAGTAATGACTAATAACAGTAATAATAGTAATTACAGTGGCACACGGTGTTGCTGTGTCTTCAAGCATCAGAGACAGAGAGAGAAGATGGTACCTAGACAGCTCATTTGACGCATTATTATTTGCTATGGTCCCAATCACAATTGGATTATAAAAAACAGCAATCTAGATTAAATGAATCCCACTCAATATAGAAATAGGCTTGTTACTGCTTTGCTTTGATTGTTACTAAGGATTTTGGTCAAACTGGGTATTATTAATTTGGAGCAAATGAATATGCAATAATTTGACATGTGGTTTTATTTTACTTTGTTAAAGACATTTTCGTGCAGGTTCTGGATGTGGAAAGACGACTATGAGGCATATCTTCGTGATATTGGAGTTGTGGGTATGCGTCGCGATCCCGAGCATGACCTATCCGATGTGGATCAAAATTTTCCTAATCGAATTGTCGCTCGATTTGTTAATGAGATTGGAAAATTGAAGAAACAAAACTCCCAAATTGTTGCATTAGCGGAGAAGATGATATTCCTTCTTGTTATAAATGTTGTCGTAATGATTAGTATTTTAATTGTAATTATGTGCAAGTAGTGTAGAAGTGTATCCAAGTCCATATTTACGCTTGTATTTTTAATGTATTTGGAATATTATTTTGTCATGAAATAATGCCATGTAATTAATCTCTCATTATTATATGCAATTGTATGTTTGATTTACCAGATGCAATTGTGTGACATCTCCAATTGTTATATGCAATTGTGTGACCCATATGCTTATTCTAACTGGGACAATACAAATGCAAATTTAATATCGACCATCCTAGCTGCTAACTGGGATGCCTTTAGCATTTGCAAATCCACTGAATATTGGCATCAATTACCATTGGTACAATATACTTACCACACAGAAATTAAATGCATAAGCTGATATCGTCAAGTCAGTGCAGCTCTCAAATGAAACAGAAGCTAAAATAGTGAATTCAAAGAAGCTAGTCAGTGCAGCTCTCAAATGAAATACAAGCTAAAAATAGCGAATTCAGAGAAGCTAGTCAGTGTAGCTCTCAAAGTACACAAAAGCTAAAAATAGCGAATTCAAAAAAGCTAAAATTCAAACAGAAGGTAAAATTCAAAGAACATACAAGATGCTAAGCATTCAAATTTGAATTTTATAATTCAGCCCCTCCAATTTCTGAAATTTATAAAATTCTAGTAAACCCTAAAATTCATCTCCAATTTGAAGTGACTATAGTATGCTAAGCATTGCGGTAGCGTTTGGATTGAGCTAGAATATAGCTCTAACCCCGGAATAGCGGAGCTATTCTTAAAAAACTGAGATCCAAACTTAAAATAAGAAATGAGAACAGCACGAGAACAACGCTCTTCCACTATTCTCACCAAAAGATGGATTAGCAAATTTGGAGCAGCTTGGGTTAGTGAAATATACAAATAAATAATTATTTTATTCCTTCCCTCCATCACTATTCCAAATATACAATCCAAACAACATTTCTACTCATCCAGAACAGTTCAAATTAGCACTATTCTCAACTCACTTGGGTTAGCACTATTCTCAACCACTAATCCAAAAATCACTATTCTTGCACTAATCCTTGCACGATCCAAACAATCCAAAAATCTGTAACGGCTCCTTAACCGTTACTGATTATTAGTACTATTAGTATCGCCTCTTAGTCCGTCCCTGATGTGCATTTTTTACCGTCCCTGATACCTATTTTTCCACTAGTGACCCTGCTTGATCTTCTTCTCCTACAAAACAACAAAAATAAATAGAAAAGTGAGAAGGTTCACATTTTTACTGCCTATATCTACTCATAAATTAGTAACAAGCAAAGAAAAGCAACAGATTTATGAGTGGAAGGTTAACCATATTTCAGTTTGGGATCTTTCAGTCTAAATCTACTCATAAATTAGTAACAAGCAAACAAAAGCAGAAAGAAGCTTATTTCTGTTTTAACTAAATTCAATTGAAACACCCTAAATTTTCATAATAAATTCACATAAAGTTAAGTGAAGCAAAATTAATACTGTCAATCAAATCTACTCATAAATCTAACACTTACCCACTATGAATCCATGATTTGTCCATGTCATCTACTCACAAATTGAAGGCGACTGACTGGCTGGAAGGCGTAGCGGACTAGCTGACGGCGATGAAGGAAAATGAGTGACTGGCGTAGTTGACTGGAAGGCGGACTGACTGGCCGGTGGCGTGGTGGCGGAGTGGTGTCGGAGTGGCGGAGCTCTTTTGGGGTTGGCGGACCTCTTTAAGTTTTGGTGTTGGCGGACACAACGTAAAGACAGCAGGGAAATATCTGTATTTGAGAATAAAGGTATTTTGATTATAATTTTTTTTTTAACAGGACTAAATATGTATTAATGATAAAATTAAGAGTTAATTGAGTTTAGAGTGACATTTTCATAATTTTCGATTTCGAGATGGCAATTTTCTAATTTGAAAGTTTTGAAGTGGCAAATAACCAATTTTCCATTTCAATAATCACCAGAGCAATTCAATTTTCGTAAATAAAACTGAAGAATTATTGATTCAGTCCACTCGGCCCAAATTGATGACTCCACTCACCTTTCTTTAAGAACAGCCCATAGAAGCCACAAAACGAAGAGTTTATACCTTTCTCCTTGGTGTGAATCGGGTGAGTATCCTCTGAGATATCTCAATTTTTGCGTGACCGACGTGTCCGATGCCTATTCGGGGGAATGTAGGGGGCCAGTATTATTTGAGCCTTGAGATTCGTGCAGAGCGTATTTGAACGATTAAGATATTCCAAAAAGTCACGCAAAGTTTGAGATATCTCAGAGGATGTGAATTCGTGTGAATCGAACCTCTCTAGTTCCGAGATAGGAGTAGGTACGATGGGCATCGGACCTACTTTTAGGTTCAATTAGCTCTAATACCGTACGATTATCATTGAGATTGGTGTGCACGAAAACTGAAAAATATTTGCACGAATTTTAATGAGTTCACACGAATCTTGATGCAGATCTGATGGTCATTTCCGGTCCGATGGGCATCGGAACTACTCGCAATTCCTCTAGTTCCTTCTTTTCCTGAAGCCTTTTGTCTTCGAACTTCTCCGAGGACTGAGCACAACGATTTGAGTCAGTGTCGAGCTTAAGCGAGCATCAAGGTGGTGAGTTGCGACGTATTCAAGACTGAGACTGAAATTGATGGCGTCGCACCCTTTCCTTTAGAAGGATCTTGGCACTATCTTGAATCTGTTCCACGGGTCTTCAATGTGTAAGGTGTGCTCTGGCAGCTTGCACAACCGGATCTTGATGCAATTCTTGAAAATCTGTGGTACCAATTTTGATCTGATCTCAGTTTGTCTGAGGCTGTGATTTAGGTAAGAGTTGCTCGGAGTTGAAACTTGATCTGATCTCAGTTTGTCTGCAGGATGACCTGCTCTAATACCATCTGTCATGTCCTTAATTGAAAGGACATTGAAATTTGAGGGTAATTGGGAATTTTAGATATTTTAATGGGGTAATTTGATACAAGAGAGAACAGAGAGAAGACAGAAGAAAAGAGAAGAGAAGAGAAGAGAAGAAAAGCGAGGCAGGAGAGAGAGGATAGAGGGAGTGGAGAATTCAAACCTCAAATTTCATTCATCCTCTTGATTCTGATGATTACATGGCTATTTATAGTTAATTGCTCCCATTTAACATTCTAATTTTCCTAAATACCACCCATTAATTAATCGCTATTTCATATTCTATTTATGCCAATTATTATTAATTCCTAGGACATTACAGAATTACAATGGAAGAGAGCAAAATGGCAGCTGAAAAAAAACACATAATCCTTGTCCATGGTGCTGGTATGGGGGCTTGGTGCTGGTACAAGGTGTCAACTGCATTGCAATCTGCTGGTCACCGTGTCACAATTCCTGACCTGGCCGCATCTGGTATAGATGAACGAAAACTTACCGATGTACCGACCTTTAGAGAATACTCTAAACCTCTGCTGGAGATGATGGCCTCACTTCCGGCGGGAGACAAGGTTGTGTTGGTTGGTCACAGTTTGGGAGGTATTAACATAGCTTTGGCTATGGAGGAGTTCCCTGAGAAGGTATCAGCTGCAGTATTTGTCACGGCCCAGATGCCAAACTTTACCTCGAGGCCATCTTATGTGATCGAGAAGGTATTAATCATTTTCTCTCCAAATATTTTGATCATTTTGGAGGGAATTGGTAGTTTAATTAAAGATAGTGTATGGTTCTTCACTAAGCATTTTAAAGAACCTGTGCAGTTTCATCAAGAAGGTTGATTATCATCATGGATGGATAACGAGATTAAATCATACAAAGCCGGGGATAAGGTCATCACATCCCTGTCATATGGTCCTCGATTCGTACAATCCTTGCTATGCCAACTCTGCTCACCTGGGGTATTCATTACAATATACCAATTGATTTAAGTAGTACTACATAATTGTTGACAATAACCTGGATTTTTGGTTGCAAGAAGTATAGATCAGTTTGTCTTGGTATTTGGTTCTGCATGAGAATAACTTGTCACTAGCTGCAGTATACTTAATTTTTTTTTTTAAATACTTTGCAGGTGATGCCAACTGACAGTACTTTACTTAAACAATAATGAAAACCTCATCTAAGCCTGAATTCACTGTTGAGGTGGTAATAATAAAAAATCGTAAAATAAATAAATATATACATAGGTAAGTTGCTGATGGTGCAAAAGAAGGAATATTATAACTAGTAACATTAGCCTGATTTATGTGCTGGTGCGTATAGAACCTGAACCAACCAGCAATTTTGTATGATTCAGCATATACGTTTTCGCTAATTTCAGTACAAGTTGGCCTGAATACAATTTTTTTATTCTCATGCTCTTTCTTTTCTTAGTAAGTAAATTTTTTAACTATAATGCTCTACATGATTTCACACTAATAACAAGTCTAGCCAGGTCAACGTCATTATTCATTGAGGATTTGCAGAACCAACCACCATTTTCTCAAACAAGATATGGATCTGTGGATATGTTCTATGTTGTTTGCAGTCAAGATTTGGCTATTCCGGCTCCGTTCCAGCATTGGATGATAGAGAACAAGCCTGTCAAAGAGGTCAGAACTATTGAAGTAGCCGATCATATGGCCATGCTATCAACACCAAAGGAGCTCTCTGACTGTCTACTTCATTTTGCTTCCTTATCTTAATTTAATAAGTGTAAAATAAAGGAAAGGACTCGCTCCATATATATATCAGTGATTGTCCATGGATTGCTACTATATAATTCAACATTCAAATTTATAAGAATATATTTTGAAAAAAGGAAATTTGTCAAAATGCCACTCTAAAACTTGATATTTGTCAAAATACCACTCAAAAAACAATATTTGTCAAAATATCATTAAAACTCAATGTCTATTTTAATTTTGCCATTATCCCTTTGAATCTCAATTTAAAAATTTCAATCTTTCAAAATACCCAAACTACTCCTGTCAGATTTTTTTTTTTAGAGAACCAATTTAAATTTAAAATTTTTTTGAATTTCAAATTTTTCAAATTTCAAATTTTTTTCGAATTTCAAAATTTTCGAATTTCAAATATTTCGAATTTCAAATTTTTTTGGAAAATCAAATTTTTCAAATTTCAATTTTTTTGGAAAATCAAATTTTTTTCGAATTTCAAATTTTTCCAAACTTCAAAATTTCAAAATTTTCAAATTTTTTCGTGGCAGCCCTCGGCTCAGACTCCCCAAAAAAATTTGATTTTCAACTATAAATTTGATTTTCCAAAAAAATTTCAAATTCGAAAAATTTGAAATTCGAAAAAATTTGAAATTTGAAAATTTTGAAATTTGAAATTTAAATTGGTTATCTAAAAAAATAATATATCTAACAGGGGCAGTTTGAGTATTTTGAAAGATTGGAATTTTTAAATTGAGATTAAAAGAGATAATGGCAAAATTAAAATAAACATTGAGTTTTAATGGCATTTTGACAAAATATTATTTTTTGAGTGGCATTTTGACAAATATCAAGTTTTAGAGTGGCATTTTGACAAATTTTCCTTTGAAAAATGATCCAGCTTTAGTTATTCCGGCGTTAATCACATAGTCAATCGATCATATTTTCTCTTTGATACTTCTTACTCCTTTTCTCCCTTTTTTCTTTGTTGACACCTTTTTCTCTCTCTTCTTTATTGTATCAGCATCTCTCTCTCTCTCGATCTCGTCCATCTCCTCCCTTGATCTCTTGAAGAAGTATGGCCACTGTGTTTGTGGAGCAGGAGGTATATTATACAACTCTTAGCCTTTTCATTTTCAACATCTTTAAATTATTTCTATTATTGTTGCTAACCTCATGATAGTTAATTCATGCCTTAGATACTGGTTCAAACTTAACTGAGTTTAAACCCCATTTTTATTCTTATGTCTTTCTTGGTTTATTTTTGTGTTGTATTTCACAACCTAGCAGCCATCGGTGTTGCACCAGTCACGGTACAGTAATGTCATGTCACTAACATACGTCTTAGCATTGAATGAAATTACAATCTGACATATTAACTCTATTCCAATAATAGCTTGGGGGTAACAAGTTATTATTTATTTATTTATCTATCTATCTTTCTGTCTTTGATATGGGGTTTCATAGGCACTAAGAATTGATTTCTGCGCTTAAGAATCCTTTGCATATTCCAATTCCTATTCCGAGATCTCTCTTATTTGTGAGCTCTCAGGAAACTCTGATGCTTCAAAGTTAGGTATGTTACTGGCATTTCTGTAAATATTAATGATCAAATTATTTTACCAATCTACGTCCTTGGTCAAGTATGTTATGGGCATAAAGTGGATTACATTAATTGGGATGGGTGATATTATGTACCTGCCCTTCTGGTTTATCTACTTAATTGGACGTGAGTCATAAATATAGCCGTAATTTTTTTTTTTCATAACCATAAAAAAATTTAATAAAAATAACCATATTAGGAAATTAATTTTAAAAATAACCAAACCGCCCCACAGTGGAGCGGTCTTCTATTGAGAGAAAACCGCCCCCCTGGGAGGCGGTCCTATTTTTTTTTTTTTAGATAGTTGTACTAATTGTGAAATTTATATTATGACAAAAAAAATATAAAAAATTGTAGGGCGCAAAAAGTTCGCAGGGCTAGATTAGCTAGCGATGCGGTTTGTATTTGTGGAGAATGTTCCCGCATGGGTTCGGTGCTCCAGTCCCTTGGCAGACATGAGTGGGGCACCGAACTCGGGACATTGCTGGATTTCTTTTTGCATGCCTTCCGGTTCACCCTCAGCCAGACCTACGGTTCATGATCAGTCAGCCAGGGTTTTATTGTTTGATTGTGGAGACGTTTAACTCCCGACGGGCGCAAGCCCCCGCCGTTAATTACATCAGAAAGACTTGTCAGGTCAATCTGAACACCTCGTTCATTCCAGGATTTGTGCCTATTGGTTGTGAACTGAGTAATGGGGCTAAAAGAGGCTCATGTGTTGTCATATGCATTCATGTGGTTGGTTCTCGATTGCTTTGGACATGTATTTTATCATATGTATGCATGTCTGTGTGTATGCACACGTGCTTATTATTATTTGAGAAATTATGACTGAAAGGGATACTTTAATCACCCTATGATATCATGAAAAATCTATATGCATGTTTGGCATTTTGGTTATAACATGAGATGCATAATACATCTTAAAAAAAAAGTATGGGACTTTATTATGAAATTGTGATGTTTTTATTTATGAAAAGGGTATTTTGGTTATTTCAGGTTATGGTTGAAGCTTGGACATATTTGGATTTGGTTTAGGAACATGAAGAATTTGATTTGGGTTCTTTTGGAACTGGTTTGACTTGATTTGGATTTGTTATGAGAAAGTTATGGTCAAAAAGGACTTATTTGTGAAGATTTTATGTTTCCAGGGACTTAAATGTAAACTATAAAGGACTGCGCTGTAAACAAAACCTATCAGAAGGACTTATTTGCAAAAAGGACTTTATTTATTTATTTACAGGGCTTATGGGCCATTGGATTTGAGATTTGGGCTTTGGGATTTGTAGAAGGGCTTTGAGATGTGTGTTGGTGCTACAAAATGTGCACCAAGATTTGATCCGAGCTTATGGGCCTTCAAGATCAGTGTTGAGCTTTAAGATTCGGTCCAACAGGGTTTCATTAAACCTGACAGGTAGGACCATCTTGTCAAGAATCCTATTAATTCAGGGAAGGGATAGGGACCGCTAGATCAAAGTGTTTATATCAAAATTCGTGTTATCATTTTGAACTCTTCATTGGCGCCTTCATCGTTCGGTATAGGCTGCATCAAAACTCGTGCTAACTGAACGGAGGCCCGATAGTGCTGGACGGCTCCAGTCCACCTCAGGGTGCACTGCTCCGACGTATCTCCGGCTATGTCGGCACTCGAGTCGCTGCAGTCTCCGTCGTGGTGATCTCAGGAGCACGTTGGGGGTATCATCGGCCACCGGCAGTCAATAGGGAGGCGGCATACGACTGAGCTTCAAGGTATCGGTACCGAACGAGACATGTTTTGATTTCTTTCAAAATTCATATGATCTCTTCACAATTGATTGCTTTTATAACATCGTATAGGCATATTAGAGATCATGTAAGCATCAATTCGAAGTTTGATCATGTATATGGCATGGTTTGGTTTCAATTGCTCCGGTTTGGTGCCGATTTGGTGTTCATCAGTGGCACAAGGGTCAGAGACTGAAATTGAGCTTTCATATGGCTACTTCAGAACATTGTGAGACATGTCATTTATTGAATTTGGTTCTATGAACATGTTATGCACAATCACATATTATGCACAAGACTTGACACTTTTTAATCGTGAGATTTTACATTTTTAATCCAGATTTTTTATAAAGAAACATGTAAAGTAAGTTCAAGGGCATAGAATATGATATATTTGAAGGTACTCAGAACAATTTTATCATCTCTTTAAGGTTTTATCTATATCTTTAGAGAATTTGTGAAGGTGCCAGGGGTAAATATGTCCATCTGTTGACAGAGTTTTCTATTTAATTGATGATTTTATTTAGGGCAATATGTAACCTGTAATTGAACAAACTTGGAGTCTATGATTATTGGAAGAGAGTCTAGTTTCCAAATATATTTTTATTTTTTATTTTCAAGGTCATTTGATGCCTGAACAAAGCCAATCAGTGAGCAGAGGTCATTTACCAGCAAACTGGGCATATGCAGTTTTTATTTTCAGAGAAGTATGGATTTTGAAAAATCATAAAAGACAGAAGAAAAATCCTATGAATGAGAAATTTATGTTGAAATCATATGTCTTGAAGTCCTTTATTTGACCATATTTTTATATTTTTTTATTTTGGCCCCTGTATTGTTGATATTGATGAATTTATACACAGGGGTCAATGCTGTCAACTATATGCATATAAAACTTTGAAAAATCATAACTCATGCTATATATATCCAAATGATGCAAATTTATAGTCTACTTTGGGTGTTTTTGAATGCTCTACATGATGATGATCTTATCTCTACTGTCAGGTTCACGGAAAATAAAGAAAGGGGCAAAAAGGCTGCTGTCAGCTTATAATACACAGTGCAGAAACTGAAAATCAAAAGGCTGAACTTCAAAAATTCATAGAAAATGAAAGAAAAATCAGAAAAATAGAAAATTTGAGTCTAGAGTGGTTGTTTTGGAACCCTCTAGCTAACTGTGTTTTTACATTTTCAGTTTGATCCCTGTACTATCTGGTATTTACTGATTTGTGCACAGAGGTCATTTTACTGTTTTTCAAGGCATATCACACAACCATTTGCTATGCAGGCAACACATGTGCTGAGTTTGGGTTTATAGGCATACCATACATTGGTACAGGTATATCATGGGGCTGGTTTGGGTTCAATCATACTCAGAGGGGCATTATGGCCACTATTTCAATGATAGCAATGGGGTGCCATTGATCAAACAAGTTTATTAACTTAGGTCATCAATTTAACATGTGTATATGGACTGACAAGGGGGTATATTTTCATAACAGCCCCTGTAAATCTGGAAAATCACATTTTATGTGCTCTTTTCACTTATCATTGGACATGATCATCAAGATGTCATAATGCAAAGAATATGGAGGGCTTTGACACAGTGTACACTGCTACCTCTCCACATCTGAACATTCCTTCTCTCACTACATGCACATGAACATCTTTATTTCCCTTTGCTTTATGCATTTGAGTGCACATTGGCTTGTCCTTTAGCCTTGCATTGGGATTCAAGTATATTGACATGCATGTAGGTCCATTTAATTTAAAGGGATAACAAGGAAATCAGCTGACTTGACCTTGCTACCCTTATATATATATATTTTTTTTTTCACATTTTATTATTGAATCCTTGATTTCTTATATTAAATAACTTCCATAGCTTGGATATTAGGAGAAATCAGCTGACTTGACCCCCATATCCTTGTTATGTCCATTATTCATTTAGAAACCAAAGAATTGGTTTTAAGAAAAAGAAGACTGAAAAGAAGAGAAGAAGAAAGAAAGGAAAAAAAGAAAGAAATGAAAAGAAAGGCTTGTTCATCAAGCTCTGTGCAAATGCACAAAGCTCTCCTTTATGTGCTTCAAAACAGCAATATATAAGATCAAAACCGAAAAAAAGCAAAAGTTCTAAGAAAAATGCAATCAAAACAGTAACTAATCAAGCAAAGTATAGGACTTTCGAAGAAAATTTCATTCACCACTGAAGATTATTACATGCTATGGCTCTAACAAGCTTTGCTATGCTATATTATACCTATTAATTTTGCTGAGAGAGCTTAAAGCTTGGACTTGCTGTCTATTTTTTTTGTAGAAAGAGAGAGACGGATTTTGCTATCCTATATGTTTCTTGTGTTGTGGCTGGAGGAAGAAGATGAAGAAGCTCTAGGTGTGTGTGTGTCTCTGTAGGTGTGTAATTGTTTGGTTTCTGGCTGTGTGTCTTCTTTCTTCATTTCTAGGCCTATATATAGCCAAGGGCATGAGGTTTTAGGGTTTAAACATGGGGTAAGGTGGCAGCATCATCACCCTTGATTTTCTTCTCTTTTCCTTCAATGCTTGGGATCAATTCTTATCAATTGGGCTTGTCATTTGCAGCAAATTAAACCAATCACAACAAGCCATGTTGGCAATCCGAAATGGATTAATTTCTACCCTTGATTCATTTCTATTCAATGGTTTGGATTTAACCTCCTTGTGTCATGCCTCTCCTCAAGTATATGGAGAAGATTCTTCTAAGTTGGCAGCTTGTTAATGCACCAGGCCACCTGTATAAGAGGTTGAATTGGCGCAGGGGAGGGTACACTGCCAGCACAGTGGCTATCTGCTTTCAGTTTGCTCCAGCAGAGTGCAACACAGGAGGTAGCACAGGGGGCGGCATAGAGGGCCTTCACATTAATTTCTTTCTTATGTTTTGTTTTTGGCTACACGTGTTTCACATAGACCATGCATAATCCTATAATTGGTGTATGGTGTTCCGGGTGTAGGCTCAACGAAGGGGTCATTTTAATCATCTTAACTCATTCTGTTGTGGTTCTCTGGTGCACTTGGTTCATGTTAGCCATTCATTAGGCTTGGTTTGGGTCCATGTACTCCGGGTGTAGCCAAAACAAAGGGGTCAATTTAATCCCATGGGGAGGGAGCGCCATTCTTTTTGGTTTGGCCGAATCTTGGGTGAACCTAGTGTATATGCACCATGCTTCTTATATTTGGTTCACATAGTATATTTGTGTAGACCAAGTTTATCAATCTAATGGAATTCATGTATTAGATTGATTGGTGGGTCCCATTTGTAAGGTTCTCATTAAGCACTCATGAAATTTGTTTAGATTTCATAATTTTCTAACCTGCTTCACATCATGACATATCGGGTCTATGAAAGCTTGCAATTTTGCATATGACCTTTAATTATGAATTTTATTCATAATTTTGCATTTTTATTTCATTGCCGGGTGCCAGATTAAAATATGTCTAGCAGTTTATTTAGGGTACAACAAAAATATATGGTCAAAAAAATTATGAAACCCAGCATCGCTGGCACTGACGCATGCGTATTTTCGCCAGCTTTCCAAAAAGTGATTATTTGCTGAAATCGGACACTCGAGCGTCGTTTTATGACCGTTTGAAATTTCGTCGTCAGTTTATATCTTTTCAGTGAAGATTTCGTCTCTCTTGCTTTATTCATTGTCTTAATATCAACTGTTTACGAGAGATGTCTTAGATAAATATATGTACAATATGTAAGTGCTTTAGAAATGAGATAAATGACTTAAAATTTTTAATATAGATGTGTTATAATAAAAAAACACATCGAATTTGTTAGGGCACTAATAAATATCCGTCTGAAAGAGATGTAATGTTAATTTTAAATAAATCAAATATAAAAATCGGCCGTCTTTCTAATAAATAAAATTATATAGTATCGGACGTTTTTGGAGCTTAAATGAAGTCATTTATTACCTACCGGATATTTTTTAAACTTGATATTTACTTAATTAGTCAATGTATGTACATCAAATAATATAAACATTTTTTTGTCATAATATAAACTCCACAACTTTCTCAAAAAAAATAAAAAATAGGACCGCCCCCCTAGGAAAAGGTTTTCTCTCAATAGAAGACCGTCCCACTATGGTGCGGTTTGGTCTTCAGGGAGGACCGCCCCTCAATGGGGCAGTTTGGTTATTTTTAAAATTAATTTCTTAATGTAGTTATTTTTATTAAATTTTTTTATGGTTATGAAAAAAAATCACGGTAAATATAGTATTACTAAAAAAAAAAAAACAAATTATTACCCACTAACTTCATAGTTGGATTACATTAATTGGAATGGGCGATATCATGTACCTGCCCTTCTGGTTTATCTACTTGATTGGTCGTGAGTCATAAATATAGTATTACTTAAAAAAACAAATAATTTCCCACTAACTTCATAGTTGGATTACATTAATTGGAATGAGCGGTGTCATGTACCTGCCCTTTTGGTTTATCTACTTAATTGGTCGTGAGTCATAACTCATAAATATAGTATTTACTTAAAAAAAACAAATAATTTACCACTAACTTCATAGTTGGATTACATTAATTGGAATGGGCAATATCATGTACCTGCCCTTCTGGTTTATCTACTTGATTGGACGAGAGTCATAAATAAAGTATTACTTTAAAAAACGAATGATTTACCACTAACTTCATAGTTGGATTAGTTACATTTACATCATTATTTAGTATTCTTGTTCATGAATCAACATCATTGACATCAGCGAGAATTAATTAGGTCATGCATGACTGGAAATAACAAAAAAAGGGATATGTTAACCGTCGATATTAATTTGGGTCGTCAAGTTCATCTTAATTAATTCAGTAGTACTCTGGTGATGTCACAAATATAATAAAAACCATTGTTACCATTTACCTCAATTTTGGACGTGCATTACTTTGAATTAAATTATTTATTTCAAATTAAGATAAATTAAATTAATTATGTTTGATTGAAACTTATAGAGTAACTTGATAAAGAGAGAGAAAATACTCTCGGTAAACATTCCACTAGCTTTCCTGAATCTCATTTCATACTTGATAAAATAAATGTTACTCTAACTGCGGAATTCACATATTGAAAAGTTACTTCATCTAGAGAGATGAAGACTCTTATTAACTCAAATATTACTTCATCGTACTTCTTTATATTTACTCTTAATTTCTTTAATTGCTTAAAGGTGGAGTAGAAGACACTTCATAACCAAACATGATAAGATTTTGTTCATAGATCGAATATCAAGAATTACCGCTTCTTTGTTAATAATCCATATGTAATGAGCATTGCTTGTAATATATTAATTAATGCATTGTAAATGTGTTTAATATTTAGAAATTAGAAGTATATTTTTTAAAGTTCAGCGAGATTCGCTGAAAATTTTATTGATAAAAAAATTATTTACAATTTTTATTTTAAAAGTTATTCCACCTTTAACTAAAAAAATAAATTATTCCACCTATAGTCCTATATGTTAATCTTAATAATTGCTTTCCTTTCATTGTTTTTTTTTCTGAGAACCCGCTTAGTCCAGTAGTTAAAATTAATTTTATATAAGATGTAACAAATTCTATATTCAGTGTAAAACACTAAAATCCATAAGAATATATGTTTTCTTGTACCGTCTCTGCCAGAATATATAGTCATGCTAACAACCAAAGACCCTCTGCATCACCTAACTGTTTGATTTTATATCTGGAACTTCCAATTCGATCCAAGCCTGTATGCATGGGATTTAATTGTGCTAAATGCTAATATCTAATGAACGGACCTGATTGAAATTCAAACGGTGAGATACTTTAGGTGATCAGAATTCCATTCAGCTGCCAGCCAGCCCGGCAGCCCCCTTCAAGTCCATATCCTCTGAGGCAATGTAATATTTTTGTTTAGATCAGGACCGTCGGATCAGAATCCGGACCAATCCAGACAGAAGTGAAATGCACAGGACTTCTTTAATGTTCATGTGCTTCTGATCGGACGGTTCAGAAATAAACATAAATATTATGTTACCTTAGGTGATATGAATTCCCTTGCATTCAACTACATATGCACTGCACGGATCTCTCATCTTTCCTTTTACAGTAGCCAAAGGTACGTACATACATATCACACAAGACAATCTATAGATGGAGAAGAACAGCTCCAAGCACATAATACTCATCCATGGTGCCTGTCATGGTGCCTAGAGCTGGTACAAGGTCACAACAGCACTCCGCTCTGCTGGTTACCGTGTAATGGTGCCTGACATGGCCACATCAGGCAGAGATCACAGGCAAATTACTGAGGTACCAAGTTTTAGAGACTATTCTCAACCTTTGCTTGAAATCTTGGAATCCTTGCCGCCTGGGGAAAATGTAATTTTGGTTGGGCACAGCTTTGGAGGTGTGAACATAGCTCTGGCAATGGAGGAGTTCCCTGAGAAAATCTCAGCTGCAGTATTTCTCGCTGCTTTCATGCCAGATTCGACCTCAGCCCCATCACATGTCATTGATAATGTATGCTAATAAATTGCAATTACACTAGTTTGTCATTGTTCGTCTGAACTTTTCTTTATTTGTTATTTTCTTAAGCAAGAGTAGTATAGTAGTCTCTCACATCCTTCCTATTATCCTATAAGTACTTTTATGGAAGCCAAATAAAATGCTACACAAAAATTAAAAAAGGATAACCAGAAAAATACTATTGTACCAATATCAACTGCGCGCGGTATAAAAAATAAGCAGATATTTAGATTGAATCATGATAATCAGCAACAGAGATAAACCAGTCGTCAGATCCTGTAATTTTGATTTGTAATTAGAGTTAAATTTAGAGTTAAAATTATGATAAATTTCTTGAATTCAAATTGGTAATTAGAGTTAGAAGTTAGATCGTTAATTACAGATTAAAAGTCAAACCATTATTTTTTTTTATCTAATATGTAATTAGCTAATGGGTTTGAACCCGATTCACTATTTTCTTGCCCCCAAGATGAAAATCATGTATATGCCCCTGTATAGCAGTATCCTTATCTCCCCATGTTACAAAGTAAATTTCACAGAATTAGTCACAGAATATCTAGCAAATTATCTTGGAGGATTAGTCCCATAAAATCTAGAAATAGTACATAGTAAATATCACAGAATTAGCAACAGAAATCTGGTCCTTATCTCTGTTTCAAATCTTCAATCCGTCCAAATAAATTTCTGTCCTTTCGTACTACTACTTTTATTTGTTGTGAACTGGTGATGTATGTCGCCTTCTATACATTAACTGAATTGTATGTCATCATGGATGGATAGAGAGTTTTGCTTGTCATCAATACTAACTTGTTGTTGTCATGTTATGAAGTATGATCCGGAACGCCCGTTGTCAGCATGGATGGATACAGAGTTCAGACCAGTACATTTCGGAAACAAAATTCTGACTTCCATATTTTTCGGACCAGATATGCTGAAGTCAAATTTGTACCAACTCTGCTCTCCAGAGGTATGTAATCGATGGATCATTGCTTATTATTATTTTTCATATAGTTTTGCTGGTGCTATAATACAATATCATCAACAGGATTACACACTAGCAATGAATTTGGTCAGAGTATCGTCTCTGTTTCTTGAAGACCTGAGGCTTGAACAACCATTCTCTAAGGCGCGGTACGGGTCAGTTGATGCTGTTTATATAGTGTGTAGTGAAGATTTAGCCATCTCACAAGAGTATCAGAAATCAATGATCAATAGTAGCAATATAGTGAAAGAAGTGAAAACAATTAAAACTGATCACATGGCGATGTTGTCAGCCCCAGAAGAGCTTAGTAATTTTCTCATGGAGATTGCTAATAAGTATTCTTAATTTGATTTTCACGGACTGGTTGAGAGATGTTCATCTTTCTTGATAAGCTTGTAGTCCATAAAAAATCAGAGGATTGAATAAAACTACAATGTAATTTTAGTATTTTAAATAAAGGTCGTGTACATTTATCTGATACAATATTGAAGTAAACTTCAATTTTTATTATGACGGATTGAAATATTAAAATGTGATTCAGAATTAACTCCTTTAACTAAGGTGTTTCTAAGTTCACAAACTTTCTGTGCGAACTCAACTTTAAAATCTATCGAATTGACTTCAAATAAGAAATCCGAACCGTTGAATCTTGTCTACCTTACAAGTAATGCATCTACATGCAAAAAAAATTTAATTTTCGAATTAATTTTGTATAGAGTCAAGTGGTAAAAAAAATGTTAAAAAAATGAATGAATAAAAATTAATTTATAAACCTTCTAATTTTGACGACTTGATTTTATACAAAATTAATTCAAAAATTAGAACTTTTGCATGTAGACAAATCACTCGTAAAATAGGCTAGTTTCAACTGTTCGGATTTCTCATTTGAAGTCAATATAATAGATTTTTAGAGTTGAGTTCACAAACAGAATCGGTGAACTTAGGAACATGCTAGTTCTACTCGATACGGATACAGAAATATAATAAAGTTAATTTTTCTGAGGAGAACTAAACTTGGAGTGCTTTATCAAACAATCAAATTGGGTTAATTTAACAATAATATCATTATCTTAACTTAAATAAGACCAAAAATGTTGGAGGGGTGCAAACGGATCGAATAATATCTGACTGTATCTGAATCTGTATCCTAAAATTTAGTACGGATATCTGATGTCCGAATATCCGTGTGGATACGGATATGAATATGGTTTTGAATTTTAATTATCCGTATCCGAATAATAGATATATACCATATAGTTTAATATATATTATGAAAATATTTATGTATATATATATATGGATATCCGATATTCAATCCATATTCGTACGTATTTGTCTAATATCAAATTCGTATTTGTATTCAAAAAATAAAAGCGGATACAAATATGATTTTACCACTATCCAATCTGTTTGCACCCCTAGTTGGACCTATAAGATGACCTGAAGTAGGATGAAGAGGTCTAACATATATAATTTGCTCTCATTTTATGATTACTTCAATCACAATTTTTAAGTTCAAGATCTAATTAATTTTATTTTGACTTCAGAGTAGGTCCGATGCCCATCATACCTACTTTGGTTCGATGGGTGAAATGATCATTCAATTGCATCAAGATCCATGCTAAATACAATAAAAACCGTGCAGTTCTGTTTCAATTTCCGTGTGCACAAATCTTAATGCTAATCGTACGGTGATGGAGCTAATTGAACCTAAAAGTAGGTCCGATGGGCATCGGACCTACTCCTATCTCTTTTATTTTATCCATCAAAGGTTAACAATTTAAACCGAAATTTTTATAATTACCATTCAAAAAAAAAAGCTAAACCAATAAACTATAATTTCGTGAGAATTCTATATTTATTGGACGTAACATGTTTTTGAGACAGTATAAAAGAACTAAAGTCAAAACGAGTGCTCAAGTCTTTAACTATTCTAAATAAAGTTAAGAGTTACATCTATGTACTTTTACTCCACACTAATTAAATTAATTTAGATTTAATCCTATGAAATGTTAATATAATAGATTTATTCTGAATTGATCAGCACCGTAAATAAATAATGGGGTGTGGACCTTGATTTCCTAGTTCAATAAATACAACATACAACTACTTGTTCCATAATAATACCGAGGAAGGAGATCACCTGCTTCCCAGAGGGCAGGAAAACGGATGACATGTGGGTCCAGACGGATTTAAGTATTTAAATATTGATTTTAGTTTTGCTACAGGTCCACATGTCAGCGATTCAGGGGCGGAAAAATCCTGCCTCCTGGAGGCAGAGGATTCGGTTCCTAATACCGGAGGTATTGCCGCAATGGCCATTGAAAACAAAAACAAAAAACTGAAATAAAATAACCAAGATAGCAACAAAAAGTCCAAAACAATAAACTAGAAGATCTGTAAACTAAAAACTCTCCAGTATTATATTGTATTAATATCCGGTTCTCTCTTTATATTTTCTTTAAGGGCCTGTTCGGCTACAGCCTGGGAACGGAAATGGGCATATGAACAGGTGAATAGTAAACAGCGGAGTTACTGTTCATGCAGGAAAAAAAAATTCAGTTCCTGCGTGAACAGTAACATGCGGGGTTGCAGCCAAATAGGCCCTAAGAGTTTTGTTTGAATGTTTTTATTATGTATCGGTTCCCCCGTGTTTTCCATGCTGTAATCTTCGTTGATCCTCTTAAGTCTTAATAAATAACAAGTAACACTGAACTGTGTTTTGAGGCAGAAGCATAAGGCGCAGGAAATCCACACCAAAACTAAATCGACCATTGACCGTGCGACGCGTCACAGTAAAAAAGCTAGTGGGTTTTTTCATCAAAAATAAAATTGCGCTGAGCGTGGATCGAACACGCGAGATCTTCAGTCTGACGCTCTCCCAGCTGAGCTATCAGTTGTCCGATACTGGGGTAACCACGCTTCTCTACAATTATCTTTTCAACAAATCAAAGATCTATACTATAATACATCTGTCATCTGTGTCAGGATTCCAACTCTCTGTTGACTGGAGAGGACTCCTGGTAACAGAATTAGTTGCAGGTAGTTATGCATATTCGAGAATATTGTGCATGCTTATAAATATACTAGTAAATGCCGGCCACGCGTTGCCGTGAAAATTATAAATTTGTTTTGATCACTTTCTTTAAACATGATGTTTGAACCGTACCAATAGATACTTTGTTAAATTTTTATCCTGCTGTGAAATTTGTATTGTTATAGGTTTTATGTTAATTATTTCACGTGTGATGTTTTTTTCTCACTTCTCTTCTTACAGCTAATCCTGATTCGTGACACAAAAACCATTGTGCTAATGCACTTAGTGTTACTTAAAATTAAAATTTGTATATTTTCAAATACTATTAATCAAATTAAAAACAATTGTTTCAAATTATACATGAATTACAACGAATCATAAATGTATAGATCAGATATATCTTCCTTTTCCTGCATGGCTACACAAAAGACTACACGGCCACAACCTCACCTTCTTTTTTTTTGTTCCTTATTTCTATTTCTTTCTTATGTCTGACTGACAATCAGCCGAACCTTCATTCTCTTCCTCAGCAAAGGGCCATCAAATTGTATAAACCTCCATTGTGAATTCTTCCTTTCTAAAAGACCCGACCATAACACAGGTGGGTCCCCATGCAATGAAACAACCCCCTTTCTCACCTATCAATTGGCCGGAATTGTGTGAATAGAATTCGCCACTTGGCTGAGCCTCAAACAGTAGAGATGCCCCTGACTTGCAACCACTGCTCTTCCCGGAAACCTTACACATTATCTCAGTCATGATAGCATTTAAAATGGCCATGTCCTCTGGGTAGACATAGGAAGAGCGGTTAATATCGTGTCATCGAGCTGGAGATGGAGCTCATGCAGTTGCAAAAAGAGGCGCTTAGAGCCCCAGCTGAGCAGGGAATGAATGACGGTGGGGACCACACCTTGCAAAGTGTTGTCTAAGAAGACATCCTGCTTGGCAAGACTAAGCACCTTCTCTTCAACAGCACATGGAGAGTAGAAGTGAAAAACAGGAACTCTAGTTCCTCAGACTGTATGTTGATTCTTTGAAGATACCGGATGCCATTCATGAGATTCCAGTCACTGTTGTAGATTAGCACAGCTTCTATAGCTGACAGATTAAGACTGGGTTGGCACGCACGGTTCTCGATGGGGAACACAAACCTCCCATTGCTCTTGTCATTGAAGTTATTCATAGCAATTTGCTTCTTTGACATCAATAGGCCCCGCTCAACATGTTCATACGCTTCGGCACCAAATCTCTGCTTCAGAAAATCATCCAAAATTTCTCCTATTTGGTTTCTACCATACCACAATTTACTTTAATAAAACTAAATTAACACTCAATCAGTAACTTAATCTCACATGATATTATCATTTCAATTTTTTTTCTCCTTTCTCAAAAAAAAAAAAAGTTTTTTTTTTGGTAAAACACAATCAAAATTAGAAATAGAAAGTCGAGCCTATTAACCCAGAACACTCAATTCAACCTCAATACTCACAATTTTAGAACCTAACAAGTAACAAGACAGAAAGGCTAAACCATCCGTACTTGTACTGAACCTGATAGCAAAGTGTCATGTCATATTATTTATTTGATTGAAAATAACACTAACCTAGAACATAAGACTCACCCAAAGTGAAGCAGATGAACTTCCCACAATACTTAGTACCCTTTTCACCTGAAAAAAAATATTTATTGTCAGAAAGAGAGATCAAGTGAAGGATGTGATTTCAACAGTTGCATTATTACGTCCTTTTTCAATTTAATAGAATCTGTAGACTTCTCCTCCAGCTGTTTGTATAACACTTGAAACTCAAATTCCATATTCAACTATTGCACCGGTGAATCATACTATATAATGTACATATCAGGTGCATATAAGGTTCTATACAATGCTAATTAAATTAGGGACCAGATTTTTTCTTGTCTTTCATCATTGTCAGAACCTGCACAAGCAGTCAGATTTCCATTGAACTAATTTATTGTACTTTACCAGATTTTCCATTGTATCCTTGAGCTGTTGGTGTAAAGTGAATCTGACAGGAAAATGCAAAAATGCAAGTAGATCCCCAATGGCATATGTGTGTGTGTGTGTGTGTTTGGGGGGGTGGGGTACTTTTGCAAGATCTTTTAGTGAAATCTATGGAATAACTGAATTAATGATGAAATCATGAATTGAATTGATTAAGGAGCATTGTGTTTTGATCCAGACTAAACAAGATTCCTATTTCTATATTTCAATCCTTCAGATAAAAAAGAAGTCAGTTATACTATAATTTAGCAACTGAACCACACAATATATAAATCAGCATTCAATCTGGCAATGAAGAATATTTTCAAGAAAATAAGAATAAATCACAAAATTATACCTGAGGAAGCTATACAAAGACTAAACCAGTTGCATGAGGTCATAAGCGGTTTCAATTGTGCCTTCAACTCTCGAGGAGGTCGCCACTGCACAATGAGAGATTGGTTTTTAGAGGACCCTGTAATGTGCTATCCTGATGACAGGAACAAAAGAACATTTTTATCTTGTTTTAATCTCAGAAACTATATACAATACATTTAATTTTGCCTTAATTTTTTAATGGAAAAGGAAAATAAGCACATACCTTGAGATTTTGCAAGGCTTTTGGAATTTCAGAAAACCCAATCCATGAATATTGATTCTTCCTCTTTCTTACAAGAACCTAAAAGAAAACAATTACAGTTGTAAATCACCAACACAAACCTGGAATTTCTTATTTTACATATAGGTCCCTGCAATTTTTTATTTTACATATTTTCTCCATACATTTTTTAAGGAAAAATTGGCTTACCACATATCCTGAGATGGGTAAAGACCGGCACCAAGGTCGTGGTGCTGCCCTGCGACCTCACCTCATGGTCGTGCTTCCAATCCACGAGCACAAGTGACACTGAGGCACACAAGCAAAGAAAACCCTAACAAGTTGAGTAGTGAGCGACTCAAAAACCTAGGGCCAGGGAGGCGGAGGCTGGAGAGCACCGTGCGCGGCGCGTCTGGGGGGGCTGGTCGCTTCGCTGTCTCGCTGGTGGGGATTAGGTTAAGATTAGCAACGAAGGCGTAGATGGGATCGCGAGAGAAAGGAAAGAGCGACTGAGGGGAGAAAAACCCTCCGACTCCTTTTATCTCGAACAAAGAAAAGAAAGAGCAAGAGGATCCCAGGAGAGAAAAGAGAGAGGAGATGAGGGATGCGAAGAGAGGAGAAAAGAAAGCGGAGAACGTGAAGGGCAAGGACGCGTGAAGAGAGGAAAGACGCGTAGTGAAGAGAGGAAAAATAAAAAGAAATCTGTGGCTCATCGTGCGGCGAGTGCTGTTATAACTAATTTCAGACTTATATACAAACGGATACATAAAATGTATACATAATATCTCACATTCAATACAATGATTTATAATGGTCGGATCTGTTAAATGAATGGTTGAGATCGCCTCTGGACAGATACACCATTCAGTCCCCTATATTCAAGGTGCAATTATAGGAGTTATGATATATTGTCATACAATATTAGATGAAAAATAAAGAAACAATTTACCTAGATTTGTTCGTTCTCTCTTGTACAAAATTATAAATCTATGATGACATCGTAGCCTTATCTGATTCAGTTTACCAGTATTTAGGAAACATTACTTCCTGTAAATATAATTTTGTCTCCATGGCGATTACAAATTCTCAAATAAATTCAAGCAACCCTTCTTTTAGATATCAACATCAATCTTCTCATTAATTTCAGCCAAACTTAATAAACTTTCTTAACTAAAAAACTCAGATCGGGTCTATTGTTAATAGTTTTTATCTATTTGTTCAAATAGAACGTAACACAAAATTGCACGGAGGCATTTCTTTTCATAAAGGAAATCAAATCTATATTATTATTTTAGAATGTTTAAACGGTTGGCCACTTGGTCCGTATTATTATTTTTATATGAAATCGAATTTATATATATATATATATATTTTTAGATAGAAAAACATTAATATTATAAGAATTTTGGACCAATCACATTAAGCCGATCAAATCATCGTTTAAATTCAAAACTTAAACTTTAGAGCAATTGTAGCGAACCATGATATTTAGAAGTATATAGTTCTTTTCGTTAATTTTAAATTGAGTTAAATTTAGGATAATAATGTTCATATTGTTGTAGTGCGCAGAATAGTCAAAATATGACTCGACTCTACGGAAGATCATTTTTTTTTCATAGTTTTCAATGTACCCTATTGATCTCAGAAATAATTATTTCTTGATAAAATCTGAGAAGCATTTGTGTTTTTCATAATTAGAAATAATTTTTCAAAAATAATTTTTTGTTTACGAATTCAAGCATAGAACAAAATTGGAATGTTGCAGTTGTTGAACAAAATTGATGTTCTTAACCTGCTATGATTAAATAATAAATACTGATTAAAACATCGCTAAATCAAACATTTTAAATTGAATTATAAGCCAGAGATAAACCTTGCATGCTAACCAATTTTTTTTTTATATGCGATAAACTTCACAACCAATTAAGTGGAACAAATATTTCGGATTCATATCAAACAAGCATGCTGAATTAATGTTTTGCTTTGATACTATTACTCTAATTGTGAAAGCTGATGAGGTCAAATATTTATTAAGCATGCTTTGTGTCATCGTCCATAATATATAATAAGAAAATTAAATATAAAGTAGAGCCGACCCATTAAGGTTATGTTTGGATGAAAACTAGAATAGTAAAATTTAAAAATAGTAAATGAAAATAGAGAAAAAATAGTATTTTTCATATTAGTGTGAAAATGATGCTATTTGGATTAGTAAAAATGTTGTTTGGACTGTATATTTGGAATAGTGAATAGCTGTGACTGATAAATAATAGTATTAATAAGGTGCTAATTAAAAAAGGATAGACAAGTGGAATCTCAAATGAATTGTCATGACATGGAGTGTCAATTTTGTCATTTCGTTAGTTGTAATCTGAGAAAAAAATATTTTTTTTTCTATATTCACACTTTCAAATAATAACTATTCCAACATTTATAAAAAATAAAGAATAATAATTGTTCTAACTATTCTGAATAACAAAACTATTATTTAAATGAGGAGAGTTCGAATGCCTCATATCCTTGTACCTCATCCATACCTCATGTTATATATCTTCATTTTCAAAGTTCAAACTATCGATCAAAACCGTTCAACATGATATTCATGCTAAAATATGCTTGGGGATGAAATTTTATAATTTTATCTCCAAGCATATTTTAGCATGAATATCATGTTGAACGGTTCGAATCAATAATTTGACCTTTGAAAATAAAAATAAATAACATGAAGTATAAGTGAGGTATGAGAAGATGAGGTATTGGAACCTACTCTATTTAAATACACGTTACTATTCCAAATAGCATTTATTCCCTCCTGATAGAGAAGGAAAAACGTGACGTGACGTGACAATCACGCTGTGATTTGGTCACGTGACGTGATGTGACGTGATCAATTATTTTTTTCACGTGACGTGACCAAAATAGCGACAGACGATCACGTCACGCGTAGTCACGCTGTGATCACACGTGACGTGACATAACGTGAATTAGTCACGTCAAACTTTTTTTATATTTTAATTTATATTGTTAAAAATTCGGAAAAAAATAAAAAAAATATGAAACGAGTAAATAATGTTGTTAAAAATTCAAATTATAAATATTCATTAAGCTAAATTAATAATTCCAACCCTGATTGTACATATTGTACCCAAAATCTTCGTAATTGTGCATATACGGATTGTATCCATATTGTGCACATATGGATTGTATCCGTATTGTTTTATATCGTGACGTGACGTAACGTGATCACGTGACGTGATGTGACGTGATTGGTTCACGTGACGTGACGTGACGTATAATTTTCATAAATGCAGTCACGTCACGCGACACGCGAATCACGTCACGTAATTGACACACGTAACGTGACGTTACACGACGTGCACATGACGTCACGTGACGTAAGTCGTGACGCTGTGACAAATTTCCTTCTCTACCTCCTATTGTCTCAATAATCTGAACTGGAGAGCAACAGAAGCCAGAGAGGACTATTCGCCCACGAAACCTTATACTTCACTGATCTGTGGGGTCCATGTTAACTGGCTCCACAGTCGACCTATCTAAGTGAAGTCTTCCCATTAATTAACTAATTTTTGAAACCCCACTAACCAGCATTATCCCATTTCCTCTCCTTGGCACCCAAACTCCAAATTGCATCTTCAGTCTTAAATCTCCATTCTCTTTCGAATTCACAGCTTCTCACCTCAATTCTGGCTGATCTCCTAGCTTCTGGTTTTCCTTTAGCTCATCATGGAGTTCGTAGCATCAATATTTGAAAATGTGTTCCGCCCTTTGAAGGACTTCTTTGCAAAAACCTACGGCTACGTGGCAGCGTCTCACTACTACATCGATGAACTACAAGACGAGATGAACGAACTGAAGAGTAAGAGGGACGATGTAGGGAGGATGGTAGATGCGGCCGAGCGCCAGGGCCTTGAGGCCACTAGCCAGGTAATTCACCTTTTAACTAGCAAGTGAATTATTTTTTAAGCTAGGAATTTGATGTGATTTAATCTAGATCCGTGTCTAGCAATACAAATAAGTTAAATGGGTCAAAATCAATCATAACGTTAGCACTTCTAAGCTTAGGTTCGGCATTGGTACCCACATTGACAGCCGAATTATTTGGCAATTTTAATGTAGGTTAAGTGGTGGCTGGAGAGTGTGGATAAGCTGGAAGAGGAAGTGGGGTTGATCAAGTCTGAGTACGAGGCAAGACTTCGGTTACCAGTAGATCAGGCTGCCAGTATTCGCATTACGTACCTGCTCAGCAAAAAGGCAGATGAGACCATGGAAGAAGTGCGTAATTTGAAGGAGAGGACTTTTGCTAAAGTTGCTGATGAGCTCGTTCAGGTAATTTGTGGATCACTTTCCTAAATCAGTAATTGATTGACCATTTTTTAAGAGTCATTTATAGATAATATCATTTTGGGGCTTTTTGGTTAAGATCCTTGATTGGACATATCTTATCCAGTTGCACATTGTATGGATGCCACTACAGATCTAGGTGGAGGTGTTATTTTAATGTCAGACCAGTTTGTCGAAATTGTCATTGAATACAACTACTTATCATTGAGCACTTTAGATTATCTAATTAGGCATGGTTCATATCATCAAATCTAACAAGGGTGATCTGCAGGTTAGGATAATCTCATACCATCATTATCCGATACCTAAAGCTAAAATTGAAAACATTTAGCTACCACTAATTTTTAATAAGCTTTGTTCCTTTAAAACAGGTTCGCTTTGAAGAGATGCCAACAGTGCCTGTGGTTGGAATGGACCCAATATTGGAGCAGCTTAAAGCATCCCTAGAGGATAGCGAAATTGGCATTATCGGTATCTTCGGCATGGCTGGGGTTGGCAAGACGGCCTTGCTAAACAAATTTAATAATGAGTATTTAGTAGGAGCAGAAGGAATCAATGTGGCTATCTATATTGAGGTCACACATGATTACGACCTCAACAAGATTCAAAAGATCATTGGCGACCGGCTGGGACTTTCGTGGGATAAAAAGGGCCCAAAAGAGCGTGCGGTTGTTTTGTACAAAGTGCTCAGCAAGATGAATTTTGTGATAATTTTGGACGACATTTGGGAGCCAATTAACCTTCGGATGCTCGGCATCCCAGTGCCAAAGCAGCAATCAAAGAGCAAAATCTTCCTATCCACACGAATTGAAGACGTGTGCGATCGAATGGATGTGAGGCGAAAGGTAAAGTTTGATTGTTTGCCCTGGGAAGATGCATGGGAGTTGTTTCAGGAGAAGGTTGGTGATGCACTAGCACATCCTAACCCAGAGATCCATCGTCTGGCAGAGACAGTAGCAATGAAGTGCGGGGGCCTCCCTCTTGCACTTATCACAGTTGGGCGCGCTTTGGCAAGCAAGCGCACGACTAAAGAGTGGAAGCATGCCATTACGGTATTGAAAATAGCACCGTGGCAGCTTCTTGGAATGGAGAATGACTTGCTTGTGCCCCTCAAGAACAGCTACAATAACCTTCCTAATGACAAGTTAAGATTGTGCCTCTTGTATTGCTCCTTATTTCCAGAAGATTTTTCGATTTTTAAGGAGTGGATCATTGGTTATTGTATTGGCGAGGGTTTCATTGATGACCTGTACACTGAGATGGATGAGATTTATAACAAGGGGCATGATCTCCTTGGAGATCTTAAGACAGCCTCATTGTTAGAAAGTGAAGATGAGGAGCACATCAAGATGCATCCCATGGTCCGTGCTATGGCCTTGTGGATTGCATCTGATTATGGCACCAAGGAGACAAAGTGGCTGGTACGTGCTGGTATTGGCCTGAAGGAAGCCCTGGGGGCTGAAAAATGGAGTGAGGCCGAGAGGATTTCTTTCATGAGGAACAACATTTTTGAGCTGTATGAGCAGCCCAAGTGCCCATCTCTCAAAACTCTTATGCTCCAGAGCAACCCTGCGCTGGAGAAGATATGTGATGGGTTTTTCCAGTACATGCCAACTCTACGTGTGCTGGACCTTTCACATACATCCATTAGTGAGCTCCCGTCAGGGTTAAGTGCATTAGGTCAACTTCAATACTTAGATCTATACAACACCAACATTAAAGTCTTATCGAGTGAGCTTGGAGAATTGGTCAATCTCAGATTCTTATTGCTCTCCCACACACCACTAGAAACAATCCCAAATGGAGTGTTGTGCCGTCTGACACTGCTTCAGGTCCTTTACATGGATCTCAGTTACGGCGACTGGAAAGTTGGCACTAGTGGAAGTGGGGTAGAATTTCAAGAGCTGGAGAGCTTGCGGCGGCTCAAGGCTTTTGATGCCACAATCAAAACTCTTGCCGCTTTGCAAAGGCTAGCTCAATCACCTCGTCTTGCAGGGTCCACACGTAACCTCCTGATTAAATCTGCAGCTGGTTTGAAGACTCTTGAGCTCCCATCGAGTGACTTGTGGAAAAACATGACTAAATTGAAGAGAGTTTGGGCATGGGCTTGTGCTGATCTGGAAGAGGTGGTAATTAATGGACCTGCTGTCCAGCATGACAATGATCCCAATATGCTGAGTAACGTCATTCGTCGTGGGTACAGCGCAATTCCTGATGAGGAGCAATTGGTTCTTCCTGACTTGGAGAGCATCATCCTTCAGCAACTTCAGAAGGCAAAGATCATATACAAAGGAGGTTGCTTACAACAGCTCACTTCACTTTTTATCTGGCACTGTCCTGGGCTGGAACATCTGATCACTTGTGCGAATGATGAAGGTGAGGAGCAACTGGTCATTATCGAGGCATTCCCAAAATTAAAGGAGCTGTATCTGCACGGATTGATGCAGTT
Source organism: Carex arenaria (assembly GCA_964058825.1). Taxonomy (NCBI): domain Eukaryota; kingdom Viridiplantae; phylum Streptophyta; class Magnoliopsida; order Poales; family Cyperaceae; genus Carex; species Carex arenaria. The sequence continues at coordinate 63,521 of CAXKVW010000416.1, forward strand.
TAAGAGCTTTAGCACTGAGAGATATCTCCTCTCTTTTCCTTCTTTAGAAAACCTCAAGGTGATTGAATGCCCCCGGCTAAAGAAACTTGAGTTATCGGCTAAAGATTTGATGGAGATTCATGGTGCAAATGAATGGTGGAATGCTCTTGAGTGGGAGGATGATATGGAGGTTAAAGAGAGATTCAGGCCCCTATTCAGGCCTTTGTGGTGATTATAGAGGTGCTTTACTGCCCTTCTTTATTTAGTTGGATATTTATTTTTTGTTCTCTCCTTCTGTTGTTTGAGCTAGTTCATTCCTTTTCTATTGGTCCATTTGAGAGCTTGAGACGATGTTGTTGATGTTTGAATCTGTTATAGTGTTTTGTGAAAATATGGTCAGTTGGTAGTGGTTTCTTTAATACCCAGATTCCATAGTAAAAGAGGGCTCTTTTGTACTGGAATCTTGTAAGATGCACACGATTGCTTTTGAAACTATTTCTTACTGCTTTTCTAAATAATGTGATTCTGGTATCAGTGAGGGTAAAACCTGTAACTTTTCCTGTTATGTTTCTTGCTGGTACAGTAATTTCTGTCATGTTGATACAGCTAATGGTGTGTTGCTTCGAACATAAAACTGGTGTTGTGCCAGTTTTGTCTACTGTGTTGCTTCTAACAGTATCATTAATGACCATGTTGCCGGTATGTGTAAAGTGGTACTGCTATTGTAAAGTTCACAAGATATCACTAACATCAGTTATTTTTGCTAAAGCTTGTTGCTTGCTTGCCAGAGCTTGTGATAGTGTTTAGTATTTAAAAATGTTGGTCCTGATATGCTTTCCCTTTTTCTTGTCTTACTGGTTTGATTAAAGTCCTGATAAATGAAGGTTTTCAAAGAGAAATTTTAGCTCCATGTATATTCTCTTTGACTATTTTTCCTTCCCTTACCCTTGTTTGTGATGGAGTATCAATCAATACCAAACTCTGGTTTGCTATCTGATTGAGTTGATTAAATATCCCCTTTTTAATGATTGGAACATGATCAATAATGACCATTTCTCTTGTGCTCTTCAATAATGGTTGTAATGAATAGGTGTGATTGATTCAATTGTTGAATGTATTGCTGAATTGAATTTGAAAGGTCGATAAATTTTGGTATTATAGAATTCTTGATGTAATACAATACTAAAAGTACCGCACCTGTGTTTGTAAGGAACAAGTTATTTATTGGTGACCCCATTACATATGACATGAGATTGTAAAGTATTTTTTTTCTCCCTTAAATTTCTTGCAATAATGAAGTTTACAGTTGAATTTATATTGTGCAAGGGAAATTAAGGAAAGAAGCAAGCAAATGAGGCCCAAAAAAAAAATTAAACCTTGATTTAAGCTACAAACTCCAACTAAATAAAGAATAACTTACACTATGATTTAACTTTAGGCCTCAATCAAACATGAATAATATAAGCTGAATTAAGTTAAAATAACTAATTTAAACCTCCCAACCGTTCTTCATTTTAACATCTCATATTATTTAGTATCCCTCTTTTTGTTGGGACAACAGTTCTTCATTTTAATATCTCAAAGAAGCCCTACAAGCCAAATTTCCTTCACCTCAAATTAATACTATGGGCATGAAAATATACTCTTTGAAGCGATTAGCCTAAAGCAGCCTAAATTTTCAACAAGAAACGGTCGCAATGAAAACAGATAAACATTGGGAGGAACAAAGTCCAAATTGCGAATTACCGAACTGGAGAGAAACTTATATTAAAATTTCTTGGGTTTATTTTTCTCAAAGTTCTAAATAGCGATTATAGCGACATAGCGGGGAGACAAAAAAAAAAAACTATAGCGAATAGCAGAGCTATAGTGAAAGCTTTCCTACATATCGTTTTTTTTCTTTTTAAAAATTATATTTTATATTTCTACTAATAATAAACATTATCTATGTAAAATTTTATAGAGTAACAAAAACACCAAATTAATTAAGAAGTTCTAATATTCATATTCAACCAGTACAAAGTCCAAATTGTCATTCAAAACATTTCTAATTCTATAATTCATAAACTATCAATACATTTTTTATTCAAAATATCATACTATCATATATTAAGTATCATTTTACTACATATTGAAATCAACTATTCTTTATATTAGTCAGACTGAGACACAAAACTCATTTAATTCCGGTTTGGACTTTAAAGCCCATTTAAATTGAAAAAAAAAATAGAAAAGCTATTACCACTATAGCGGACCGCTATTACCGCTATAGCGGCCGTAGCTCGATTAGCGCAGTTTTACTCCGTAGCTTAGCTAGTGTGAGGTCCAAAACCGCTATAGCGGCGCTATAGCTAGCTATTTAGAACACTGATTTTTCTTTATAAAAGCAAACTGGCCGAGAGGGACGTGTTTCTGCACAGATCGCGGGAATCGAAGGGTATACCATAGCTACATAAATCTGACCGATGAAGTATGATCCAACCATTTAGACCTACCAACAAATATACAGTTATTAATCTGCAGCTGTTGGATCTTAATATAAGGTTTTTCAAAGAGAAAAAGACCAACACTAAAGTGTTCAACAATACATCTTTTAGCTTTTTTTAAGCATATTTTAGTTTTTTTGGATTTTTATTGTTGCTTAATTTTTTTCAAACATAAACTTTTTTAGTGTACATTAAACTCATTTCTTTAGTCTTTTCTACATGTAATTTTAATCATGTCCAACACACATCTAATTTGGAATTAAGTCTTTTTAATATCTATTAATAAATTAAGACAATCATATATAAATTTGTAAACGACAATACAATTTAATCCTACTTGGGATGTTTGATTGTGGACTAAAGTTAATGAGGATGAATTTTTTTATTTCATCTTACTTCATATATTTTACATCTTGTTTGGTAGTTAAATTTATAACTTAAATTAATCTGCTTAGATGATTAAAATATTAGAAAATGAACATTTGCCTATGACAATGAGTTCTACAGACTAAGTGTAGAAATAAGTAGTAACTTACTCCGAATCAACTCACATCGTACTTCACCTTATTCCTCATCGTTTACTCAAATATGAAATAAAAAAATTTACTTCACCTCTTACTTCACTTTGCATGTAATCATATTAATCCAATCAACCCGATTGACTAATCCCAAATATTGTGAATTTTGAAATAAATAAATTAGGCACGAGATTGAATAATATGACAAAAAATATTTTAATACGGATATTGTAGAAATGATCGAGTAAAATCTAATCCGGGCATTGTCCATGATTTTATTAATATAACGACATTATTACAAAATAATAAGAGACGATGTTAATTTTTTATTTTTGATTGAAGTTTGCTTTAATTTGTTGCTAGTTATCTATGGTACCTTTCCCTAATAAATTATTTTATAATAAAATCCATCAAATTAATAAAATTTCACCAATAATTGTACGAATTAAATAATTTATATTTGATAATTATTTGTTATTAATTAAAAGATTATAATCCGACGGGACAATTCAGAAAATGGGCAACCAATCCGACTGCAAATCGTTGATTTCATTTGAAAAAATGCAACAAAACTTGGCCCCACTTAGAGTGTGTTCCACAAAAACAACGCATAGAGAAAGGGGAAGGAAGAGAAAGAAAGAAGGCGAAGTTCGGCTCCTCTCTGAATAGTAAAATCTCCACTCCGATTTGAGAGTGAACGGTTTCACTGAAAATCTACACAAGTATAACCTCAAAACAGTATTTTACCTCTTTTTCTCCCCTCCGATTGCCCTCCTCTGGAGCGGATGAACTCATCTGGTCAGCCCGAATTTGGTTCCGCCTCACCTCCGCATAGTGAAAAAACTCTTCTCCTCTCTCCGCGCCTCCCTATATGGAGTACACTCTTAGTGAACTAATATGAACATTGCACGAGATTTTAGTTAGCTCATATGTCAATAATTCGTACTTTTGCACTTTTTTTTTTCTTTCCGCATATGTAACTTGTAATTTTGTACTATGTTGATATTTGAATACAACAAACATGTGGCCAATTTTGTAAAAAAAACAAAAAATAATTAGCCTCTGTGCCTTGGGAGCAGCTTGGGTCCAATGTCCATTAGATTCAAACTGAGTTCGATGGATTCCATAACCGTCTTATCTTCTTTAAGATCCGTGCGCACTGATATTAAAGCAAATATGCATGGATATTAAAGTGACGCATACAGATCTTAAAGTAGATCGGACAGTTATGGAACCCATCGGACCCAAGCTCCTTCCTTATGTCTGTGCCAGTGGGATGTGGCCTGTAGGGATTTTCTGCCACGACATCTATGTGGCCCCTTACATGGCATACCAATAACCAATGTTGTAAAAACGGTCGTTTAGCCCAACCAATCGGTCAATTAACCGTTGGCAGTGACCAAACTGTTACGAACTGTCCGTTTTCATTTGTACTACCAATTAGTTGGTCATTTTATTATTCTTCTTTTCTGCATTTATCCATTATATATATATATATATATATATATATATATATATATATATCTATTCTATATTAAGTACTTTGGAGTTCCTATTCTGCAACGGTTGTGATTGATTAATCTAAATTCGGATTAAATCTGAACCCTCCAATTAAATAATCTGACTTTTTTTAATTAAATATATCTGTTTTATGTGTAGAAGTTGAAATTTAATTAAAATTAGACCCGCCACACGCCGCCCTCCTTAGATCACTATGCAATAACCTGTAGATTAAGCCTCTCCCCGTTTGAGCGCCTCTTGAGGCTATAACCGATCTTTGTCCCTCTCTCTTCGCGAATTCACCACCTCTTTCTGCCTCTTCACCATTTTTGTCAGACTGTCGCTCCGATCTTCGATTCCAGGAGGTCCCAACACTCATCCTAGAGGCGCGCCTCTCTCCGCTCATCCTAGGTCTCTCTGACGGCGGGTCTCACTTGATCAGGCCGATTGAAGACTCACAAGACAATGGCTTGCTCGAGAGATTTTTCGGATGTTCCCGTCCCCGATTTCCTCTCCTCCAATTGGTGCTTCACTTCTCCTCTCCAGGTCCTCCCTTTGTCTTTCTTTCTAGATTTGCTAAGAGGAATCAAACGCTGATTCTGTTCTTTTCTTTCCTAATAGGCTAGAGTCGCGCAAGAAAAAGCCATTTGAACCCCGACTTAATGTAATTTGATTGCTCACATATTATAAAATATATCATATTCATGGAATTTTAAGAAATTTAATCATAATTTAGCCATTAAGTGTTATAATTTTTTCAATTTAGTGCAGAGGAGGCAGTACAGTGCTAGCTTGATGCTCTTAAATACCATGATCAGCCTCGTCAGGACTATGGAACTAAGGTCATGTATCGGGTAAGTATTCAGAGTTCTTACTTTGTTTATTCCAATTAAAGGTTAAGTCTCCAATGAGAATTATCTGGTGTCATGTATAAATTTACAGGATTCAAGTTTTGGTATTGATTAGAATTAAATTAAGTGAAATAATTAGAATTTTGTAGGTCTAATTATATCCAGCTTCAGCATCTGTCAGTGTGAACGAGGCCATATGGAAGTTTTATTTTACCGAGTTGCTTCCTTTATTTACTGAAAAAGGCGATGTTGGTAATTACGCATCAAGTGTAGCATCTGATTTTGTGTCTCCAAGTATGTGTATCAATCTTCTTATATTAACCTGTACTAGGAAAATATGGGTAAACATCTGACAGGTACAAATTCTTATACATGCATGATTAAGGGGTACTACGTGTCTACGTTACTAGCCTTTTTTTTTATACACCTGTACTGGATCATATTTGTATTTGATCTGCCTGGTACGGTTCTTGCATATCCATGATAAAGGACTAAAAGAAGTAATATACCATGCTAATTTTTATTCAATATCAGTAACTGATCTGACCAGTATAGTATTGAGTTGCTGCCTTAATATGAAATTGTGCTCTCACATGGTTGTTTGTTGAGAGTTCAAGGGCTAATTAACCCTCATTGTGATCTAATTTTAGCTAAACAGTAATGACAAGAATGTGAAAGGAGAAAATTTGAATACCAGTAAATAGAATGGTCCTTGAAGTTAAAAACGAAGGAGTGTGTAAAATATAGTATAAATTTAAGCCTTTTGAGATGAGGAAGTTCTTTATCTTCGGTAAGAGTTGCAATAAATATGGTATTTAATAGACTGATTGGAAGCTTTTGTCCCTCGAAAAGTCGGAAGTTTTCATCGCATAACTGATTCGAAGTTTTAGAAGAGGCGCTCTGGTACGAGCCTTCCTTTTTCTTCCTGTTCGACGGTATCTCTTACTTCCACCTCTTATTTTTCTTTCCAATATTTCATTCTTATATACTTCGTAAGCTTTGCATTATTTCAATTAATGGTAGCAATCTCAAAATCACGGTTCAACTTTGCATCTGAAGTGCAAATTTTCTTATCCGAAGTAGAAAATTAAACAATTTATGTTTAATTAATGGTAGCAAAGCTTACATCCGAAGTAAAAATTCAACTTTGCATCCAAAGTACATTATTTCAATTAATGGTAGCCAAGCTTACATCCGAATTGCAGATTTTCTTATCCGAAACAATTCTCAGAGATCACGGTTCAAGGTAACAATTTTAACTTTTAATGTAGTTATTATTTTATCATTGGTAATTAAAAATACATAATTGACAATTATTGGGTCTCATACTGGTATATCAGGTTGCGCCAACCATTCTACCACAATTATATGTTTCTGATAAGTCTGATTCAATCTCCTATATTCAATTTTTAATATTAAAATTTTCAAGCTTTTCTTACTCTCAAACTTGCAAGCTTGATTATATATTAATTCTTTTCTGACAAGTGCATAGTACAAAATCCAATTTCTGAAATCAGTTATGTTACATAAAAAAAAAAAAATTAGACCAAGAAAAGTTAAAATAGTCATATATATTTTTATCAGTAATTTGAATAAGTTACAGATAAGATGAAATTTGTATAAATCCAGTTTGTACGAAATCCAATTAATAAAGAGTTTTCCTTTTGTTGTCTGCATTTGAAGGCATAGGTATAATAGTCATTTATATTTTTATTAGTAATTAAAAAATTTCAAACTGCTTCCACTCCTTTATTTATACCATCCAGTTGTACCAACAGTGGATAAGTTTTTTTTTTTTTACCAATGGTTTTAAGATGTAAATAATGATGGTTTTAAGATGTAAAACAGACCCATAGCACAACAGTCTGTGCTATGGCTTTTTTTTTTCATCCCTTTCTCATTAGTTCTCAAGTTCTATGTTTGACATGATACTTATTTCATATAGCTATATTCTAAAATGGATTTGTCACGTGTTCCACAATTTTTTATGATTTTATGCATATTTAATTCACTTTTTTAGTTCATTGTTTCTACACAATTTTCACCATCTCACCTAATTCACAATTTTAATACAGCAAATTAGTTCTTTCTTTTTTAGTGAAACTTCACAGATTTAAACTTTAGTGTCAAGTCTACCATGTAGCCAAATATAAATATTTAATTTTATCTAACACTTGGCTTAACACCAAGACAAAGTTTATAACAGTTGACTGTTTTCTTTTATTTCCAGATCCGAACTATTTTGCTAATTCCTATTAATTTGTTTGTCCAAAAAATCTATAAAAATTATAATTTTCTTTCAAATCTTTTGTTCGGTTTTACTGGTAAGAAATTTTATTTAAAAATTAGACAATCTGTCTATACTGGCCCTTGTACCAGTCTTTTACTTTTTTGGTGTTTTCCAACTATATCAGGCAAAGACTCTTCTCCCGTCTACCGGAGAAGAAACAATGGGCGACAAGTTATATGTTGCATTGTCAAGAGTTACGTCACGATATACAACAAAAGTCATGTTGAAACGGAAGGAGGAAATTGATGCTCCCAGAGTGTATACAAAAAATATAAATTATCGGGAGGTCTTAAGCGAGGAATAAGGTATGAACCATGTTACTTTAACATTTCTAATGTGATTATAAAAATTTTCAATTGGAGCAATTACAATCTCCTTTTTATATTTTATTTTATTTTCAGAAATGTTGGACTACATCGAAGAGGATCGCCAATGATAGTTGAAGATTTTTTTTTTATATTATATTTGATCATTTTATTATTTGTTGTTTCTTTTACTTTTTCTTTATCATGTGAATCTCCTTTTTTATTTGTATTTTTTATTTTCATTAAAAAAATTATTTCTGTGTAAATGTTAATAAAAAAATATTTTCAAGTGCCTAAAGATCTTATAATATGTCCCATTGCATCGCACGAGCAAGATACTAGTGTGTGTGTGTGTGTATATATATATATATATATATATATATATATGAGTAAGGCTATTGTGCATTGCGAATTAAAGGGGGTGTTTTAATTCGCGCTCATATTGTTATTTCCAAAGTTCAAATAGCCGATCCGAACCGCTCAACATGTTCTCCATATTGAAATGTGCTTGGAGACCAAATTTTAAATTTTTTGGAATTTTTTTACTATTTATTAAGCCACTTTGAAAATCGCTGATCCAATGGTGGCTCAACCAAACAGTGAAACCGTTGGATCAGCGATTTTCAAAGTGGCTTAATAAATAGTAAAAAAATTTCAAAAAATATAAAATTTGGTCTCAAAGAACATTTCAATATGGAGAACATGTTGAGCGGTCTCCATATTGAAATGTGCTTGGAGACCAAATTTTACATTTTTTGGAATTTTTTTACTATTTATTAAGCCACTTTGAAAATCTTAAAAAATGGGTGAACAGTAAAAAATTATAGACCACCGGATCAGCGATTTTCAAAGTGGCTTAATAAATAGTAAAAAAATGTAAAATTTGGTCTCCAAGCACATTTCAATATGGAGAACATGTTGAGCGGTTCAGATCAGCTATTTGAACTTTGAAAATAGCGATATGAGCGCGAATTAAAACATCCGCTTTAATTCGTAATGCATGGTAGCCTTACTATATATATATATATATATATATATATATATATATATATATATATATATATATATATATATATGTATATATTATAGTTTAACTTGTTTTATTTGAATTTTTCTAAATGATAATTTCATAAAATTTTATTAATTAACAATGAAATTAAATTAAAATAAATTTATCTGATAAGTTTGTTGAGTTAAATTATTTTTTTTAATAATTACAAGTATATACACATAATTTTTATGAAATGTAAAATTATCCGCAAAATTCCGATTAATCGGCCGCATATTGATTATCGTTTAACAATATTATGTCCATCTGATTAGCATATACCATTATTTACAACACTGTCAATTTATAAAATATAAAATTATCCACAAAATTTGTTAATCAGCCGCATACCGATTAATTGTTTAATAGTATTTTTGTCTGTTCGACGAGCGCATACCGTTATTTACAACACTGCTAATAACTTAAAACTTTCTATACAAGATAACACACAAATGCGGAACACAAGATACGGCTAATTATAGGATCTATTTTCAGTTTAGATCGTTCAATTTTAAAAAAGATATATTGGATCGTTTTATTGATGTTATTAAAATTTATCCTTTTAATTAATAATATCAACAAATCAATGTGATGTGTCAATTTGAATCAAATAATCACGATTCAATTAAGAAATGATGACAGATACTAACTCTCTCATCATCGGTGCCTTCTGAGAGTAATTTTTTTTTTCTTTCTTGTTGGAAATTCATACATCGTCCAGAAAATAATGTTGCGCTGTGCAAATTACTGTTGGACTGAAACAGGAATTCATATCACCTGAGGTGATAGAATTTTTGAGTTTGATTCACACCGTCCGATTTGTTTTGACATGAATATTAAAGAGACTATGTATATTTCACCTCGGGTTGGATTGATCCGAGTCCTGATTGGATGGTCCGGATGAAACACAAATATTCTGTTACATGAGAGAGGATATGGATTTTTGATGCAAAAGATCCCTGTTAAGCATCTTTTTATATTGCATTGAGTAATTGGATATACTTTTTTTAGGGAGAATTTCATGTGTACCCTCAGAAATTATAAAATTACATATTTTCCCCTCCAAATTTGATAATAATATATTTACCCTTCTAAATTCGACTAACTCACATATTTACCCAATTCATCAAAATTTAAAATTGATTAAGTTTAATATTCTATAATTAATAATTTAATTATATTTCTCACTTCTCCTCCCTCTCTCCTTATTCCATAAAAAAAAATCTGATCCCTTTCTCCCCTCTGTCTCGTCTTGTTCCATCAAAAAAAGAGGAAAAATTCTGATGGCATTTTTCTTTTTATTTTGCTGGGTCTTCTTTCTCTTCCCACTCCGCTCTGCGCCTCCGTCTCTCTCTCTCTCTGGTCAAACTGTGCACCTCTTATCTCGCCTCAGTCATGCGCTCCTTAAAGCAACTATCCTCTCGCATCATTAGAGGAGGGAGGGAGAGATACTAATCAGTGAAGCACTAGACGAGGTCAGGGGCGGACCCAGCATAGTCCAGGGGGGGCAGCCCCCCCCTGGATTTTGAGTTTTAGTGGAGATTTATCGGTTCCGACTGGCTTTGCCCCCCCTGGAATTTTTTATGCTCCCCTTTGAATGTTTAATTGGTAATTCGGGTTAAATTTATAGTTAAAATTAAAATAAATTTCTTGAAATATGATTGATAATTATAATTATAAGTCAGAATATCATAAATTACAAGTCAGAGCATTATAAAGTATAAGTTAAAGCATTATTTTTTATTAAATATCTAATTAGTTAATGAGTTTAAATCCGATTAACTATTTAAACCCGATTCAATATTTTTTTGCCTCTCCCTGACGAAAATCCTGGATCCGCCCCTGGGCCAGGTGAGGTGAGATGATGCGGCTGGAGAAATGTTGGATAGGGAGATATTGTTCTGCCACCATTTGTAGCCATAGCGGCTGGAGAAGAGTAAAGGCGACATGTTTTTTTTTTTAATGGAACAATATGAGAGAGAGTAGAGAAAGGGGGAGAATAATTACATGATTAATTATATTTTATCAAGTATTAAACATAATTAATCTCAATTTTGTACTAATTGGATAAATATACGAGTTACTAGAGTTTAGAAGAGTAAATATGTTATTATCAAATTTGGAGGGGGAAATATGTAATTTCCCCTTTTTTTTTAGGTGTACACATGAAATCCCCCCCCCCCCCCCTTTTTTAGAATAATTATATAGGTCCCCGCAGTCCCATCCCCGCTTTATCCCCGCACCTTTATTAACATGACACGTGGGAGGGAGCGGGATTATTTTTTGCCGCTTGTGCGGTTATCTTAAACACTAAATAGTCAAAGAGTCAAATGGATATGAGAAGAGAGTCAAATGGAAAAGGGAGGGTCCCGCAGTCAAAGAAAAATCAAAAGAGAAAGTTCAATTATGTGGCAGCTGGAGAAAGAATTAAAGAAAAAAAATAACATTAAATAAATAATTTTATATGCAAAGATATTTAGTGAAACTTTCTATATATTTTATTCATCCTCATTAATTGTTGAAGAATCAATTTTTTATGTATAAAATTTTGAAAATAAACAATATTGAAAATATTATGTTATACAGCAATTTAGCTTATTTAGATGCAACCATATTTAGCTTATTTATAAATATTATGTTATAAATACTAACGTTTATTTGTTTATTTAAATATTATGCAACAATACTTCTCTCATTTTTGTTATAAAATATTATGTTATAAATACTAACTTTTCTAAAGTTCAATACTAACATTTCTAAAGTTAAATACTGAGATGTATAAAGTTAAATACTAAGATATATGATACTAAATAGAATCCATACAACTTATTTATAATTTCAGAGATTAATACTTTTGACTTTAAAAATAAATACTAACTTTCATAATGTTAAATACTAACATTCCTAAAGTTCAATACTAACATTTCTAAAGTTAAATAATGAGGTGTATAAAGTTAAATAGTAAATACTAAGATATAGGATGCTAAATAGAATCCATACAACTTATTTATAATTTTAGAGATTAATACTTTTGACTTTACAGATAAATACTAACGTTCATAATGTTAAATACTAACATTTCTAAAGTTAAATACTGATGTGTGGGGACGCGGGGACGATACCAAATATTAAAGTTGGACGCGGACGCGGATGGTTAATACTCCAATGAATAGAGTTAAATACTTGTTCGATGCACTATAAATACACTACATATAGATGTTAATACTGATGGAAATTTAAATACTCAAACTGTGGGGACCAGATTTTTTTTTGTCTTTTAGTGCGGGGATGCGAGGATGCGGAGACAGATATGTTAATTTTTTGTGGAGACATATATTGTTTCGCTGTTAGACAGACAGTTAATACTCCAATGAATAGAGTTAAATACTTGTTCGATGAACTGTAAATACACTACTATTAAATGTTAAATACTATGCGGAACCAGACTTTTTTGTCCTTTAGTGCAGACTTTTTTGTCTTTTAGTGCGGAGATAGAGGGGGGATGAGGGTGCGGGGACAGTTATCTTGGTCCTTTTTTTTAAGTCTTGATCAAACAATGATTGATGAGTGATGACTAGTGTTCGTTTCATTTCTACTATAATATCAACCCCAGCTCTCAAATACTAAAATCACTACATTGTCATGCAATATTTTTCATTTACTTTTTCTAAATTTTATTACTCCTACACTATTAGAGACGGAGCCAACGATTAATTAGAATGGGTTGAAGTGAACCAAACAAATACATAATCATTTTTATACACTTTATATGAAAAACAAAGTTTTTGCAATTACTTCTGTTAGCGACAAGCAACTCACCTAATATGATCAAAATGACCCCAAATAAAACAACGGAGAGGTGAGGTGCAGAGCGGAATTACTTCTTTTTATTTAATCAATATTTCTAACGATCTGCAAGAAATTTTACAAATTTAAAACTACAAATATTTTCTACGTAATTTTCTCTTTCAAATGAGATCCATGATGAAGTACTTTCGGATTTTTTGTCGTTCAAGTACTCATACCTCGGCATGCAAGTATTCGTATCTCATCGAGTAAGTATGCATAACTTGTCAAGTATTAATACTTACTCAATAAAGAGTCATTTTGCTATTTCAAATTGTTTAGAGAACAAACTTGCATGTGCAGAGAATAATTTTATAAAAGAGTAGGTCTAATGTCCTACAAAATAATACACAAATGAATAAACTTTAAAAAATATTCATACTAAAACTTAAAAAGTATTTATACTAAAACATATAAAATATTCATAATATAACTTTCAAAGTATCATTACTATAAAATATTCAAATTGCAAAGTATTCATACTAAAGCATATAAAATATTCATACTAGAACATTGGAAGTATATATAACAAAATCAATAAAATTAATCTTACTAAAATATTCATACTACAAGGTATGAATACTTGCTCGACAAGGTATGAATACTTGTATGCCGAGGTATGAGTACTTGAACGATGAAGAATCCGAAAATACTTCATCATGGATCTCATTTGAAAGAGAAAATTACGTAGAAAACATTCGTGGTTTTAGATTTGCAAAATTTTTCGCAGATGGTTAGAAATATTAATTAGATTAAACAGAGAAAAAAAAATCCACTTCTAAAAATATGTAAAAGATGAGTGTATGACTATGGAGAAAAAAAAGTTGATATCCAGTTTTTTGTTTAAAAACTTAATATCTTAGGTATGAATACTTGATATATTATATAGGAATACTTGTGCGCATAAGTGTTCATACATGCGCGCACTAGTTGTAAATTTTTTCAAATTTAAGTGGTCCCTATGATATTTTATGGATAAGTTAGTAGGGAAACATTTAGGGGACCAAATAGCGGGGGACAAAATCTTTACTCTAAATAAAATTAGTTTAGCAGTATATATAAGTTGGAAAATAGGAGCCAAGAGCATTCTTTCTTTCCAAAGACTGGAGATCGAAGATCGCTGTTTTTAGGATGTAGTGGTACAAAGCACCGTTCCCACCGCCTGTAGGCTAAAATTGGACGGGGCCTGTGGGCTTTCGTTCTATTTTATTTTTTTCAACTGTAGGCGTAAATGAAACATATATTTAAGTTCTGAATAATATAGTATATACTTCTAAAATTGCTAACAGAAATTTGATATCTGAAAATAGTCTAGATTATTTTCAGGTATATGGTGCTGTTTTGGGAAAAAAAAAAAATGATGCACAGATTTTTTTTGAAGAAGAAAAATGATGCACAGATATTATTAGCTATTTACATGAACCCCGAACTGCTGCTATTGTTGGGGGGGCTGAATTTACTGTGATTCGATTCATGGTATTCAGCTGAAGTTGTAAATAGAAAAGCCGAATTTGATCCAATCTAAACTAAATAGTTGGCTCCATTGCATAACAATTATAGCTTATGCAAAAGATTATAGCTCTTGATCAATTACTTGGTATATGATTGAGTTTTGAAAAATAAAATATAGCTAATGCAAAAGAATTTTCAAAAGAATTGCAATTGATTCGCACCATTCGCATAGGTAACAATCTGAAAAGCTATCCCCAAATAATACAAACTTCTTCAAAGGAACTAGATAAGTGCAAATAAAGTACAGAGCGACATCTGCAATATAGTTTTGACAATATTGACATTAGTTAACCTCTTGAGCTTTGGACCTTTCTCTAAGGACTCTATCAATGACATCGTCTCCTTCCAATCCCCCAGCAAAATAAACATCTGAGGCGGCATACGGGATGATGCGAAATACTGATACAATGGAGGCATCCTGGCAGATGACCTCCCATCTCGAGTTGGCAAGATGAAAAGCCGCCAACTCATTGCTAAACCTTCCTTTGATGAATAGCATGCCTCTCTTTTGATCAATAGCAAACGGTACCAACACAAACCGCTTGAAACCCTCGCTTTTCCACTCTCCTTCTCGTACCCAGTTTTCACTCCCTTCTAGCCTCCATATTGTAAGTTTCACATCCATTACAACCAAGTGGTAAATGCCTCCATCATATCCACTGAGAATCCACTTGTTTGCAATGCCTTTTCCTGTCAGTTTTGGCAGAGGAATTTTCCAGTAGGCGTTGCTATTGATCTCATAACCCATTAAGAAATCATCCCCTTGCATCCAGCATACTGACCCCCCTCTAATCCCAACAGCAACAAACCGGTTTAGGCGTGCGTCGTATGGTCTGTCATCATCCCATTTGAGAGTAATTGTTGATGATAATGTCCAATAGCACGTTTCAGATGAGAAAACATGGAACCGAAGATCATAAATTCTGTTTGTATCCTCTGACTGACGTATGACAGGAATTAGCAAGTTGAAGTCGAGAGATGAAGCAGGGTTGAAAAACAACATCGTGGCACCAGCAAAATGGTATGGTTCTGGAGACGGGATGAGTTTTGGAATCTCAGCCCAAAAGGACGTAATCGGATTGGCAACCAACAATGCTTGATCTCTGCATAAACAAAGTAGCCCGTTGCTTGAGGCCAAAACCTTAAATTTCTTCGACAGGAGCCGATCAACAGTGCAGTTGTTTGTCTTTTCATGCATGGGTATGATGCCTTGGACCTTATTGACTGAGGAGGGGTCAGAGGTTATGGTGAAAAATACGGTGTATGGAACACGGGAATAGGCATCTTGCGTGAAGAACGGGTCGGCGATAAGCTTCTCCCAAGTACGGCACACAGTCTTGCACCGGACTATGGCCTTCGTCGGAAGCAAAGCAAAGATCGTCATGATTATTTCTTCCAGCATTGCCACCTTTTCGGAACTCATTATTGTGTTGAAGGCTGTGGTTTGGAAAGAGGTTCAAGCCGGTTTAAATATATGTGCAGATTTAAGGTTAATTGTGTCTGTTTAAGATCTCTTCGTCTGCGTTTAAAAGGATCCGGGCCTTGTTACGATGCCTTAATTAGCATCTATTTTTGCTCGTTAGCTAATTTGGGTTATGCTCAAATAAGTTACGGTTCAATTCTAAAGTATAGCTTGAATTCATAGTTTTTTATTTTATTTTGGAGACATTATTTTTGTCCTTTCATTTATTAGATTCCAGTCTCCATAAACATTTTTCAAGTGCGACAAATACCCAATTGTCAAACTTAGATGCGGTTATTTTTAGTCGAGCTATTCAAGAAAGAAGTCACCAGATGACATGCTTTTTAGTACACGGAGGCATTGTAATATGTAAGCGGATAGAATATAATATTTTATGAGGCCCAGATTGTAACATATTGTACACAAAATTGGAAATATCTAGCAGTTGGGCCCGAATTGAACAAAATGGCCCATATTTTTGGGCTACAAGATAGGTTGTTTAAAACATTGTGAAGTATCTGAACAATGATTGTTGTCTTGAGGAGTTCATTTTAAGTAGAGTTTTTTTAATAACTTCCCCTATGATAGGTGTAGGGGTAAAAATCGAACCTAGAACATATTGCTCTTATATATGTGCCTTGTTTAATTTATTTTTGTTTGTTAGTTTTGGTTATGGATTGCTTAATTGTGGTATATACATACCGAAAGTCTTGGTTTGTTATTGCATATGAGGTGCTTGATGATTTGCTCCTGACAACCTTAAAGTAATGAAGTATACAGTTTTGGGATTACTCAATTACAGTCACATGGAATTAAATCTCAAAAAAGATCTTTGCATGCATGATCCAAGTTTATAGCATATTGTTCTGAATAACTTTTCTCCCGTACAATGGATTGCCTGTATAGGAAATATTTTAGGCCTCATATCAGACCCAATTATCTGATTTTCCTGCAGTACAATCAAAGGATCAAACCATACCCAATACCTATCACAACAAATAATCTTATAACCCTGCTACTCTGATATTCAGGTCTCTTCTCTTTCAGACCATCACATCACATGTTGTATAAAATTGGTAAAGCATCAATCCTTAATTAATTCGGATCAGAAATCATCTTCATCACTTTCACACGTATCAAACATCTCTAAATCTGAATATGATGGTTGCAGTGCCGGAGGACTTAATTCCCCAGAGCTTCCCAATGAATCAGCTTTTGGGATTGCAACAAATTCTAGAGCAGACACCACATCACTGATTACAGGCCGACTCGTGGCTTCCTCTGAAAGGCACAATGCTGCAATGGCTAATGCTTGATATAGACTTTTCATTGGAAAGTCTCCCCTCAGTAATGGATCTACCATTTTGATGAAATTTTTCTTGTCCTTGAACAATGGGGTTGCCTACCAAATTCCAGAAAACTTGAGTCAATACTAATCTAGTGAGGATATCCCATTGCAAGGAAGTTTCTATGAAAATTTAGGACATCAGGTACGTAACTGAAATAATTAAAAAATATATATATCCAAGTAATAAATGTGTAGTTTGTACTTTGTACTGCTACTTAGAAGATGATAACAAAAACATAAAGGGTGGAACTTACCCACTGAACAAGGATTTGCTCCCGGTTAGGCCTTGTCGTGTCAACCGCTTTTCTTCCAGTGATAAGCTCCAACATAATCACCCCAAAACTATATACATCTGACATCTTTGATAATTTTCCTGTCAATGCATACTCTGGAGCACAATACCCATATGTGCCCATAACCCTAGTTGTAACATGGGTTTTCTCACCAGTAGGCCCGAGCTTTGCTAGCCCAAAATCAGATAGCTTTGGATTAAATCCGTCACCAAGAAGTATATTAGATGCCTTTAAATCTCGGAATATCACAGGTGGATTTGCCATGTCATGGAGATATTCAAGTCCTTTGGCTGCTCCAGCAGCAATTTTCATCCTGGTCTCCCAATCCAAAGGCTTAAGACTTCTAGTACAATCTACATTAATTAAACAAAACAGCATTAGATATTTGCCTGAATAATTATTGATAAATGATTAAAAGTTAACAGAAATAGGATGGTTTGGAGGAATAATGTACCTATGAGGTGATCTTGTAATGAACCATGTGACATGTATTCGTAGACTAATATTCTTTGGCCATTGTCAATGCAGTATCCAAGCAAGTTGACAAGGTTAGGGTGATGCAACAGACTGAGCATCAGTACTTCCACTAGGAATTCTCTATTGCCTTGGCATCCATGCCGGTCAAGCACCTTCACAGCAATAGTCTGAGTAAAAAAGAATGTTATTAAATATACACAATTTCAGGTATTGTTACTGTTTAACATTCTGTATGTACATTAATTTGACTGTACATCTCAAGTTTACTATCAATATATATGTGGTGCTAAATGTAACAGTGATATGTGACATGAATAAGAAACTGTATTTGAATTAAAGAGTAATCAGTACTTCATTAGTTTCTTGTATGCGCCCCTTGAACACTCTACCAAAGCCTCCTTCACCGAGTAGGTTGCGTGCATTAAAATTCTCTGTGGCCACCTTGAGTTGGTTGAATGTGAAATCCCGTGATGGGATATTCTCATTGCCAATTCTTAAAATTTCTTGTGCAGCATAGTGGTGCATCTGAGGATCTGTGTTTTCACAAAGTATATGAAGCATCATCACCCATATAACTTAGTACTTCATTGTACCTTCTTTGAAACACTAACATCGATCTTTAAGTAATATTGTTCTTCTTCCCAATTTCCAGAATATGAAAGTTTTACCTTGCATGCCTTTTTTTTTGGGCGAACCTCCAAGTAATGATAGCAAAAGATAAAAATTGCATCTGTTAAGCCATGATGCATAATTGGTTCTTTTTATGAGAAAGAGTGATGCCCACATTACGTTTTTACTTTTACTGGTATTAACTATAATGAGAAGTGTGTCAATGTTTCATGTCAAAAAGGCTTCAGCACAAAAATCTTGAAACAAGCTAAAACCATGGTAAACTTGATAAGGGAATTAATTGCATTTTTATTTGAAAATCCTAAAGAAAAAAGAATCAAATTACCCGAATTGACGGAGAGAGTACTAACAAGACTAGCAAGTTTATTTGGTTCTTGTTTCTCCTTCTTCCTTCTCCACAGTAACCTTCTCTTCTTCTTCTTTTTCTTGTCCTTTGGTTGTTTTGGTGGATGTTCCTCTTTAATTTTTAGAAAGGAAGAACAGATTTTTTTTTACTTTCCACATAACATTCGTTTCTGATTTCTCAATTATAAAAAACTTTATGTTGAATAAATAGATGTAACATAAACAAAGTCATGTTTTCTGATACCATATAAATGCTTCCTTTTCTTCGTTTTCTTCTTCTCTGTCTGTGACTGAAGCTGATTTGGCGAGGGTAGTTTTTGTTCCTCTTCAACATTTTATAACAACACAAAGTTCATTAATAGAATATTATGGCTTTATACTTGATTCAACAAAGCAACTTATAAGCACTAGTTGCACATTATAGAGCACCTAATTAATTAACAAGACAATTTTTTTGTTAAACCATAATAATAAGAGAAAACCTTTCCAAATATTTTGTTTAACATAACTTGTTAACACCATGAAGAATTTTACCATAATTTCTAATAAGAAGGCTACTAGAATGAAGATGATGAATTGTAACATAATTTCACCATTTCTTAAGGCATTCGGATTGTCAAAATTGCCTAACTTTTCCTTATTTTCTTCCCTTTCGTCACCTCCACAATTTTTTTTACTACAGACTGCAAATGCAAACTAAATCATTTTGTTAAAACAATGTTACAGTTTTTGGACTATGTTGTATTCTTCTTCATCATAATTTGACAGATCCCAAGTTTGTGTACTGCAAAACTTCACAATGTTATATGTATTGGCAATCTCGAAACTAATAAGTACTTAGAAATTAATTTATTAGTGCTCACAAAAATAATGAAAGCATTTCTTATGGAACTATATCAATTTGATTTACTCATGTCGCAAGATTTGCAAAATAAATGAGACAATTTATAGGCAAAGATATGGCAGTCATGATCAACATTTTATTAAAATTAAATGCATACCATATTGGGTAGTTGTATTATTGACATTTGTCCGATGCTTGTTTCCCTTTTCCTTCCTTTTTTTCCTCCAAATTATCCCTTTCTTCTTCTTTTCCTCCTCTGGTATCTGCAATTGTTGCTGAGGATGGAAATGTGGTGGAGGTGGTGGTGGTAGTGCATCCTGTTGTTTCTTCTTGGAGGATTTAGCATAGCAAAAACAGGTTAGCAAATTTTTTCCATTGCATTTTGTGTAATTCAATATCCCCATAAGCTTCCCTTTGTACGGATCTACCAGAGAGTAGACAACTCTCTGGCTGATTCGCAAATCAGAAAAGTTTTTGAATTTGCAAGAAGAATTTTTTTATGTTTTTTTTTCTAAATTGTGGTATTTTCTACTTTTAGCTTTCTCAACAGTTAGGATTGATAATGGGCAACCAACAAGTACAAACTTACAAGGTTTTTTTTGTTTTATATATTTGTCAAATTCATGAAGGGTGAGAAACCTTTGAGAGCTAATTACTAAAAATAGGAGAGCCAACGCATATTTGAGAGCTTACTAGCTTCCTCTTCTGTTATTTGCTTGAACCAATAGCAATTAAAAACAAAAAAAAGTTGGAGATTTCAGACCTTTATGTACCGATGTTATTAATATTTATCCAATAGGGGTTTTGTGTGCTTGCTAGTCTCCAAATTCAACGCTCTTAATAATTAATTAGAGTCTGAGGCCATGCATTGTCTTTTAAAAAAAATTGTAGCAGCTTTATATATGACAATATTTTAGTTAGGATTAATTCAATAATAATTAAGAAAAAGAGTATACATGATAGAATTTAAAATTTTTGATGGGAAGATGTCATATAAATTTTGAAGCTACGATGGATAAAGTACAACTTACAGAGATGTTTTGGTAGTCATGTAGACTGGTATGTTTTTTTTTTTGAAGGTCAGGGGCAAGGCGCCCTCTGACATATATTATAATAAAAAAATATTTACAAAGTCACCTCTTTAGGCCATATGTACATCACAAAGCTACCTATTTCGAATTAATAACTGACAATAAAATACAAAAGCCGCTCACAAATCCTCTCTCCATGCTGCACCTCCTGTCTGTGATGGGTAGCTTACAGATTTGCTTGCCATTGCCTGATCTGTGAGCATGCTTCATTGGATAAGATTCGCACTGTCTTTCTCTCGCCGGAGAAGGTGCTGGGAGGCCTGAGGGCGAGGGAGGCCTGAGGGCGCTGGGAGGCCTGAGGGCGAGGGGAGGAACTGTAGCAGGATCAAATTCTGGCTGTTGGAACGGCGCTGGGAGGCCTGAGGGCGAGGGGAGGAACTGTAGCGGCGCATAGTGCGGCTGTAGGGGCGGTGGAAGCGACGCCGCTGAGGTTGACGTTGACGGCGAGTTGACACTATGGTGACCCATCCGCCTCCTGTGGGAATCGCTTTTGTTCGCCCACCCATCTTTCGCTCCGTAATTTGGGGAGCTCTCTTGCTGCTGAGACTTGTCTGTAGACTGGTATGTTATGTGTAAGAATAATTCAGATTTCAATTTTCTTTATATATTAGACATTCAGATTTTGAATTTTCTTGTCAATTGGTGTGTTATGTGCAAGAATAATTCTGAGACAACAGAGCACTTGTTCAACGATTGTTGCACTGCAATATCATTGTATAGAAGAGTGGCCATGCTTTTAGATGTCAAATTACCTGGAATCTCCAATGTTATCAACATTGATGCCATCTCAGCACTAACTAATAAAGGATATACAAAGAAAGAAAGATTGATCCTGCTGATCTCTCAATTTGTTTTATGGAGAGAAAGAGGTGTTGCCGAATCTTCAGAAATTTTGAGAAGGATATTGCAGATCTGGTAGACCAGGTACAGACATAGTGGAGATACAGTATGATGGCTGAGCGGGCGTAGCAGTGATGATTAAGACAGTTTCAATTCCAACAAGCAAGATCGACATGGGATACCGCAACATAGACCATATTCCTGACTTGCATAGTCAAGGGTTGCTTCTAGAATTCTTGCAGATTAGGCATCTAGAGGAGCAACGGGAAGATACTGTATGGCAGATCAATCTCCATGGAAAACAGACTACAATGGGAACACGAGGAAATAACATTGAAGAGGTCAAATCTTGGGGAGCAAGTGTAGCCAGAAAGTTCAAAGAATAGAGCAAAAAGTACAGGAATTGGTTGATGAGGTTGTTCAGTTCATACCGGACTGGTACGGACTAATTATGGTACAAAATTGCTAGCTGGTGTGAAGAACTGTGGGACTGGTACATAACATAATCGATATGCTGACAAGGAAGATATGTTCATACCAGACTGGTACTCACTGCACGTCAATTAGATCTCTACCGAATTCACCTTTTAATTTGTTTGTTTGGGGCTTTTACAGATTTTAATGTAATTTTTGCATTTATCTTTCTTACTATCTTGTTTTGTTTTGAGTTCAACTGTTTTGAAATTGTGTTTTTTTGTAAGCAGTAGGTACAAACTCTACAACTACAATTGTTAATTAACTGTGGGCAAGATCCATATTTTTTCTCAAAAAAAAAAAAAAATTAATAGAATTGCAAAAGAGATGTGGTATTTTGTGGCAGCGTAACCCTCCACAAATTAGAAACAATTAAAACAGCTTCGCAAATTTTTGGAATGACAATAGTTAAATAATTGGAATTGGCTGTTCCGGGAGTGCCACCATATTGTTCAAAATCAGTTATTTATTTCGTTTATCTAGATCATATCTGATTAATTGAAGTTCTCAAAATATACATGTAATGCAAATTTTGAGGGGTCAAACAAATACTCCTTTTAGGATAGAATTTGTTAAATATTTTGAAATGTCAAAAATGAATGATGCCATTTAAGATTGATTAACCAAAAAGAAACAAGGAATTGATACAAGATTTATTGGACATATAAATTTTTCTGATTTGAAACATATATATTGACTATTTAACATTTTCTTGCTTGAAAACGTATAGGACATAAAATTAAAAAATTCCTTTTATTAATCAATCATGTTGTAAAAAAAAACTAATTAACTTTTTTATGAAAAATTCATTTTTTTTTACCATAATTACAGTTTCAAACTGCGGATCTATTGGGCTGAGCCTGCAATTTGAAACTGGTACAAACTTCTATTTTTGTTTTAAACACAACCCTTCTCTGGAAAATTCCGAATAGCCTTCTCTGTTTTTTTGTTAGTGGGGCCCACCCTTGAAATGAGAAATTTCTCCCTACGTGTTAAACAATTCATTTAATTGGTTGAACATAGGACCCAATTCTTGAAACAATTCATTTAATTGGTTAAACATGGGGCCCACCTTGAAACAATTTGAAGTTGATAAGTTCAAATTTCAGAACTAAACAAAGTTAGTACATCAGTTTGAAACTACGGTACCTATCTGGGGACGACTTAGAGAGTAGGTCCCATGGGCATCGGACTCATCGGACCTATTTCGACGGGTTTAATCACCGTTCAATATCTTTAAAATTCGTACACACTGTTTAAAATTTCGTGCAATTTGCTTTGATTTTTGTGCACACAGATCTTGAGATAGATCGGACGGTCAGACACTTGTTGAACCTAATAGTAGGTCCAATGCCCATCGGACCTACTTCATTCTCATGGGCATCGGACACCGTTTGAAACTGCGATGTCGATTGGTATTGCAGTTTCAAATTACAACTCCAATAAAATTGAAATTTTTCAGGAAAAAAAAAAAGTTAATTGGTTTTTTTAAGATGGTAAATAAAAAAAAATTCGGGAACAATTAACTTTAATTCTTTTTAGTGAGTTTAACTTTAAAATTTATAAGAACAATTTTAAATAATGAATTTAAATTGATGAAATAGATCTTACTTAACGAGTGGTGAGTTTATATGTCATAAGTTAATTTTAATCGTTCTTTTTTATTGTTTTTTTACTGTTTAATTTTATACTAAATTAATTTGAAAATTTATAAATTGGATATATAAATATATTAGTTCAATTTTAATAGTTTAAATTTAATTTTTAAAGTCTATTTGATAAATTTTAGAGTTAAATTAAAACGAGATTCTAATATTTTTATGCTAATCTTCTTTGTTACCAATTGGGTCAACGTAGCGTCGGAATTTGAGTTTATATTTTTATGATAATCTTCCTTGTAATCAAGTGAGTCAATGGTCACTAATTCAAATTTTGACATTTCACAAATAAAAAATTTACATTTCGACAATTTGAAAATTCAAAGATTAATATTATTTATCAATAGCTTGTATTGGTCCGTACTGTGAATCAATGTTTTTTTTTTTGAGAAAAATGTGAGTCGAGCCCACATTAATTTCACTGTGAATCAATATTTTTATTTTTAAAATTCTAATAGTTCAGAATATAAAATCAATTTTAGATGGTTTGGAATTTTCAAATTAAGTCATTTTCTATTCATCTAAAATAATAATAAAAGTTATAAAATTATGCTAAACAATTGAGATCGATATACACTGCATACTACCCGTCTGGCCGTCTCACTCTTGTTTCTCATATTTTTTTTTTTTTTTTTCCATGACTGAAACACAAAGAAGCCCATACCCATTTGTGATTTTGTCTTCTCGGGTCATCTCTTCTCGCTTCATTTCTATTCTTCTATAATGGCTTTCTTCAAAACCCTCAAAACCCTGATCCGAAACTCCAACAATAAATCTTACCTTTCGCTCTGTCACGCCTCAAGCCCCACTGTACCGTTCTCTCCATTGCCTTCTCTATCACCTTGCCTTTCGTCACCCCCTAATCCCTTCTCCTTTGTTACTCTGCGGACCAGGGTCGGGCCTCTCTTCCTCTCTTCTCCTCCATGGAACCTCTCCCAGCGTTCAAATCCTCTGTACTTTGGGGGGAGGTTGGTCAAGCTCCCCAGAGATTTGCAAGAGGTGAGATGCTTGCCTGTTGCGTTCGATTTTTCATCAGCGGCGAAGAATAGGAGAAATGCTCAGCATTTAATCTCAGAGAGGACGAAACCTATATTAGATATTAGCTCAGCTAGGATCAATGAAAAGTTTCTAAATTTACCGAATTTGGTGTCAATTAGTCGGATGGTCTCAGGACCTGTAATTGGCTGGTAAGATTAAATTCAGTATAATTAATTGTTTCAATATGCTCAAATAATTAATTTTAATTTATTTAAATATTTACTGTGCTACATCATTTATATTCGTTTGGGACTGATACTGACTGTATGATGAATGTGTACCCACTGATGCAGGTGGTTCTCTATGATAACCATTCATGATCTGTTTATTTTTATAAAGATAACACTGTAATTTCCATTATTATGTTGTCATTTTTGAAACAGGATGATTATGAATGAATGGTATGTGCCTGCATTTGGTGTGTTGATCGTCTCTGGTGCAACTGATTGGGTACTCCTATCTTGATAATATCAGAAATTCTCAACTATGTTTGTGTTATTTCTTAGTGGTTCATTACCAGTTTTATTATTGTAGTTAGATGGTTTTCTTGCAAGGAAGATGGGCATAAACTCTGTTTATGGATCCTACCTTGACCCACTTGCTGACAAGGTAGCTTGTTCATTAGCCTAACATCATCAGTATTTTGGTATTATAGTTTTAGTAAATGAATTGCTATTTGGAACATCAATTTGAGATACATTTGATCAGGTTTTAATCGGATGCGTTGCCTTATCTATGGTGAAAATGGACCTCCTTCATCGTAAGTGACTTAAGAAGAATTTGACTTGCTTGCTGCACTATAAGTCTATAACAGTCTATAGCACCAACAATGAAAGTATGCCGATTGAATGATGCCACATGTTTTACTTTCTAGGATCATTTTTTGGAAACGTTATGTTTGGAATTACATAGTGACAGTTATGACCTTGCATTTTCATTTATTGAACTAGTCTTGTATGATAAATTTTTTGTATCTAATTTTGTTTGTTATCTACAAATGAAAAAAGCTGGACTTGTGGGCTTGATAGTATTCAGAGATATTGGTCTTGTCGGTGGTGCTGTGTACAAACGCGTTTTAATGATGAATTGGAAGGCAAGTTGTTTGTCATGCTACAGTTTATTAAATAAATTTGAAGCAAATATGTTGCTATCAGTCTTATTTTATAAAAACTTTTTAGTGGGATAGTTGGTCCGAGTTCTTCAATCTAGATGGACAGTATCGTGAAAAAGTTGAGCCTCTTTTTATCAGCAAGGTTTAATATTCTTTATTACACCTTATGCATTAAATTTGGTTTAATTATCGTGTGTTATTATATATGGAGAATTTTTATAATATTTTTCTTTCATTTGTTTAGGTCAATACAGTGCTCCAATTGTTATTAGTTGGGGTTGCTCTCCTTCAACCTGATTTTGGGACTGAAGAGACGCAACAATACCTGACCTACTTGAGGTTTTCTTTTTATCTCCTTAAATTTACTTAACCATAAAGTTTCCAGTATCCGGTCTAAAAGTAGGATATTAATGAAACTTTATGAAACTCTTAAGTTGGATCTGATAGAATACTTAATTACATTTATCACAGGCAATAACTGATCAAATTGTATGATTTTGTTTGCCTGCAGTTGGTTAGTAGCTTCAACAACAGTTACATCGACACTTGGGTATGGAATGCAGTATTTTAGAAATAAACCCATTATAAGATGATGGTTGATCAAGTTAGATGAGATCTTACTGAAGTTGCTGCTCTTTTAGCCACCAGTGATACAAACATTGCAAACCAACTTCCGTAGATTGTAGTTTAAACTGGTTCAACTTTAATAGGAGATCAAATGCTAAAATTAAACGTCACAATGGTGATTCCCTTCAAGAAGCCAAATAACACTTCTGTAGATTCTTTTCTTCTTATTTTTTTTTTTGTTCGTTTAAGGTGTTGTTATGTGTATTGGACTGTGCATAGAGCCATGTTTTTCATTTGCTTACATGTCTTTGATTTTTGTCTCATGTTCAATTCCATCTAAAAGGTTAAGACTCATTTTTAGAAGACTTGGCGGCAGGCACATTGTAGTCATGTCTTAGTCAATTTTAAGAAAAAAAATATATATATTTAAATTTCTGATGGGGGGTTTGGTTGAGATGCCTTTTGGATCGTCACAAGGAATAGTATTACTCAGGTTTTCAGAATAGTATAATTTTTGTTTGGATTTTATTTTTTGGAATATTGCTAATTTGAAGAGTTATTCTTATAAATATTTAGTTAGAAAAATAATTCTAATTCGATGCTATTTTGAAAAGTGAGAATTGTGTTTAAATTGTATACAAATGTATATAGTAATATTATTCCTGTTCCCG
Organism: Carex arenaria; assembly: GCA_964058825.1. Lineage (NCBI taxonomy): Eukaryota > Viridiplantae > Streptophyta > Magnoliopsida > Poales > Cyperaceae > Carex > Carex arenaria. The sequence goes on from CAXKVW010000416.1 coordinate 90,705, forward strand.
TCTGGCAACCAAACACACCCGTAGTGTAATTCAAATAAATGCTGACTGTACCCTTTATATACATGGAGCAGAAAAAAATGTTGACAGATGCTCAGCTAAAGGGCTCTATATTTATTTTTATTTTTATTTTTTTGACAAAAGTGGATATATCTCACCGGTTTCATATTGAAACGATAATTGTTCTTACAAAAGACAATGGCAAGAAAATACCATTGTGCAAAATAACTCTAGGCTTACTAAGCATAGCAAATACCAAAAACATAGAGCTTAAGGAATAATAGCAGCAAAGCAAAAGTATAGAATGCAAACTAACACATAACAGTCAGCAGCAACTAAACATAGTTCATATAGGAAACAACTAAAGCCAAGCAATAAGAGAGAAACCTAGTGAGTAAAATCCATAATCGATGCTGCAAATGAGGAAGTGTCAGGATTTGATAAAGAAGCAGAGTCAAAATCAGAAGGCAGGTAACTGGAAGAATCAACCATGTCTCTCAGGTAATTGGAGAGAGCTCCTTCCCCTGATCCATGTTCTGTTGCCTCACTTTCCTGGAAGCTTGCCTCGTCTGGAGTATTGGAATTTGATATAAGGATCATACTTCTTACCTGGGTCAGAGGAGTAACATCCATAGTCGAAAGCAAGGTTAAGGCACGTTGTGGGTTGAGGCGTGCTCTTGTTCCAGGGTTGAATGGTGTGGTTCTCAACCATTTTTTCTTTGGTGATGATCTGATGCAGGGTTATATTGGGTATAATTTGGTGGCTCCCTTGGAGGTGTCTTGGACATTTCTGTTGGTCAGCTTTTACAATTTCCATAATTTTTAGAAGGATGGAAAATATTTAATGTGGGTATTTTCGTCATTGTAGGGTGTCTGTTTTTCCGTACCGGTAACACTGGGATATACTGATACCAGCAACGTTAGATAGATTGCTGTTGGCTGGTAACTTAATGCGAACTGTGTTCTATGATGTTCTCATCTCTTAGCTTAAGTTGGTGTTCGCTATATATTTCGAAACATTTAAGTCCCGATCTATTCAATTGTTTATCAACAATTATAAATATACTAGAAAAAAAACAGAAACTCAATGATACAAATCCGGAATAACCGAATAATTCAACAAGAAGCAAATTTGGTACAAAAAATGAAATGTAAAGCTAAAGACTATTTTTTTCTGAAATTTCATTTTTATCAGGACCCAACATAGACCTGCAGTTTAAATTTTTTCCCCGCGTGTTAAAAATTTTAGTAGCGGGGCCCACCCTTGAAATGTAGTGGTGTCAAATTCATTTTTAATTGGTTTTGAACATGGAGTCTACCCTTGAAACAATTTGGAACTAACAAGTAAAAGTAGGCACAAATTTCAGAACGAAAATATAAAGTTGGTACCGCAGTTTCAAAATGTGGTACCTATTTGGGGTCCATCGTTTGAAACTGCAGTTCCTTCTGTGGTACCGTAGTTTCAAACTTTGATCATAGTAAAAATGAATTTTTTTCAGAAAATAAGATTGTTTGATTTTTATTTTTATTTTTGAAGATGGTAAATTGAAAAATTTCGAAGGAAATTGTACTGAAACGAAAATTACTTCCTCACAACACTCTAGGTTCCATGAATAGATCCATATTTAATTCTTCCAATGGGCCGGGCTCCAAAGGCACTCGCAATGTGATGCATGCTATACATATTACATTATTACACCGATTGCAATCCATATTCAATTCTCCAAAATAATGTGATGCACGCTGTACTTTTGTGGCTCTCAACCATTTTCATTTTTTTATTTTGGTGATTATATGCAGGGGTATATTGGGTATCATTTTGTGACTCGCCTTGTTGGTCACCTTTTACAATTCCCATAATTTGTATACGGATGGAAAATTTTTAATCGTGGGTATTTTCATCATTGTAGGGTGGTTTTCTTACCGTACCGGCATTATAGGGTGGTTGTCTCACAGTACCGGTTACACTGGGTGTACTGATACCAGCAACGTTAGATATAGCTAGCTTGCTGTTGGCAGGATAACTTAATGCTAATTATGTCCTATAATGTCATCAATTTATTATCTCTTAGCTAAAGTGGTGTTTGCTGTAAATTTCGAAACATTAAATACCGATCTATTCAATTGTTTATCAACAATTTAAATATACTAGAAAACATACATATTGAATGGAAGATAAAGCAATTTGCTCCTCATATATATTTCATAAAAACAGACACTCAATGATACAAATCCAGAATAACTGAATGACTCAACAAGAAAGCAAATTTGGTACAACAAATGAAATGTGAAACCCTAACAATCGATGTGAAGGCTCACTTATTCATAACCTCGGTAGACTTGTCGACTAATACATGCACCTCCCCAAATTAACTCGAAGTGCTCCATGCGTGGACAGACGCACATGCTTAGCTAGTCAGGTCCATCTTTATGCCGGAGATCGTCACCTTACCCTGGCCATGCCTTGGCACAAGTGTCACCTCAATTGTCTCATTACCATTGATTCCAAGATCATCTATCACCTCAGTGAGACCAAACTGGATGCTAGTTTCAATGCCCATGCCCATCTTATCGTGCTTGTGCTTGTGTGGTACATGAGTGAAGCTACCAATGAATTCACGACCTGCCGGGGCAACAGTCTCGTGATTGTTAGCATTGACGAACACATCGAACTTGGCACGGATATCCCTGTCATATTTTATACCGCTGATCTTTAGTACTTCTTCTGTCAACTTCTTTTCCAGATCGCTCCTGTTCGTCTTTGGGCGCCTCACGGTTGCACGTACTGGTGCGTCTAGTACCAAGGGGAATTGTGCTTCCTTCAGGATAGGCCTGGATTCTAGGGACCTTGTTTTTGGCGTAACAGTGACTTGTGGCTTCTTGTCCAACCACTCGATCGGGACGTCTTGATACTTGTACCTCATCTGTCTTTCTGAATCAAGGCAATCAGCTACCTGATGTCATGATGATATAATTGAAAGTGTCAGTTAAGAATGTTTACAACTAGCTAAATTTGTCAAATATGTAACATGTATAATATAAATAAATAATATATATAGCAATAGTTTCTTTTCAAGCAATGAGAACAGATTAGTTACGAATTTAAAAAATATTATAGTCCATTTTTTGTTGTTAATCTATACCGTAATTTGCACGAGCTCGGCATTCTCATCATAGAGGTGGAAGGATGCGTTTAGCCAATCAGGGTCACAGATGTCAATATTTCTCCTTCCAAGAGTCTTCCAAATGTTCCACATGCGGTCGACATTCGAATGGTGCGCATAAAAGAGTGGGTCCCGTCCGGCAGAGTACAAGTTCCCCATGTCCTCATGGTTGGGCTGGAGCGGATCACCAACCCAGTCATGAACTGTGTTGTGCGGTGTGCTCTCAATGGAGCCTCCACCCGGGTTTGGCTTGTCACCGGCCTTGTATGCCTTCCCGAAGAACATCTCAGGTGTAGAGCCGTTAGTTCTCATCTGAAACAGTGTAGGAAAGCTCGTTAGCAAATGTACATAATATCTGAAGTACCCTATTTGGGATAAGATACTTAATTACATTTAAATAGAGGTTAAAAATTGAAAAGAAAATTTTCATCATACCTGCCGATACATGATTGCGAGATTATGCTCCACCATTTGTGATTCGGAGAAATTGTCATGACTACTGTCGTGCTCTTTATCATCCCCAAAATCCAGATCGACCATCTTAGGTGGCATGTGATTTGGGTTCCTGAACACGTTAAACATCGGCAACCTTGGATTTGTGTACATGGTCGGCATCTTCATCCCAGCAGCTGAGTCCCAATTCCAGTACGGTATCGCAAAAGTGGGATCATTAATCAAGCTCCCCAAAATCTTCTCAAAATAGTACAGATAGCAACGGTGAAACGGGAAGAACAGCCAGGAGGCATGCACCTGGAGCTCTACATTAGGCAATCCAGCTTGGTCGTATGCACCATCACAGTAAGCACAGTGTATCATGGCCTGTTGCCTGAAGCTGCGGGGGTCGTCAGCCGGCAATGCCTTCATGCGTCTGAGGGCTTCACTGTACTTGTCAATGTATGCTTTGTCGACCAAATGTGCAGCTGGGCGCACTCTGAGCGGTGTGTCGAGTCCTGGCGGGGTAAATATCTTAGGCGCCTTAGCAGACCCGGGAGGACAACATGTCGTGGGAACAGCACCATTAGGCAGGTCAGCTGGGCCACATTTGTCAATTAGTGGGGTGGCTATAGGATCTGCTTTAGCTACATTTTTTGAGCTTACTGCCGCAGCGGCACCGTATATTCCACCCAGGCCAATCAGAACATCACGTCGGTTCAGTGATGAATCAGAGTCATTCTGGTTATTTGGATTTTTAGCACTGCATGAGATGGCCGGATTGCGTTTATGGGTACGGGTTGAGAGAGGTGCTCGGGCTTGTGCTGGGAGGAAGGGGCACGAAGGGGAAGTCGAAGATGTTCGTTTGGCGGGGCAAGGTGGTTTAGTGATTAACTGAGAGAGAGAGGCCATAACAGTGTTTGAGTGTGGGATGGATTCCTTTGGGTGATCATAGGTTCATTTATAGAGTTTCGGATGATCTCTAAGCTACGTGCATGGCCGATTTGCACGAGTTTCACGAGGGTTCACAGATGTTTGAATTATATATGTCAGTAGTTTTAATTTTTTTTTCAGATTTGTAAGTCTTTATGTGCAAACAGTTCGGAACTGTAAAAGCTAAAATATATAGCTGATATATTGCAACTGTTTATAACTATCAAGTCATTGAGGAAATCGGATGGAAATCACACAAAAATAAATCAAGCTGTTGCTTAATTTAAAGCTTGCATTAGAAGTAAATTGATTAAGTAATTAATCTTTGAGTGGTAAAGTTACGGCCATAATAATCATATTTCAGGTCACAGCAGAATATTCATATATAATGTTTAATTGCATTTCATATTTCAGTGTCAATGGCATTCTTTTATCCGTTTATCCGATCCATACCGTATTGGATAAGACGGATATAAATAAGACTTTTTTTTGTAAACTTATCGAGTACGGATACGGATAAAGCCTATTCCGTATCCATTATCCGATCGGGTAATTATAAAATAAAATATTTATATATTATATATATTAATGAGCAATTAATATCCGTTCTCCAACTATTCTTGTTGGTTTTGTTACACTTAATTAATTAATTATTAAAGCACGTAAATACATTTCAGCAAATTTCAATAATGTTTAGACCTATGAAACATGTATATATTTGTGAAATCAATGTGTTTTAATATTTTATTTAGTAAATAATAAAAATAATTATTATATTATAGCATTATCCGTTATTTATCCGCTACCGGTCCGTTATTCGGCAACTATAATGAGTAAGAGTATGATACGGGTAAGATAATTCGTAGCGGGCTGATAAAAGTAGAATACGGATAAGAATAATTTGTAACAGATACGGATATTAAAATACTTCCATCCGACTCTTAATATTGTACCCATTGAGACACCCCTATATCTTGTACTCATCTTAATTATTTGAAATATAATAAATCTTAATAAGGGCTCATTTGGCAATCATTGGAATATGGCAACAACAACAAAAAATAGCGCACTATTTTCAACTGAAAATGGTTGTCAAATGCAAATTAGATGGTTCAGAATAGCCCTAGAATTAATAAGGTAATCATCCGTTATTTTAACAAATGGGTCGAATATATATATAGCATACTAGAAGTGTGCACGAAATAGTGATTATTATTATTATCGTTATGATAATAACAACTATTACAATTACAACTATTATTAGCATTATAATCAACATATCCTCATCACAGTCATCATGATAATTATGTAAAATAATAATTAGTTATGAGTGAGTCTATACATGAATATGATACTTTGCAATGTGCTGATCAAGTCGTATTATGATCATGATCAGATATAATAATAATAATAATAATAATAATAATAATAATAATAATAATAATAATAATAATAATAATAATTTCACTCTCTCAATTAATGCAGAATAACATTATTCTAACTATTCACCAATTATGCTACTTTTACTATTAACACTATTCTTACATTTTTCATTGATGCGTCATATGAGCCCTACGAGTTTTACTAAAGTGTTTCCTTATTTATAAATTTTCTTTGGTGTCTCCACCATCATAGTCGACATTGATTTGTTTTATATTTAAAATCTGATTTATTGATTTTATATAGAACAAAATAGTCAAAATTTTATAGCATTTAATACTGAGAATCCTATTAAAGTTATTGCTATTGTTACAAAATCAAAGAAAATGACAAATTTATTCTTTAAATTCACAATAAATATTGCATTTACTAAAAGTGGAAAACCATAGCAAAATCCATAATGTAAAGGATACAGAGTTTCAATTCACTTAGTGGAATGATTAATTATGAGTAAATTTTCTAAATTATTTTAAGCAACAAAAGAATTTATAGAGAAATAGATGAGCAAAGTCATAAAGATCAACCCAGTTTACTACCAAGAATTCATCGGTCAAATATTTATCCATTGTTTACTGTTTAGTATGATGATCACAAATTAATTAAGGTGGTCCTCTCCAATACATTGTACAAATCTCACTTCATGGAAGAAATGTATTAGATTAATTACAAATGTACACGAGTAACCTTAATGGAATTAGATTCGAGAACGAAACAGAAGTTGAGAATAAAAAACAAAAACAGTAAATCACTATTTTCAAGACAGAATTCTAGGTTTCATTAATATATGCATATTTAATTCTACCAACGGAGTCCAAAGGCACTCGCAATGTGATTCACATTACACATTCGATTATTCCACCGATTGCAATCCATATTTAATGTTACAAATCGATCCGACGCACGTAAGCAGTACGCTATACATTCAAAGCATCTGGTCTCGTTCTGATTTGTGCAGATGGCATCACTGGGTTAATCAGACGGCTGATAAGCCGGACGATGGGCTCTACATGTGCAACGTGCGAGGATATCGTCCTTTATTTTATTTTTATGGAAAAACTGTACGGATTAACTTCGTGGGAGGTCTTAGGATGGATTCGGCTAGTAGGATTATTTAGAGTGCGTGTGTGCGGTGTGCCTAAGAATTTATGTCAAAAAAAAAAAAAAAAAAATCGTGCATGTTTTATTGAATTATAATGGAGCTTTAATTATATCAAGATTTAGGTGCTGCGTGAATCACGAGCTTGAATCTCTCTGTAGTCTGTTCACCATCACCATGTGCTCCGCTGAGAAAGGATCTCTCTCGCTATAATCGAGGCATTCAAGGTAGTGTTTGGTTGCCGGTCTGGGCGGACCGGACGGGGGCGGGGGTACGGGCACGTCGGACATGGACATCACAGATAGAGCGGGTAGAACGGTATGGGTAGGACAGGCAAATTTTTTGAAACACCATCCTTGCCTGTCCTTTAACCCTTGCCCTCACGGGTCGGCGGTAGGGCAGTCCGGGTTTGACCCGGACCGAGTTTTTTTTTTCTGTTTTTTTTTTCTATTTTTCCTTTTTTTGGTTTTATTTTAAAGCTTAGTAGCAACGACTAATTTTCAAAGTTGAAACAGTCGATCTAAACCGTTAAACATAGTTTTCATACGAAAATGTACTTGCAAATTAAATTTTACATTTCTTCTTAGAATATTTTTACTATTCTTACTATTCTTATGTCCATAGAAGCATTTGCCTTAAAAAATAGTATTTTTTGAATTAAGTAAAAACAACAGTGACTTTATTTAAATTGTATCTTTCCCAGAAAAAAAAAAACAGAATCCTTTCTTTAAGAACTCAATCATCCAAACTTTTAACAAAGTTTATATAGCACAATCCATGCGGTCCATGCATTTTAAATCGGATGGTCCAGATCAGAAAGGGAATATTGTTTTCTTACAAGAATAATATCAGATATATATGGATGTGTAAGCACAAACAATTATGTATTAGTAATTTAGTATCATTAGTATCATGTTGATAACTGGTTAAAGAAAAGAGTTTTTATTGTTGTTTGATTTATTGATATTGTGATATAAAAATAAATAATTTTTGTGTTGGTAGTTAATTAGAGAGATGTGACCATCATCTCATGCTAAATTTTTGTGTTGCCACATTTGTTTTTTTACCACCGTTGAAACCTCCTTTAAATGAGATTATTTTTTTTTTACTCCGATCAGTATAGAAATAAAGAGTGAAAAAAAGACGGAAAATGGGAGAAAATAAAGAGAAATGTTTTGATAAATATTCTTATTTTGAATTTCATATCAGATTGAAATTCTGACTACGTCGCGTTGATTCTGAATAACCATTGCAGTTTGATTTGGATTTATGAATTGATCGCTATCAGGTAACCGGATTTCTTTATAATATGTACTTTCAATTTGTTTTCTTTATTGGATATTTGAATTGGGTTTGGATTATGTGGGCATATTTAATGGGATAAAGGGTCTGAGGTTCGAATTTGATTTATGAAATGATATGATTGTGTGTTCTGAGAATTTGTGAGATGATATGATTGTCTGAAATGAAATGATATGGATACTGTGTGACTTGTTTTATGGATAACCCAGACCCAGGTGCTATCTCCGATTAAATATGCAGACATAATTTGATTTGAAATTGTGTGGATTAATCCGGTCTGTTTGAATAGTTGTTTAATTAAGCTAATTATAGAGAAGCATGTCGTTAAATAACCGATTACTGAACTTTATAATTGACTCCATATTGTTTCTATTTGTTATTTTTAATGAGACGTAGGTTGACCGGACGATGGATGGATGCGTGGGTGCCTCTCTTGTCGCGATCTCTAGTCTGGCGGCGACGTCGTGACAATTTTAGTATCAGAGCATTCGTTCCTCGGACTATGTTTGGATCCAAGTTCCATTTGTTATCTATATCTAGTCTGGATTTTATATTTATGCTTCATGAGATCGATCTAAAGTAAATTTAGTGTATCCCGTTTGATTATCAATTTGATAGTATATAATATTTGTGATACTTGATTATTATCTAATTTATGCATATGATATGTTTCTACTATTATAATTTTTTAATGAATTACACATATACAAAAATTACCTTATATTGATATAATCCAAATTGATTATGTACTTTTCGTTATATGAACATAATAAATCTGATTTGATTGTTATTTGATATGTTTCGTATTGGATATTATTCGTTGGAATTCTGAAGACAAAATTCTTTTGAACGAGGGAATTTATAACATCTTATAATTTTAATTATATTTCTACAATTTATATTGGAGTTATTTAATTATAATATTATAAAATTGTAAGGTTAGTATGTAAAAAGAAACTTAAACTTTGAAAAAAAAAAAAGAATCAGTTGCACTAGTTCCACGTGGCCCATGCATATGTTGCCACATTTGTTTTTTACAACCGTTGAAACCTCCTTTAAATGAGATCATTTTTTTTTTCAATTTATCCGATCAGTATAGAAATAAAGAGTAAAAAAAAAGACGGAAAATGAGAGAAAATAAAAAGAAATGTTTTGATAAATATTCTTATTTTGGATTTCATATCTGATTGGAATTCTGACTACGTCGAGTTGATTCTGAACAATCATTGCAGTTTGATTTGGATTTCTGAACTGATCGCTATCAAGTAACCGGACTTCTCTATAATTTGTACTTTCAATTTGTTTGTTTTTATTGGATGTTTGAATTTGGTTTTGGATTGTGTGGGCATATTTAACGGAATAGCGGGTCTGAGGTTTGAATTTAATTTGTGAAATTATATGATTGCGTATTCTCAGAATTTGTGAACTGAAATGATATAGATATTGTGTAACTTGTTTTACTAATAACCTAGACTCAGGGGCTATCTCCGATTAAATATGCAGACATAATTTGATTTGAAATTGTGTGGATTAATCCAGTCTGTTTGAATGGTTGTTTAATTAAGTCAATTATAGATAAGCGCATCGTTACATAACCAGTTGCTGAGCTTTGTAGCTGACTCCGTATTGTTCTTGTCAATTATGTTATTTTTATTACGACGTAAGTTGACCAGATGATGAATGAATGCGCGGGTGTCTCTCTTGTCAAGATCTCCGGCCTGGCAGGAGGGTCGTGACAATCCATCACTATATTCATAATATATCTGTACAGTATACATAGCATGCCTATGAAACATAATGAGATTGCTGAATGCATGTGTTACCGTTCATCTAGTTGTTTTAATTTTTCAATGATCTGAATAAAATAAACCGTTCTTGATGCATTACAAAAAAAAAATTGCATGGAATATAATGGTAAGCCATTTATATATCTAACAACACGCTTAAAATTTTATATTTAAATTTTTAGTATTATTTAAATTAATTTCAGAATATTGTCAAGATTATCAAAATAAATCAGTATCATGTGAGCCCTTGTCATATTTTAAATAATTATATTTCGAAAACTGTTTTTGTAGTCCACAGAATTATTAAATGATAGCATGAAATATAATTGTTAATATAAGTATTGTATCATACGAAAGAATGAAACAAATTTATGCACTTAAACATGCTAGTACATAAGATATTGTATACTTAAAAATAACATTTTTTCCAATCCCGTAGATCTCACCACATATTTCTATATTCTGGTTTATTTTCATTCTCACGAGAAAAAAGATTAAAGTAATTAACAGATTAAAAAAAGAAAGAAAATATAAGAATCAAATGATCACATTAGGTCAAAAGAAAATATAACAATCAAAATGATTACATTAGAGTCATTGGATTTTTATTAAAAGTTGATAATTTAATTCGGTTTCGACTACTTCAATTATATATACGGGTATCTATATATGTAGATCCAACCGGAAAGATCTCTAGACCGGTCTGATTTCTGATTGGGTCTAATAATACTACCCTGAGATGTTATTACCCGAACCAAATTATTTCCCCAATAGGGGGGTTCCATATCCTCCGAGTCCGAGGTAACAGAATTTTTCTGTTTATATCCGGACCGTCCGAACAGAATCTAAACAGGATGGAATGCACGGATCTAAACATAAATATTATATTACCTTAGGTGATATGAATCTTACAGGAAGGGCATGACTGCATGCAGCGGCGGAACCAGAGCCTGGGCCAGCCTGGGCCCTGGCCCCCCCTTGGCCCAGAAGTTATACTAAATTATTTATGGGCCCGTTGCGCTGAAGAGAATGGCGTCGGGGGAGATGCAAAGATTGTTATTTTTTTTTACCTTTTGAGGTTGAAGGCCCGTAGACATCAAAGAATGTTGATGGGTGTTGCAGTGTTCCACCAATTATATCCACACGGGAATGGCGCTGGGGGAGATTTTGGGTACTATATGTCTGATGGTTTTTATTAATTGTATATAGATATGCTGCAATTTAAGAATAATTTCAGTACACATATATTGTTATCGTCTAAATTAACAGTAAAATAAAATATAGATATATTATTTTATTTTGATGAAACATGCATCACACTTGGTTCCTTTTTAAAAATAATTTAATCGGTCATCAAACCAATTGAAATTTTTAACTGGCGTCTAATTTAATTCGTTTTTTATGGATCGCCAAAGAAATTTCAATTCAAGTTGGAAAAAAAATGAGATAAGATTTGTGGTGTTTAATTAGTTACACATATCAATATATCAAAATATATATATAGGACTTGGCTACAGTGCTACGCGTTGCATAGAGAACCTCCATGGAACGGCTCAAAATTTGAGTTTTCAAAATCCTAACGGTCGATCCAAATAGTTCAACATGTAATATGTACTAAAACGTACTTGTAAATCAAATTTTACATTTTTTAGAATTTTTTTACTATTTATTAAGTGTTTTACAAAACTGTTGTTTTTCAGTGATCCAGAATTATTTAAAAACAACAGTTTTGTAAAATACTTAATAAATAGTAAATAAATTCTAAAAAATGGAAAATTTGGTTTGCAAGTACATATTCATATGGAGATCATGTTGAACAGTTCGGATCGACCATTAAGATTTTAAAAACTCAAATTTTGAGCTATTGCACGGATGTCCTCTATGCTAATCGTAGAATATTAGCCAGAACATATATATATATAATCGCAAGTTAGGCCCCTCCTAATTTTCATTCCTGGTTCCGCCACTGACTGCATGAGTCTCTCTATTTGATCTGAACTGTTCATTTCGCGGGAAGAGTTGTACGAGTTTTCCTCGTCATTTAAACGGGTTAAGCTTTAGTTTTGTTGTTTCTCGAATGTTTCAGAAACATAATTTATGCAGAAGATAGTGCAGTGAGTAAAAAGTCAAAGATGTGCACAACTATACAATTTTTTTTTATTAGAAGATACACATATGGTGTTGAGGGTTGAGTGTTGACGCAAGAGATTGTCTAAGAAAAACCAAGACCAACGACTATGGGCCGGGGCCCATAAATGCGTCTCGCGGGCCGCACGAATTCCCCGTTAACGGACTGGAGTGCATCCTGATTCTGCCGTTTGATTTGATTAAACCATCACGCACGAACAAATTTACTAGTAAAATACTCACTGCGATAAATACGTAGCTAGCCGTGCCTTGTTTATTTCCGACAACAAGAGAGGCTGCAGAAAGGAGAACGGAGTTGGTCCGAGCATCGAATCTACTTTCGAATCTAATAAACTCTGATACCGTCCAATGCGTATTAAGATATGTATACACAGAAATTAAGGCAGAGATTTTAAAACAGAAAGCACACATCTGAATGCAGATCGGACAGTAACTGAGTCTGAGTCCATTGAACAAAAGTAGGTCCGATGTCCTCTGAATTATGTAGAAAGGCCCAAAACACCCTTATTCCTTCAAGAAGGCTACAGCTAGCTAATCAAGGCCTTCTTGCACAACGAAACAACTGTGGCCGCAACCAGCCATTGGTTTGCAAGCAGGAAGAGTGGTAATTCAGAGTAGGTCCGATGCTCATCGGACCTACTTTAGTTCGATGGATATAATGACTATTCGATTATATCAATATTCTTGCCAACTACATTAATATCCGTTTCTATTTATTTTAATTTCTGTGTGCACAAATTTTAATACTAATCGTACAGTGCTAGAACTAATTGAACCTAAAAGTAGGTCCGATGGGCATCGGAACTATTCCTATCTCGAAGAGGTGGGGCGCCCAATTAATGACCGTTTGATCAAATTTTGAGTTTGATGGGAGTGCTGCCGTACAATTTCAATAATTCTTAAAATTACTCTTTTAGAAATCTTAGATTTTATTTTAAAGAGTAAATATATTAGCTCTACAGATGTTGAGTTTATGAAAAGAAAAAATTATTTGTATTTAGACATTGATCTTGCATTGTAGTTAATTATTTATTTATTGCTTTTCATTTTCTTGGAGGATCCGACTCATTGATTTTTCTATTTTATATTAGCATAGCATTACTAAAAAGTAAAAAGATGTTTCTATGCAACTTTATAGTGGTGGCTAGGGCTGTAAATGAGCTGACTCGAGCCGAGCTGGGCAAAAGCTCAGCTCGTTAATTATGGACCGAGCTGTTAGCGAGCCAGCTCGTTAACAGCTCGCGAGCTAAAATCTCAGCTCAAACTCGTGATGAGCCAGCTCACAAGTGGCTCGTGAGCCACGAGCTGGCTCACTGGATTTGGTTGGACCTTATTTTAAGAAGAAAATAAATTTTACAAACATTTTTGGACCGAACTGGACCGAGCTGAACCGAGCTGGATCAAGCTGGATCAAGCTTGATAGTATAAAATACACACAAATTCATACAAATTCACAAATTGATGCCTAGCCGAGCTAGCTCGCGAGCTGGCGAGCCGAGCAGAGCAAAAGCTCAGCTCGTTAATTTTGGCCCGAGCTATTAGCGAACCAGCTCGTTAACAGCTCGGTCCACTATCGAACGAGCTGTTACCGATCGAGCCAATGTGAGTCGCGAGCAAGCCACGAGCTTACGAGCTTTTTGGACAGCCCTAGTGGTGGCATTTCTATTACATAAGAGTTCAACTTAATTCTGAAATCTATTTGATTTAGATCTATTGAAATATGCTTGGAGACCAATTTTCGAAGTCCAAAACGTCGATCCAAACCATTAGATGTGCTCTCTATATTAAAATTTGCTTGGATACCAAACTTTACATTTTTTTTGAATTTTTATACTATTTATTAAGCCACTTCGAAAATCGCTGATCCAACAGCAGCTTCTAGTTTTACTGATTGGTTAAGGGACCGTTGGATTAGCGTTTTTCGAAGTGGCTTAATAAATAGTAAAAAAAATCTAAAAAAATGTAAAATTTGGCCTCTAAGCAAATTTTAATTAGATATCACCATAATCGAACTCATATAGTGGGCTATGGACTTATGGTGCTTCATGGAGTAAAAAAAGTTTTTACTCCATGACACTATATCTTCATTTTCAAAGTTAAAATAGCCGATTCCAACAGCTCAGCATGTTCTCCATATTGAAATGTGCGTGGAGATCAAATTTTACTATTTATTAAGTCATTTTGAAAATCACTGATCCGATGGTCTAGAAATGTTTATTGTTCACAGTGGATCAGTGATTTTCAAAGTAGCTTAATAAATAGTAAACAAATTCCAAAAAATGTAAAATTTGGTCTCCAAGCACGTTTCAATATGGAGAACATGTTGAGCGATTCAGGTCGACTATTTGAAATTTGAAAATGAAGATGTAGCGTGTAGTAAAAACGTATTTTACTCCATTAAGCACCCTAGTCAACCTCTATATATAGGAGGGATCAAGTTACAACAACGGTTTTTTTCATTTTCAAAGTCCAAATCGTCGATCCAAACCATTCAACATGATTATCTAAATAAAATATATTTTCGGTTCAAATTTTATATTTTTTTAATTTTTTTTACTATTTATTAAGATGGGTACAAAATTTAATGATCTAAATTTGACTAGTTTTTGTAAAATACTTAATAAATAGTAAAAAAAATTCAAAAAAATATAAAATTTGATTTGAAAACGCATTTTATTTAGATAATTATGTTAAATAATTTGGATCAACAATTTCAATTTTGAAAATGAAAGAAAAAAAATCAGTCAATATTTGTTGTAACTCGGTCATCATCGAACTGTCCAGCAGCTTTAGTTTCCCCCAGCTTTATTGTGTTTCTAATCAGTCAATATTTCTCACCTGCTCAACTGTAGATATGATCATATGACCAATAACAAGCTTTTTATTATATTTAAGTTGGAAAATAATATCGGAAGTCGAGCAATTTATTTATATACCACATGTTTAGCCACGTTGAACCTTTTTTGGTCGGTGCTGGTCAATTGGTCCACCCATGTCCCCCTGCCCCGACTCACGATGCCTCTTTATTATCATGTCAGTTGACGTTGCGATGGAAAGGGTTTTATCCAGAGTTAGTTTCACTGCGGTACCGCAGGTTACAATCATTTCGGATTTCTATTGCATTGGATCTGAATTCCTTTATCTAGGCTCATCCGATCTGACAGATCCAGACTAGTTCGGTTAATAATATACACAATTTAATAATTCGGGCTGATTAGCGCGGATATGAATTTGAAAATATATATTTTATAATTTATTATATTAATACATGGAAAAAGCTGGCTCTACCCTAGTCCAGCTAGTATGACACCAGTGTCATTTCAGCCTATATAACACCAATTCCAAAATCTACCGAATCAACTTCCAACGGTGAATCCAAACCGTTCAAATCAATCTACTTCATTAGTTGTACGTTACATGCAAATTTTGTAATTTTTTGAATTTATTTAGTATCAAGTCAAGTGGTCAAATGTGTGAGTTTTTAAGTTAATTTTAATGTATTCATTTTTCAACATTTTTGACCGCTTGATTTGATACTAAAATAATTCAAAAATATAAAAAAAAAAAATTGCATGTAAATGCATCACTCTTAAAGTAAATCGATTTTAACGGTTTGGATTAGTCGTTTGAACTATATCCAATCAATTTTGGAGTTAGTGTCATATGACACTGATGTCATATTAGCCGGACTCCATAGTGACATATCGTACTACTCCCTCAAAAACCTATTAAGTAGACTTCAAACGACAAATTCAAACCGTTAAAACCGATCTACTTCACGAGTGATGTAATTACATATAAAATTTACCAAATTTTACATTCATTTAGTATAAAGTCAAGCGGTCAAAAAAATAATAAAAAATGAATGTATTAAAATTAACTTATAATTCTTATTTTTTGACCACTTGACTTTATACCAAATTAATTCAAAACATTATAATTTTGACATGTAAATACATCACTTATGTAGTAGATTCATTTCAACGGTTTGAATTAGCCATTAAAACATATTCAATAGGTTTTTGAAGAGGTAGTACGACATGTCACTATGTTACATGTACCACGCTAGCATTATTCTTAATACATAATATTTATTTATTAGATTTACAAACTCTTATGTTTTGTCGTGTCTTGCATTATTTATCTTTATTTAAAAATCTCAGTAGACGATCTGAACCTCTCGATATGATTTTTATATTAAGAGGCGGAACTAAACATTTTTTATAGAGAAAGCTAAAACTTAAAATACAATATGTGATGGACAAAATTTGAATCCAAGTTCTCCACAATCACAAAATAAACTCTTACCACTAGACTACAAGTAGACACTTTATATTTTATCTTTTTTATGGGGTTGTATTATATAAAAAGTTCTAACAAAAATTAAAATTCAATTAAATTTTAATATATACAACTAAAATTTTAAAATCATATCACTGACTTAGTACCCCTATGAATGATACATAACTAAAATTTGAAAATCATGTCAGTGACTTAGCACTCCTATGAATGAATGTATATACGTTCATATCCATATTAAAATGTGTTTGGAGACCAAATTTTATTTGTTTTGATAATTTTTTATAATTATTTTAGATAGTTACAAAATCATTATTTTTGGACCATTCAAAAACTGTGATTTTGTATCTATTTGAAAACATAGTAAAATGTTTTTAAAAAATATAAAATTTGGTCTCCAAGCACACCTTAATATGGACATCATATTAAGTTGTTCGGATCGACTGTTTAGACTTTGAAAACTAAGATAAAAAAAATATATATATGACACTATGAGATATGAAAGACATGAGACATTTGAACTATTTTTTGTTACAATTAGGGGTGGCAAAAAAGCTCGTAGCTCGCGACTCGATCGTGACTTGCTCGCTCATTGCTGGATCGAGCTGTTAACGAACCAGCTCGCTACTAGCTCGGTTAAGCATCAATTTGTGAATTTGTGTGCATTTTATACTGTCAAGCTCGGTCAAGCTCGGTCCAAAAAGTTTGTAGAATTTATTTTCTTCTTAAAACAAGGTCCAGCCAGACCAAGTGAGCCAGCTCGTCAGCTCACGAGCTAGCTTGTTACAATTTTGGGCTAAGGTTTTAGCTCGGAAGTTCTAAGTCCAAAATTAACGAGCTGAGCCAAGACCGAGCTCGGACCGAGCCAGCTCATTGACACCCCTAGTTACGAAGGGAGATCCAGTTATAGCTATCACTGGGATCTATTGTCATACCATTGATCAGTTAATCTAGTAGAAAATATAAAGGTTGAAAAATTTATGGCTCATTAATTCTTTAAGATATTCTTATATTCTTGATCAGTTAATCTATTAAAAAACTCAAAAATTTTCAAATTTTGGTGTATGAATGCAACAACAAAATGTTGCCATAATCTGTCACATAAACAGAGTTGTAAGTTGATATGTTATTTATTCAAGGGAAATTTTCTGGTGTATCATAGAAACTTTTAAAATAGTCAATTTCTTCATGAAAATATCTTAATATATATCTAATATCCCTATACAAATTTAATACTTTTTTTCTTTTATATATATCCCCTTATATTCATTAAATTTGTTTTTTAGACAAATATACCCTTCATTTCAATTAGAAATGTTTTTAAATCAATAACATGATTGGATTGAAGCTGTTTTGGAATTAAAACAATAATTACAAGATAATGGATTTGAATGAATTGTATTTCTCAATCTATTTTACACTGTCTGATTACAAGGCCTTATGTTACAAACGAAAATACATCGTCAATCCTCTGTTATAACTGTAAACTGCTTGCCCTTGTCTTGATAATCGTCTTCAGTCTTCAAATATCTCCAGTGTCAGTATGTCTAAGTTGAAAACCTCCGATTTTCTCTGCTCTACTAACAAATCACTATCTTACTTTACCAACTCTTCACACACACAGAGACCCAGAGAGGAAGATAAAGAGAAACTTTTCTGGGTTCTTTTCTCTTTCTCGACTGCAACTCGTACTAACAAGTTCCCACTTCTATAAAAAATGTTGAGTTGGGAAGAGAACAAAATTAGTAATAATAGAAACAAGATCCCATCATCCCAACATGTTTTAACCCAACTAGAGACAGAGAAAAATGAAAGCAAAAGTTGAGAAAAGACGGACAGCGATGGAGAAGAAGTTGCTTTCCAAAAAAAAGGATGGAGAGAAAGTTGCGACCAAGAGAGTATTTGTCTTTAAAAGACAAGGTGGCATAAAAAAATTCAAGTCTGCTCCATTTTTTTTTAGAAACAGAGCGTTCTCTTTTTCTTTGATCTGAATTATTTAAAATTCATTATACAGTTTCAATTATTTTTTATATCAATTTAATTTATTGAAACGATTCAGATTTAATTGAAGTCGTGTGATTAATTTTTAATGATCCAGATGGAGCTCATTTTCTCAAGAAAAGAAGCAGATTTGGTCCTGCATAAAAGACACGGCTTTTTTCTTTTTTGGTTCTAATTTTGACGCATGATGGCATGTATCGAATTTGCCGAATATCACAAGATACGCTTGAATTACAGTAGATTGAATTTTAATTGTGTTGCTAATTTAAAAGAACATTTCTATTTGAAAGAAAGGAGTATATTTGTTTTAAAAATAAATTTATTTAATAGAAGGGGATAAAAAAACAAACATCAAATTTGTACGGAGATATAAGATATTAAGATATTGTTATAGGAAAATAATTATTTTAAAAGTTTTCATGAGTACACTAGAAATTTTTCCATTATTCAATGCACTTGAGGTTTTCTATTTATTTTAGGTCCACTAGAATGGAGTCGAAATCTGTACTAAATCGGTAGCTTTTGAAGTTGAATCGGACGTTTTAGTTGGATCAAAAATAAAAAATATATGTATATGTATGGATCGAAATTCGGACATTTAGAATGTATTTATTACCATTATGAAATATGTATGTATGTATGTCTGTATATATATATAATTTCCTCATAAACCTCGAAATTACGTATCCCACCCTCTAAAAATCATATTATTATATTTATCTGTATTTTAAAAACTCACAAGTTTATCCAATTATTAACTTTTCTCTTAAAACTCATTTTAAATTTATAAATGTCCACTTTACACTTTATTAACAAATAAAAATATGTAGTTTGTGTAATAAAATACCATATCTTCTAACTAATAAGTTTTCGAGAATAAATTATCCATTTTTCTACTTGTAACTCGTACACATTAGCATTTAGGTATATGCTGATGTGTGAACTAGAAAAATCAATATATTTCTTGAACATGCTACATATTTTTTTTATAAAAGATAAAATGGGTACTTTATAGAATATAAAATGAGATTTAATAGAAAAATCAATATATTGAATAAATTTGTAAGTTTCTTAATTTTAAACGAGTAAATATTATGTTATGAATTTTCAGAGAGGGAATTTTACAAATTGTCCTACCTTCCAAAATTTCATATCAAAACATCCCTCCTCTACAATTATTAACAAAATATACTTGTGAGGGCCTCATTTTACTCTCTCCCCCTCCCTCTCCTATCTCTTATTTATTACTCATCCTCTTTGACACCTCCTCTATTATTAGATTTCCATAAATGCATAAAATATTTTAAAGAATATATAATTCATGTAATAAATTTTTTAGTTAGACAACATATGTGTATCGGATATATATATACAATATTTCAATTTGCCAACAAATTTTTTATCAAGTTTTTCAAAGTAAAAAAATTTACTCTTATAAGAGTATTGCCATATTCCATCGTTTATTAAATCAATAAAAAATATAGCATTTTCAATATTGCCAAATTAACCACTATAACTCAGGTGAACATATGAGAATCAATACACAAATTTATTTTTCACAAGAAAAATGATCATGAATGAATTGAGTGCATAATGGTTAACTCGGTATTTATAGAATCATTACCTAAATGACGACCGTGAATAAACGATGGAATAGCATAATACCCTAATAAGATTATAGTTTTTGATAAAAATATTGGTTGCTTAATTAAAAACCATATATCAGATATATATATATATATGAGCAGAGCTACGGTGCGTTGCGAATTAAAACCAGGCTTTTAATTCGTGTTTTAAACCCTTGGATGTGTGTCAAGATTCGTGCAAAATACTAGATGGATTGAAACTGAAATTTTCGGAGATTTGGACACTGGACAAATCCAGTTTTATTAATCTCGCTCCGCTCTTTCTCTGTCTCACGCGAGACGCGACCCAGGCGACCCCAGGCGAAACCCTAGCCTCCGTCGCCGACTTCCTCCGGGGTGTCTCTGCCTCCTCCCTCTGCACACGAGAACAGCGCACCACCCCGACTGGACTTTATCTTCCTCCTAGTGCACAGGTACGGAGTCTTTAGCATCCATGGTAGTTTGAATATGATTTTTGGGGAATTTCTTGATGTTTGGCGAATTTTTTAAAATTAGGTTTTTGGGAGCGACGCTCTCTCTTATAATTGGAAATTGGTGCTAGATTTACGGACGAAATTTGTATAGCGCTATCCCCGGTAATCTGAAGCATATCAGTGCCCTTGCTAATGCAACGACTCTAGATCTTGCACTTTCTAGTGTTGTGGTTAAGGTACGCTCCCTTAGCTGGTTTTTGCTGTTAAAGTAATTAATTAGTGGTGTTAGTTTTGCATCAAGGAGAACTTAAACTCTCACATCTATGTGCTCAAATTAATCTTTCTTATATTAGAAGGGTTGCTACCCACATCTATTTGCTCTATAATTTGACGCTGGGTACCCAAATACAATATCCTAATTATAGCAAAATAAAACTAGCAGGAGATGAGTTCATACAATGGATAAGAATGAACTCATCTCCTGCTAGATGAGATGGGGGCACTGGAGGATGTCAAAACATACACTTGATGAAATTGGAATGAGCAATATGGTGAAGGTGGTAGCAGGTCGCCTCTTCGTCTCAAATTGTTTCTCAAATTGATTAACAGATCTTATTCTCAAATTGTTTCTTAGATCCATTTCGGAAGGAAAGGAGAAGGTCGCCTCTTGCTTCTCTTCGATCCTTGCCTGATTCTGACATTGCCTAAATTGACTCTCACCCTCTATCCATTGTCTCTCTCCTGGTACAACCTTCACTTTCTCCGACGACACTGGTACCTCTTCGCGCACGCCCTGTTTTTTATATTGGGAGATTAAATGAACTACTATTTATCCATTTTTATCATAGTGAAGTTTTGCTTGTAGGTATTTTGGATAATTTAGTGGATGTACCATGATTTGAAATGATACATGTGTCTCTCCCATTTGATCACACAGGTTAGTGCTTTTTATATTGGTTCAAATTTTGCATCTTTTTAAATTAGTTATCGTCATTTTCATTATTGTATTTTTTTTGTCATTGTTGGAGTTTAGAAATTATCGCTAATATGTACCTGTGTTTGTCATTTTTTTAATTTAATAGGGGATTGCATATTGTGATCTTCCTAAGATACAATGCTCCCTGGTGAACAATAGAAGGACACTGAACATTACATAGGAGCCAGATATTGCCGTCGTGTAGTCCATTCAAATTTGGATGAATTAATAGCTTGGCGAAGAAGAGAGAAGGACAATAACATATGCTTATCTTTTATTCTGATAATTTGTATATCAATAAAAATGGATTATATATCATTGATTTTGTTCAATAAATCATCATGTTGTTTTTTTCTCTATTTACATCAATGTTCTTGTATAATATGGATCTCTATTCTATTGTTTAATATGTGTATGAGTGTGTCAATAAATATGGTGATCTCAATTTATGTCACAAATTTTGCATAATAAATTACCGTGTCTTATTCTCTCTATTTATATCAAGGTTCATGTATAAAACAGTAGCAATACAGGCTCCTTAAAACAATATTGTTGCCGAAACAGTGACCATAAACAATTAAATCACTTGTCACATCAAAAATTCAATGCACACCAACATGTTAAATTTCCTTAATAAACATGTTACATTTCCTTAATAAGCAAATATAAGCAACTGCAAGAAGTATAAATTTATAAAAACTGTAATTCATACAAACACAGTAAAAAAAACAGGTACATATAGTTAATTGGTCATTTACCATAGCATTGAAATCATCTCACAAATTAATAAAACTGCCACTACATAGTGGTACACCAATCAAGTTTTAGCTTTCAAAATATCACCAAAACAACAGCCTTTACAATGTAGACCCTAAAGCTGCCACTACATACTGGTACACCAATCAAGTTTTAGTTTTCAAAATATCACCAAAACAACGGCCTTTACAATGTAGATCCTAAATTATCTATACAAAACGATGTTCAGATAGCTAAACCAAAAGCTTCACATATACAGTTTAGCAACTCTATTTCTCTAAACCTGCAAAGTGAAGAACAAATAATTAAGCCATGTTTCGCAAATAATTTAGATAAAAAATTATGTACTTATAGTATGGTGTACCTGTCAAACTAGATGGTGTAGCAGTGATATGCGAATCTAGAATACTAGATTCTTGACCAAGAACATGCATTCCATATATGAGACCATCTCCAACTATTAAAAAACATTAAGTACAAATTTCACAACATAGGGGTTCTTCTTATGAAATTCAAAGTTGATTTGATCTTAACAGAAAAATAAATAAAGATGCCTCGATTGAAGTTGATAATTGCTGGTTTTGGATATCAGACATTTCTTTGTTTTCTCCATTGGTAGGAATTTTTGAACTTTACACGGATTTGCTTCAAATTTCAGTTTTAAGACTTAAAAAAGTGTAATTAAAACTTAATCGAAAAATCAAATGACCCACACAATCAAACCAGGATACCATAACTAATTCTAGACCTATTATTCTGTGCATTGTGACTATTCGTTGGTGGTTGAGATCGAATATAATATTGGGAGGCCATCAAGTAAAATTAAAGTTAAAACTCCACTAAAAGTAAGCACCTGGTGAGAGTCCTACAAGGTCAGCGAGAGAAGGAGAGTTCCAAGTGCGCCCTTTTCCGGTGAGAGCTCCAGCGACGAGAGAAGGAGAGGTCTGCTTGAGTCGCTGCTTCCAACGTCGTTTATTTATTCTCGTTGCATCGCTATTTCTGCGTGAGAGAGCGTCGCTGCCCTGCCGTGAGAGAGAGCGTCGCTAGGTGGCTGGATTGAAGAGAGTCGGGGTGGTGCGCTGTTCTCGCGTGCAGAGGGAGGAGGCAGAGACACCCCGGAGGAAGTCGGCGACGGAGGCTAGGGTTTCGTCTGGGGTCGCCTGGGTCGCGTCTCGCGTGAGACAGAGAAAGAGTGGAGCGGGATTAATAAAACTGGATTTGTCCAGTTTCCAAATCTCCGAAAATTTCAGTTTCAATCCATCTAGTATTTTGCACGAATCTTGACGCACATCCAAGGGTTTAAAACACGAATTAAAAGCCTAGTTTTAATTCGCAACGCACCGTAGCTCTACTCTATATATATATATTGTCTAATTGAAAATTTTGATGCCAGTCAGCAAAAAAAAAAAAAAATTATTGTCTAATTACATATTATGTAAAATATTTTTATGTGCTTATTAAAATCTAATAAGAGAGAATGAGACTTCAAAATTTATATGAGTAAATAGGAGATAGGGGAAGGGAGGGAGAGAGATGGAAATGAAGGATCTACGAGGACATTTTATTAATAATTTTAGAAGTGGATGTGAGTAAATAGAAGATAGGGGAAGGGAGGAAGAGAGATGAAAATGAAGGATCCATGAGGACATTTTATTAATAATTTTAGAAGTGCAACAATTTGGTTTAAAATTTTGAAAATGAGTGCAATGTGTAAAAATTTTCTTTTTCAAAGGTATACATAAAATTCCCTCAAAATAAAGTGTTATTTTTCAAAATTAGCAGCCTGTTACGCTATCCAATTACAGTAGTCCTTAATATATATCCTCATAGAGCTTGGCTAGAAATATAATAGAGCACTTCTTCTATCTGACTATCACAGATACATTTTTTTTTGAAAGCTTGACAGTGATATCACAGATACATTGCTAGTCAAAGGAAAAGGATTTGAGATTTTTCTTTTGTTTATTTTCATATAGCACAGGACAGCAGGGTCGTGATTAGGCAGCTTTGGAAAAATATCTTATTTCGCCTCCCAATAAATTCTTTTTTTTTTGTTGCAACCACTCGGACCACTCCCAATAAATTCTTGCTGTTACAGTTTTATATATATAGATATGCTTTACACGTGATCATCAATGTGCATGTTTCATGAAGATATTTAGACGACAAGATGAAGCTTACTGTTCCCGTTCCTATTTTTTAGTGGGGCTCCATTGCATGGATAGGGTATATTCGTTTTCATTTGAACAGAAAAAAAATATATATAAAAATCATACGGGGCAGTGTTATGACTCATGAAGAAAAACAAGTTATTTTCTTATTAATTTTGTTAAAGAAATATTATCGGGAAACAATTTCTAGTGGGAGTTGACAGCCACTGTCCCGGCATTTTTATTTATAACAAAAAAAATATATAAAATATTATTAATAACCGCTCCTCCAAAATAATTTTATCCATGTCCAAACCGCCCCCCAGGAGGCGGTTTACCCCCTCCACCAACCCGCCCCCCTAGGGGGCGGTTTACTATTTATTTATTTTTATTTTTTTTGCGATGATGGATTATTTATAATTATGTTTATAATTTATGTATTTTGTAATATTATGTATTTATTTATATTTTTAATACGATGGATTTTATGATTTGTGAATAGTTTAACAATAACACATGATATGGATAGATAACAATAATTGTTTTGTAATATTATATTTGTTTGAGCAGATTGAATTTATTACTTGAATTTTAAAAATAAAGATTTGAATACATAACACATGATATGGATAGATAACAATAATTGTTTTTTTTTATCTAAGCAATGCACTAATGCTCATTAAAAAAAATATTAGTGTGATCTCATTGTCTATGCCAAAACACCCGTCATTTTTATCCATGCCCATCGAAACTTACATTTCGCCAACTCTGCCCATCAAAACAAAATTCTGTCAAAACTGTCCAAACCGGCTCAATTTTTTTTTGAAAAAAGTTATAATTTAGAAATTTTTTATATGTTTCTTTGAAATTAGATAGAAAAATATATAATCCGGATCAATATTTTTCAGATCAGGTTTTTCGCGGCTGTAAGAAAAAGTAAAATATTTCATTTTGTATTATTAGAAAAAATAAAACGGCCATAACTTAAAAAAAATGAAATAGATCAAGGGTCGGAAACATCGTTTTTTTTTTTAAACTTTAAACGGCTATATCTTTTGCTAGGAAAGTCAGATTTACGCGTATGACCCCAATTCGAAAAGGGGAGGAGAAGGCGGTAGTGACCGTCACCCCAGGATCTACCCTGGGTATCAGGAAAAATCAGAATCGCCAAAAAACGTCGTTTAGTGCCTCAAAAATTAAGTTTAAGATTTTTAGTATCTTAATTGAATTTTTTTATGTCAAAAAATACTTTTCAGCACCGAGAAATGAACCAATAGCAAGTGCAATTGCCACAGGAGAAGTCTTATACAAGCATTTTGTCTTCTGGTTTGATTTCAAGGACTGAAAGGTATATGCTCTAGCAATTCTGTAATTATAATATAGTTTACTAGTTCTGTTAATTCTAAGAAGCGTAGGAGTCTCTTAAATAAAGACAAAGGAATAAATCATAAAATCATAATGGATATTTTTTTTAATAAATGATATAATGGATATAAAATGAGTAAAGGGTATAATGGATATATTTTTATTTTTTTTAATAAATGATATAATGGATATTTTACAAATTTAAAATAAGCTTTAACAGACAAAGGGATTAAAATGAGTAAATTTGTAAGTGTTTAAAGTTTAGAAGAATAAATATGATATTATGAAGTTTAGACATGAAATATGTAATATTGACAAATCATAAATCATAAAATCATAAAATCATAAAATCCATCATATTAAAAATATAAATAAATACATAATATTACAAAATATGATATTATGAAATCATAAATCATAAATATGATATTATCAAGTTTAACCTTGTATTCAGACGTTATTTGATTATTTTGTTAACTTATGTTTTAAACTATTCACAAATCATAAAATCCATCGTATTAAAAATATAAACAAATACATAATATTACAAAATACATAAATT
Organism: Carex arenaria; assembly: GCA_964058825.1. Classification (NCBI taxonomy): domain Eukaryota; kingdom Viridiplantae; phylum Streptophyta; class Magnoliopsida; order Poales; family Cyperaceae; genus Carex; species Carex arenaria. The sequence continues at coordinate 117,172 of CAXKVW010000416.1, forward strand.
ATAAATAATCCATCATCGCAAAAGCAAAAAAAAAAAAAAAAAAAAACAGTAAACTGCCCCCCAGGGGGCGGGTTGGTGGGGGGGTAAACCGCCCCCTGGGGGGCGGTTTGGACATGGGTAAAATTGTTTTGGGGGGGCGGTTATTAATAATATTTTATTTTTTATTTTTTTGTTATGAATAAAAATGCCGGGCCACTGTCAACTTGTCAAGTTTTCAGAAAAGAAAAGCAGAGTGATGGGCATTTTCTTTTTTCTTTTGATAGGTCAAATCTACACTTTTTAATTTAATTCTTGGTAGAAATCCAGAACACTGCCGGCCCTTGCTGACTCAGAATCGTCATATCATCTTAAGATTCGTGCGGAGCTCGGTTCCGTTAAATTATAAGAATTTAGATTATTTTGTCACTTGCTTCAATAGCCTTCCGTAGTAGAGAAGATTACGAGTTTGGATTTTTAAGTTAATATATTGTTTGAGTTTTAAGTTAATGCTTTATATATGCAGGGGCGGAACCAGAGCCTGGGCCAGCTTGGGCCCTGGCCCCCCCTTGGCCCAGAAATTATACTAAATTATTTATGGGCCCGTTGCGCTGAAGAGAATGGCGTCGGGGGAGATGCAAAGATTGTTATTTTTTTTGACCTTTTGAGGTTGAAGGCCCGTAGACATCAAAGAATGTTGATGGGTGTTGCAGTGTTCCACCAATTATATCCACACGGGAATGGCGCTGGGGGAGATTTTGGGTACCATATGTCTGATGGTTTTTATTAATTGTATATAGATATGCTGCAATTTAAGAATAATTTCAGTACACATACATTGTTATCATCTAAATTAACAGTAAAATAAAATATAGATATATTATTTTATTTTGATGAAACATGCATCACACTTGGTTCCTTTTTAAAAATAATTTAATCGGTCATCAAACCAATTGAAATTTTTAACTGACGTCTAATTTAATTCGTTTTTTATGGATCGCCAAAGAAATTTCAATTCAAGTTGGAAAAAAAATGAGATAAGATTTGTGGTGTTTAATTAGTTACACATATCAATATATCAAAATATATATATAGGACTTGGCTACAGTGCTACGCGTTGCATAGAGAACCTCCATGGAACGGCTCAAAATTTGAGTTTTCAAAATCCTAACGGTCGATCCAAATAGTTCAACATGTAATATGTACTAAAACGTACTTGTAAATCAAATTTTACATTTTTTAGAATTTTTTTACTATTTATTAAGTGTTTTACAAAACTGTTGTTTTTCAGTGATCCAGAATTATTTAAAAACAACAGTTTTGTAAAATACTTAATAAATAGTAAATAAATTCTAAAAAATGGAAAATTTGGTTTGCAAGTACATATTCATATGGAGATCATGTTGAACAGTTCGGATCGACCATTAAGATTTTAAAAACTCAAATTTTGAGCTATTGCACGGATGTCCTCTATGCTACGCGTAGAATATTAGCCAGAACATATATATATATATAATCGCAAGTTAGGCCCCTCCTAATTTTCATTCCTGGTTCCGCCACTGTATATATGGAAGGTTACGGATTTGTAATTCAAATAGATAAATTTTTTATGAATATTAAATAAATAAGTGATTTGACCTCTAATATTTTTTTTCAAAAAAAAAAAAAGGAATCCAAACTTTTCGGTTAGAATCCAAATTAATTTGGTCTAAATCTATAACGTGCGGGATCTTTTAAAATTCATTTAAGTATATAACAAACTGAATTCAAATTGACAAATTGAGCTACTTTTAAATAGAGAAAAAAAATGAAAAAAAATATCTTCAAATTTAGATGAGATGTATAAAACAAGGGGAAAAATTTATTCCACTCCAAAAGAGTTATTTTTTTTGTGTTGATTTGAATACGTACTTTGTATAGAGCCTTGAATAATTGTAAAACAGATTGTACAATGATATTATAGAAAGAATGAGAAGTGGGATCCACTTACCAGTACATGATGGAGGCCACATAAGATCCAACGCAACCTGAAAATAATAAGAAGAAAAACACTTTGGGTTCAAATTTTAAAAAGGGGCCCGGTCCATCTATGCATCTACTTAAATTTCAAGCTAATCTTTCTCTTTTTCTCTATTATTTTATGATATCTTATATAAATAAATAATTCCCTTTGTGTTATGAATTCATTAATAAATTTCCATTTTTATACTTTGCTGCATCGCACTAGATTTCTCTACATTAAGCAGTGAAATTTTTTGACGACTTAACTTTGTAATTTCATGTGTAGTGGCTCATACAAATCAGCAAAGCATGAAGAATTGCTTAATTTATACTTGTGTAATCGTTCGTGCTTAAGTTAAAACTGACGACTCAGATCTCATTGTATTGTCACGTATTGCACTAGATCTGAATTTGTTTCTGCAATCATGTAGTTCGTTTGTTGTACTTGAATTTGTTTCTGCAACTGTGTATTCCGTAATTAGAACAACTTTGTGGTCTTTAGTATTGTCCTTTTTCTGTCCGTCGGATTAAAATCTTGTGTGTAACTGTATGCGATATTGCACTAGACCAAATCCTAATATTTAAAATGGAGATCTCCAGATCGAATTAGTTGGGGCTATAATATTTCAAATTTCAATATTTATAGAAATTTCTCCATCCGAATTTCGAACTCGTATCTCTCACATTAAAAACGTTGTCTTTTATTACTAGTACAAATTAAGGATTGTTCATCTCAATTTCGAACTTGTGTTTACGGCACTAAAAGTGTTATCTTTTATTACTATATTAAGGGCCTGTTCGGCAACATGAAAATTTTGTACGAATAGAAATTTTTAATATGGGAATGATAATTTCAATTTGTCAAAACTAAAATTATTTAACCCATGGAGAATTTTAAAATAGATGTTCGACAAATGCATGAGAAATTTGATAGCATGATGTAATACTAAAATTAGAATCAAGTGTTGTTAATTTAATTATGCTTTTATAATTAATTTCTTGTATTGTTAGATGTGTTTGGTTAATTAATAATCACTTCCTATTTGATTTTCCATTTAATTATTTTATTTTATTTATTAAATGTTTTTAATTAATTTGATTTTTCCATTTAATTAATTTTTTTCTGACATCATTAAAAAATACCAAGCTTATTACACGTTAAATATTCATAGTAGCCAATTTGTGTTTGTAAGTTGTTCGAAAAAAAATTAAAAAAAAAATAAGAAATTGAGCAAGCTCGGCGTTTGTGAAAAAAAAAAAAACGTTAGTCCAAGAAGTTTTTTTTCCTACAATTTATATGTAAAAAATGGGATATAAACTGGTTGGAGGATAAAAATGGAAATAAAAACTGAGGTCTGAACAGTGCATTAGTACAAATACCTATAAAGTTATTTTACTTAAGAATTTCCTTGAATTTCCTTGAGTAGCATGGCTACCGATCAGACCCTAAATATTGATTCTTAATATGACACTTCTTATTGTTCTACTTGTGAATGTCAATATTTGTGCTGGTTGTGTACAATTTTCTGCTGCCGCAACATGGATGCCTTGATTTTCAACGTTTTTATCCGCTTCCTGCTATTGACGGTGGAGGTGTGCCCCAAAAATTCGGTGACACAAATCAAAGCATTGTGGAATGACTTCATTCTTGGATTTTGCCACCGCTTTGTCAAATGCAATTTTAATTAGTTTTATCTAAACCATCCAGATAAACCCTGAGTCAATATGTACTTGGATGATTTTGATCGGACATTTAAATTTAATATAATAAAAAATAATCTTACGTTATTAGATTCTTAAATATGCCGTTGGAAGTTCCTACTATTGTTAGAAAAGGATTGTTATATTCAGTAGTTGTACCACTATTGATTGTTCCTAGTTCCTACTCATATTTTTATTGTTATATTCAGTATGTCCATGAACCTGTATTAGATTATCAAATTCAAATTGATCACAACTGAAAAATTGAGAGTTATGTAATTGGTGAAACCCTTCTACATATGATACCATTAAAATTTTAAAAATAGTTACATTATACATATACTCACTATTCCAAGCGCTTAGACCTTCTCTCTATCTAAGAAATATAAGAAGTAAATAAATATGCATACCAAGAATCGAGATTACAACATTAAACACTTAAGCAGAAATGCTATAGTCAAATTCGACTAAAAAAGAGGTATAATATTTATATTTCATGAAAAAAACACTGTTTATCATCAATAAACCTAACAATCATGGATTATATTCGTCAACTTTTGAATCCTGTTTTTTTTATCGACAATAACCTCAATTGTTCAAAATCAATTGAGCAAATAACAATTATACAGAGTTATCTGATTTTTGCAGTATTCATTACTTTTTATTTCTTGGACACCTATTAATTCTCTTTCAGTTGTATACCTATAAATTTCACCGTGACGTTGGTCGGTACGCGCGCAGCTTCTGAGCTTTTCAGGCATAGTCTCTTGTTGAAAAGTAATAACAACTATATATATTATTGGAGTAGAACTAGGGTGCTTCTAAGTTCACCCAACTTCTTGTGAACTTGACTCTAAAATATATCGAATCGACTTTAAATGATGAATCCAAACCGTTGAAATTCTTCTACCTAATGATTGATGCGTCTACATGTGAAAATTTTAAAGTTTCGAATTAATTTAATATAGAGTCAAGTGGTCAAAGGAGTCCAAAAAATGAATGCATTAAAATTAATTTATAAACCTTAAACTTTTGACCATTTAACTCTATATTAAATTAATTCGAAACTTTAAAATTTTCACATATAGATGCATCACTCATTAGGTAGAAGGATTTCAACGGTTTGAATTCATCGTTTAAAGTCGATTCGATATATTTTAGAGTCAAGTTCACAATAGGTTTGGTGAACTTAGGAGCACCCTAGTTCTACTTATATTATTGAATATGCAAGTTTTGGAGACACTTAGCAAATTTATCGGATTGACTTCAAAAGACGAATCCAAACCATTGACGTCCTTCTATCTTATGAGTGATGTGTCTACATGCAAAAATTTTAAAATTTTAAATTAATTTTGTATAGAGTCAAGTGGTCAAAAGACGTCCAAAAAATTAATGCATTAAAATTAATTTATAAATTTTCTAGTTTTGACCATTTAATTTTATACTAAATTAATTCGAAACTGTAAAATTTTTACATGTAAACGCATCACTCATGAGATAGAAGAATTTCAGCAGTTTGAATTTGTCGTTTGAAACTAATTCGATAATTTTTAGAGTTGAGTTCACAAAAAGACTCGGTGAACTTAGAAACAACCTGGTTCTACTCAATACATCCCTCTTCCCTATTTTCCGATACTTCCTAAAAAATGAGAAAAAGCACGATTGTTAGACATGTACAAATTACAAAATCTCCAACGGCTCTTTGTGCCTTGTATGTTATAAATAGACCTTGAAGCATAGTAAAAGGATTACCCATCAATGAAATTATTTTTCTTTTAATTCAGTCTCAAACTCAAGACCTCTCTATCCAATTCAGCCACACTCTGTCACTCTCCTCTATTAGAAAATAATATGCATGCCATCAGTGGCGGAACCAGGAATGAAAACTAGAGGGGGCCTAACTAGTTTCTCTCACTCTCAAGATATTAGTTTTAGTTTCATGTTACACGATTAAATGATAAAAAAAGAATTCAGCAATTATCGATTGTCATAATCTTTTACTTTTAAAATAAAATATTTAACAAAAATAAATATTAGATTAAGTAACAAAGTATCTATTTGACAAATCGTTCTTTATATTTTGAAGTCAAAACAAAACATCAAAACAACTTAATTTTAGTTAATTGTCGAACTAATTTTAGTTCGGATAACATGTCTTTAAAGGTGAGAAGAGTGGAAAAATAATTAATTGTCGAACTAATTTAGTTCTTAGATAATATATGTGGTTATCTCTATTGGTTGTCATTTTTAAAACATAAAGAATTATAGAAGGTAGGCCAGCATTGACTTCTATTACTTGACGAGCGGTGTATTACTACAGCAAAAAAAATCAACAACCGGAGATTCGGTCGCTGATAATAATTACGTCGGTCACAGATGCTACAGTCACTGATACTCATGTGATGACGTTACCGGTCGCTGATTGACGTCATATAGGAACCTTCGTAGTCTAATTTTCGGTTGCTAATACTTATTTTCAGCGACCAACTATTGAATTCTGAAGGTCAAAAACCTGTCGTTGATATCTGTTTTCAGTGACCAACTATTGAACTCTTATGGTATCAAAAAAAATATATATATATCGATCACCAGTTCACCCTAAACATGCAGCTCAAAAAGTTTGGTATCAAGGTGCAAATTTTTTCACATTTAATTTAAGAAGCAAAATTGAAGACATTTCGGTCATATCCAAGAAAAGTTAATAGCGTTGATTCATTGAAGTTTAAATTTTTTTTAAGAAAAATGAGAGCGACTAAGTGAGAGAGGTGAAGAGAGATCTGAGACTGACTGAGGTGAAGAGAGATTTGCCATGGTCACTGAAAATTTTGATCTCTAAAATCAATTATTGTTTTTTTAAGAATATCTATATATGCAAATCTGAATTACTAAATAAAAAAAAATTCATAATAAAAATAGTATCGGATATGAATCTAATTTAATTTGAAAATAAAAGCTATGCAGATGGAAATTCAGAATATAATATTTTTTTAAATAAATTAGGCTCTAGTAGAAGTCGGGTATTTAATATATATACACAATATGTAAGACAAATCTAGTACATACGCAACCTTATAAAAATCCAAAATAATTTTGACTCTTTTGTTTAGAGATTGCTTTTATATCCTTTTTTTCCAGCAATTCTTAGTTAGTCAAAGTTATTTTCCTCTCCATTTCATACATGTACAGTGGTACGGAGTACCTTTTTCTCGGAGAGGGAGGTAGCTAACAATTTAATGTAGATAAATTTAATTTTCTCCAGTTTCATTGACTGGAGATCAGAAAACAGTGATGAATAAAATAGAACCGGTGCTTGTCCAGTATCCAGTGAGGCGAAGGAAGAACACGTGTGCCAAGGGGGGGTCAGGGCCCAGGCTGGCCCAGGCCCTGGTTCCGCCCCTGCATGCCATCATCCAGTGAAGATCGGTGATATAGTTAAGTAATCAGAATGTCACAAAAAATAATTCCTGTAAGGAAGTATGAGGAAATCTAAATTATTACTTACTGTTAAGCAAGATGTCAATTGTCAGTTTCTTATCAGTACCAATTGTAAAAGCGGGTAGAACAGGACAGTATCAGAACGAAATTAAATGGTACATTAATATCAACAGTCTGATCTCCTTGAATGCTAGTATCAACTGGGCTCCACTCAATGCAAGGAAAAACTATTTGGAGTAGAAAAATGTAATACCCAACAAAAGGAATGGAAGTTATTCAAATTTCCTCATACTAAGCTTCAATTATTCAATGATAAAATACAAACACCATACAAAAGGGAGATAAAGAAAATATCTAGGACCAGAACGCTAACTGCGAAAGCGTGCTTGCTTTATTTGGTTCAAGGAAATCCTAGAAAAGATTGTTGACTGGTACAACTCATCAATCAATCAATTGAATCTTTACCCCACCAATCTTCACCGTCCCCTCACCTGCCTTGGGCACAAGAGTCACTACTATGCTATCGTCGTTTTCAGCACCGATATCATCCAAAAGCTCGGTAAGACCGAGTTGAAGCTTGGTCTTTATTGCCTTCTCCTTCTTGCTGTGCTTGTGCTTATGTGGCACATTCAAAAAACTACCAGCCAGTTCCCTGCCGCCAGCCCCCACCTTGGTGTGTTCATCGGCATTAACATAAACATCAAATTTAGCCCCAACATCTCGGTCGACCTCAATCCCGTCAACGACCAAGATCTCTTCCTTCTCATGTTTGTCCTTCTTGCTCCGTGACACCTTTGGCCTCTTAACGGTTACAGACACTGGTTTATCAAGAGTCAATGGAAATTTGGTCACAACTGTGGTTCCGGCTGCTTTAGCCTCCTTGGCAAAGACATCTCTCACCCTTTGGGTAACCGTAGGCTTGGACTGGGCCCACGGGATACTCACATCTTGGTACTGGTACCTCAGCTTAGTTGTGTCAAGGACATCTCTCACTTTAATCCTGACAATCTTCGCATTCTCGTCGTAGAAGAGAAACGATGCGTCAAGCCAGTCAGGGTCCGTTATGTCGGTCCGTTTACCACCAAGGGTTTTCCAAACGGACCACATGCGATCAATGTTGGCATGGTGCGCATAGAAAAGCGGGTCCCGGCCTGCCGAGTAGAAATTGCCCATGTCCTCACCGGATGGCTGAGTGGGGTCGCCTGACCAGACATGAATTGAGCCATGAGGTATGTTCTCGACCTGACTGCCACCGGGGTTGGGGTCGTCCCCAGCTCGGAACGGGCTGCCAAAGAAGAGTGAGGCTGTTGGGCTGTTGGAGACCATCTAAAATCACAGTGTAAATGTCAGGTTATTTTTTCTACCAAGAGAAGAGTACAAAAATTTCAAATCACCAAGTGTAATTGGCACTAATTTTGAACTTGTGTCTTTTACATGAAAGATAAAATTTACTATCATATATTCTAGACCATGTTCTACTCTCAGACTAGTTGACATAGTTGTTCATTTTTTTTGTTAGTAATCTTTAAAATAATGCAGAGATATGGCGCATAATTCTCTGGTTTGGCTCAGAGTCAGAGTAGTAAACTAGTAATATGACAGTACTGAAGAAAACAGACCAGGGCATTTCCATATCAACGATTGACTGCATGTTATCATTCAATGCATAAATGGAAAACATAATCTAATACAGGTGCTAAATGGGATACCTCCAACTTGAGAGATACAAATTTGAAATATTATTAAAGGTGATTTGAAGACTTTGGACCCTCATCTCATACAAATAGGATTGTGGGACAGTTGTCTTGGTCGAAAGCCTTAATTAGAAATGTCATAAATTAAAACTTCGACCAGTGATGATGTATATTATTATGTTCATTTTTTTCTTATCCATCAACGAAGATAAGTTTTTGTTATCAGTGAGCCCTTTTCTTTTTATGTGAACTGTTGCTGGCTTTTTTTTTAAGGTTTGCGGCTAAGTGCCGGAAACAATTGTATTAAGTAGAAAAATATTTACAACCTAGGAGTACCTGGTTTAGCCTCATGTACCTGGTTTGCGGTGAATTGTTGCTGACTTGCTGTTATATACAAACCATTTTAGCTCTATATGTTATGGTATTTGCACTTCTAATTATAAAGTAAAGTTAAGAGTATTGTAACTTTTAAGTTAGCTCAGATACCACTTCCTGGTAAAAAGAAACTACGATTCAAATTTAACTTAATCTCTGAACCAGTAAGCATTTTCCTTATTCTCTTTTGTTGCTAACTGAATCAGTAAAGGGAAAAGGTTTTCATATATACCTGCCGGTACATGATCTTGAGGTTGTGATCAATCATCAGTTTATCCGTCATAACATGCTCTCTCCCACTGAAGTCCAGATCAATCATCTTCCCGGACACGTGTCTTGCATTCCTCTTTGGGTCATAGAGCGGCGAGCTCTTATTGGTATAGAGAGCTGGCATCTTCATTCCATCCGGTGCATCCCAGTTCCAAAATGGAATAGCAAAAGTCGGATCATTGATCAGACTGCCGAGAATCCTCTCGAAAAAGTATAGGTAGCACCGGTGAAACGGGAAAAAGAGCCATGAGTTGTGCACTTGCAATTCCATGTCAGGAAATCCGACTTGGTCGTAACCTCCATCACAGTATGCACAATGGATGTTGGCTTGTTGTGTGAAGCTTCTCGGGTCAGAGTCAGGCAAAGCCTTCATCTTTTGGATTGCATCATTGAATTTGGCCATATAATCTGGAGTGACTGCATGTGCAGCCGGTCGGACTCTAAGTGGTGTCGACGCGTTAGGTGGTTTGAAGTCAATCGGGTCAACACCCGAGCCCGGTGGGCAACAGTTTGTTTTAACAGCACCAGGTGGCAGGTCAGCTGGACCACAAGTGGTGATGTTTGGTGTAGCAATAGGTTGTGCATTTGCATTTTGAGTTGGCTTCAGGGCTGATGTGGCAGTGTATAGGCCACCTAGACCAAGGAGCACGTTACGACGGTCAACTTTTGGTGTGTCTGACTCCCCGGCACTGCAGGAGATACGACATGTGCGGCTGGATTTGTGATGTGAGAGGGAAACCTTTGATGGTTTCGTGTCGAAGGGGCATGGAGAGGAGGCAGTGCTGGGAGATGGTTTACAAATTAACCTAGAAAGAGTAGCCATGGTTGAGCTTGTTTTCGTTGGTGCTTCTTAGTTGATGCCAAGGAGTTTATATAATATAAGGTTACCAAGGTGGCAGCTTTATCAAGTTGTTGAGATATTAAATTAAGTTAACTAGTCTGGTAATTACAGTCTACATAACTATGAAATAAATGCTCTACTGTACGGGCCAACGGGAAATGCGGCTTTGCACACTACTCGTGGACGACTGTAAAGGTTGGAATGAAGACTTTTGGTGGATAGGGTCAGAAAAATCATCAAGTCGGTTAATTATGCTCTAAGCATTTGAACATGTCACCTTTAATTAGTTCAAGTTGTTTCTGGAATTTCCACATGGAAGTTAAGGCACTAAGAATTTTTTTTAAATTCATAGCAATTCTGTGATCACGATTATTATTAGGACAAAACGAGTTCATTTATATGCTACTCTTTTTGCGAGTTAACGTTCGTGCAATGAGGAACATTGTCATTAATTACTGCTTAAAGTCAATTCGAATTTGTTGTAATAAATAGTTAATAGACTCCAATGACTTGAGAGAAGGATTTTAGTTTAATGTATGTACTCCAATCTGTAAAGAATGAATAAGTAAAACAAAATGCTAATTTTAATCCATGTGTAAACCTTTTTAGAGGGCCACACTCATCAGCGTATAAAAAAACCACGACACCCATGAATTGATCTTGTTGTACGTTTGAATGCATTCTAGAATAACTAAAATAATTACTATTTAGAATAGTAGATAAAAATAGTGATTTTTAGAATAGTGTGAAAATTGTGCTGTTCGGAATAGTAAAAATATTGTTTGAATTGTACATTTGGAATAGTGAATAACTATAACTGATAAATAATAGTGTTAACAAGCTGTTTATTAAGAGAAAAGATAGACAAATAGGATCTCAAATGAATTGTCACAATGTCGAGATAAAAAAAAAGTGGTATCAATTTTGTCATTTTGAGACTGTATTGACGATAATAAATGTGTTTTTCTCTATTCACACTTTCCAATAGGAGCTATTCCAACATTTCCATGAAATAGAGAATAACAACTATTCTCACTATTCCGAATAGCAAAAATGTTGTTTAGATGCACATTGCTATTCTCACTGTTCCGAATAGAAAAAATATTGTTTGAATGTCCATTGCTATTTTAAATAGCTTTTATTCTAACATACATAATACAACGAGAAAGATATAAAATTAAAGAGAACCAAGAACGTGCACAGTGGACTCACTGAGTCACTGTTTAAAAATAAAGCAAGTCAGACTGATGACCTCGGAAGTACAACCTAACCCAACAAATACCAACTCTTATCCAAAAATAATTATGAAAATAGTATTAAGAGGGGCCACTTGCATCAGATCTCGTGCATGAATTCCACTTTCACCGACAATTACTGGTCTAAATATTTGTTTAAGCATCAGTTGAGATATTATAAGCGGATAGCATTCTGTTACGATGTGAAACAGTGAAAACCATATTAATCAGAAGTTAAGATTACCATTTCCAACAAAATATTCTCAGTGTCTCCTTTCTGAAAATATCAAGCCCATTATTTAAACTTTCAGAAAATTTTGCATACGGTGTTAATTGGCACAGATGGACATATCTCACCATTAGAAGTGTCATAACTCCACAACTATATAACAGATTCAAAACGTAGACAAAATCGGACCGACCCGACCCGGGTACACTGTACACCCTACCAACTAGCTGAACACGTATTCTCTCCATTAACTCAAAAAGGGAATCTTTTAAGTTAAGTCATCTCGACCGCCTGATTTGAAACGGAGTCAATCCGGCTATCTAATTAACACAGGGGCTATTTAATATTAGTACAAATATAGTCCGTACATATCTTAAAACAGATCTGATAGTCCAGATGCATTAACTCAAAAGATTCGTTCTGAGTTAATGCAGAGGATACGAATTCCCAAGTCCCAACTAGCTTGGGTCAGAACCGTCAGATGATGAGTAAATTCTAACAGTGAAAGAATAATCAGCTGCAATTGGAAGGTATGGTCACTATAATAAAAAAAAAAATGAACGTTACACTGGTGCAACTGGAGTGAAACTCGAGTTTAAACGCTTAAAAAAGAACCAAGAACATGAACCATCTCAACGAAATGAACAAAACGGACCTGATTTTGGCTAATTTCAGAGCAATTAAAGAAAGAAAAAAACTTGCATGAGCCAATAAAAATAGTAGTCCAATCTGAAGGCAATAAAATATAATTAAATAAAAAGAGACAGCCCGCCTAAAGACAAGGTAAATTTTATAAACTAACATATGCCTTACTAAGATAAGGTATACTTATCAATGTGTTTTAATATTTTTTTGTTCAATGAAGAGCTATAGAGTCAATTGATTAGAATATATAAAAAAAATCTAAATATTGTTGAGAGCAAATTAAAGTTGAAAGGCCAATTTGTTGGCACATTTTCAAGAAACGCCCCCCACCCCACCCCCCCCCCCCCCCCCCCCCCCCAAGAGATACAGATAGGTTTGATACCAGTAGGATGCATAGCTGAAATATCAAGCGTGACATTCAAAAGAAAAAAGAAAATTGACCTTGCCAGTCAAAAGAATACCCCAAAGAAGTGATGCTTCTCAAAAATAAAAATAAAAAGTGATCACAACCCAATTACTAAGCTCAACAAAAGAAAAAGAAAGCAACACAAACTACTGATCTTTAGTATAAATTGTTGGACAATAGAAAATAGAAGCAAAGACTATTGACAAAGCACAGATCAGAGCTGAAAGGAAAGTGAGAGTTGATACAACAGTAGTGTGAGCTTCATCTCCACATGGTATAAGCCACTTAACTGTCTCTGTGGGTCCCACTTCCAGAACTGTGACCCCCCATTGACAGTCATTATCTATGCCCTTTTTTCTACATCTTATGTAGAAATCTGGCTGCGAAATCTCAACATTTGAGTAGCCGCTACCATCAAGAGGCTACAATTTCAAGTCATAACAAATGATCAGAACTTATGTCTGAAATAACAAGGAACCGACTCTGCTGCTCACTAAATTGGCAAGCAGGACCCTGCTTTTCCAAATCAAACCATTCATCTGTGTTGAGATTCGTGCATGAAAAAAATTCAACAGTTAGATTTGGAAAAGTAGGGTCCTGCCTGCCAATTTGGCGAGCAGCAGATTCGGATCCAAATAACGAAGGAGTTTAATTTTCTGAACTTACTGGATATCTAACATGGAGAGGCAGCTCAATAACAAGCTCATGATTTTCTTTTGACAATGAAGAGATGTCCATGTGGATTTCAACAAAAGAGCTATTTGACAAAGCAGCGGGTAGTTCCAGATTTGTGTCCCCAAAAACAGCCGCATCAAGGTAAACTAGATTAGAACAACTTATTAAACTCATCAATAAATTAAAAAAAATAAAAACTGTGTACAACTCAGGTGGTGTGCAATATAGTACCAGTCGCTATTTCATCTAAGCTGTCCTAAAGGCTTTTTTATTCTGAATGGTCATAGAAATATTTGCTCCAAGACTAATTAATGTAGTTACGCTTGAGTATGAGTAGTTAAGCATGAATTAAACTAAAGGTTCTAATAAGAATGTAAGATGTATACCTCGACGGTTTACAAGGCGTTGCAACTCAAATGGGTCAGCAAAGACCCCATTAAGACTCTCAATAATTACAAGCTCACAATTGAATCCATCAAGGTAGTTTGATGAAGAGTCGGACTCAATTTCTATTATCTTTGAAATTAAACGGCGGTGAGAGCCTTCACCTTCCAAACTCCGATGCAAATTGGGAATTTTGATTACTTTTACAATATTAAATAAGCTCTCGCATGACTTGGTTGAAACAAATCTATTTGATAAGACATTGGGGTAGTTTGGATCAGCCACAAGATAGGTAGCAGAGCAAGGAATACAAGTATTGGTTCTTTGATTGTCTTTATCAACCTGGAAAGAAAGACCTTCCTTGAGTTAGTCGATTATACAAAATAAATTAAGAGATACAATTCAAGCATTTCCAAAAGTAATGGAAGATGTATACATCATAAAATTTACCTACCGCATTAGCCATAACATGATTGCACAGAACCAAAATTGTGATGGAGGATAAGTAGATTACAAGTGAGTGGAGCAAACAGTAATGGCAATTTTTAGAAAATAAACGCCTCATTCTGAAGTATTACTGCAAAATACAAAGCACAAACAGTTAGCTCGGTACAACACATTACGGGCACACAATGATAGGAAAGTAGGTAGTAAGAACTCATTGGGACAATTCGCCGAATATAAGATAGGCGAGCCAGTTTTTCCATACCAACCCACTAAAACTACAATAATCAGTTTTAACAACAAGGACTGAATTTAGTGGCATTAGGGGTGCTAATGAGCTGAACTCAGCTCAAAGCTCGGTCCAGCTCAGTCACATAAGAAAGTAAGTCCAATTCGGTCTAGCTCAGATTTGAAGAAAAAAAGTCCAACTCATATTAACAAGTTCGAGCTTTCAGCTCGGCCCACAACTCAGCTCGAGCTCAGAAATAGATTAAATGTATTGATTGGGCGCTGATATAGGCTACTGTTTAATATTAATAAAACTTTTCTAACTTTGATTGGGCGCTGTGCCGCTATCTTTATTGACTTTTCAACATGATAATATCTAACTTTGATTGTACATTTAGAAAGCACAGTAAAGAGCCAGCTAGAGAACCTCCAACCGCCAAAAGAGCCAAGAAGCGAAAATCAAATATCACCTGATCGATTTGCACAAAGTATACAGAAGAACATTTTGTACCTAGTAGGAAACCAAACATATGTGATCTTCAGTTTTGAGTTTCTGAGTTTTGAGTTTACTACAATTGCATAGAAAAGGAAAAACTGAACATTTATATTAGACAAACTACAGCTGCCTGTCTTTATATAACTCTATACATAAATGACAAGTCATGAGCTTAAGTGACAAATTATTAGGAAAAGTTAGTAAGATTCCTTTGACCGCTTTTGAAAATTTTGGCTGGAAGGAACTCAACCAACATTGGTCTGGTAGCTACTTGCACTGCACAGATTGGAACATATGAGAAACAACATGTCCAGATTGGTCTGGTAGCTATTTTGATTGGATGTCCTTTTGGAAATCTAGTAATTATAGTAATTACAGTTCCATAAAACATGTAATTCTTTAACACATTGATCTTTTTCTCAGTTAGCTAATAATAAATCAACAGTTAGGGCACTGTTTTAAAATGCAAGAAGGTCTGAAAAAGAAAAATTGGAAAACTAATTTAAAATGACTTTTGAGGAGGAAATAAATATCTTACTTCAAAAGTTGATATGGATAATGGATAAGTACGAAGCAGATGGAAATCCTTCCACCATCTCTTATTCTCTTGTTAAGTATAGTGCATCTGACAGAAGCATCATAGTCAATTTACAGAGGAAATTTTGCTCCATTTTCATTTATTATAATATGTTAATTACCCCCCTGTGAAACTCAAAATTTTATTGAGGTACAGCAAGAGCCTAGTTACAGGAGTTAATTGGGGATTACTGTTTCGACAGAGTTCTAGTTCAGCTGTCTTGTAAATCGCATTTAGCTTTAATTATGAACTGATCAGTTAAGTTAAAAGCAAACATTTATGATATGCCATAGCAGGCGCATTCAACACAAAGGGACCACCTAAACACTACAATAAACATTAACTCCAACAATATATTCAGTAATAAACTCTAACCATACAAGCTACTTGTATCAAACTCCTGATACATACCAGTAAGCACTAGTAAAGCCCTTACCAGTAAGTACTCCTGATACATACCAGTAAGTGAAATTTGTTTTGCAATTGATAAAGAACACTGAACAAACTTAGTATTCATGAAAATTATGAAAAAAAGGTGCTTAAAAAGGATAACCTTAATGGGAAATCCTAAGAATTTACCTCATCAGTCATAATTTCACCAATTTTTTTAGAAATCCTATCAGTTCATGGTATAACCTTAATGGGTTTCATTCAAAATCAAGTAGAAATTTCTAATTAAGCTCAGAAGATCCGAGTTTTCATCTGTTGTTAAAACTGAGACATAAAAAACGGAGCTAGAGAGTTACCCGTTGAAATGACGATTTGAAGAGAGATAGCGAGTAGGAGGAGGAGGAGAAGAGAGAGGCGAGGAGGAGGAGGAGAAGAGGCCAGGAGAGCAGATTGGGAACGAAGAAGAGGGAGGCGCGAGAGCAGATTCGTTCCAGAGGAGGGACGCGGCGTGAGCAATTCGTTCCAGAGGAGGGAGCCGCTCGGGAACGAAGGAGATTGAGAAGGTGCGCGATTCAGCTCAATGGGTAGCTCGGATCGGATCGGTAAAGTCAGGGTAGATTATTTCCGAGTTCGGGCCGAGTTTGGACTGAGCTCAAATTAAATTCAGCTCATTTTGATTCATTTAAGAGCTCAATTCAAAGTCCGTGAGTTGGCCCGACTCGTTTAGCAGGCCTACTTGGACTCTTGGTCGAGAGATTTCGCACAGATCCGGGAGGGAGAGTGCTTCGTTGCTTCCCGTTCCTGGGAACGAGAACGGGAGAAATTTCGATGTGATCATGGACTCCTCTATCAATTGTTCATCTCTTTCGGCCCATTTATAGAGCTCATTTCATTTCTAGCCCATCTTTATAACCATTACAATATCTGAAATGTGCTACTGCATGGTTTGTTCAATCACGGGTCATTAAAATGAATAACAGGATCTATTGAATAAAATAACAGATTCAGATCCTAAAAACAATAAAACCTTTAAAAGTATCGGCGCTCAAATGAAATAAATCAGCTCGATCCAAATCATCTCTGTCTATCAATAATGAAACTTTTTTTTGTCTAACAATAATATGAGAAGGGTTTGAATTTTTTTTTTCATTTCTTTTATCTTCCTTCATGTTAAAAATTCTAAAATATATATGCTAAAATAAAATATTAAAAAAAAATTACTTTCCAATTTTATTCTAATATGAATAATAAATTAAAAAATCAACGTCTAAGAATTATTGAAATCTATGTATTTTAGTAAGTTTTTTATGATAATTAAAACAAAGTTGAAATATCATAATCTTTTACATGTTTACACAGAAAATGATATATTCATATTTAATAGTTTTATTATGATATTCAAATTTTAAATTTAAAGTGTTGGAAGTTTTAATGATGAAGAATAATGAAGACATTTGAACCAATCTTAAATTCTTAATATCAATAATTAGGTTTTAAAAATATTAACAATATTATTTATAAAATTGAGCGCACGCGCACAATTTTTTTATAAATGCATATGTTCAATTTGATCTAAATACATGTATCCGTGTTTGTCTTTACCCATTAACGTCTGCATTTGGATGAACTGTCAGCACAAATTTTGAGCATTTGCAGTTTAAAAGCGAAGTGTTATGTCTACTTTCATAAATTAGTAACTATTTGTTTTTTTTTATTTGAATGCAAGCGTTTAAAAAATACTTTTTTTAACACAGCACATTATTTTTTATTTATTTGTTTATTTATTTTGAAAACTTGGGATAGGAAGTTAAAAAAAATCCAAAAGTTGTAGAAAGAACTTGTAAATAGGTTGTAAATGAAAGTGAGCTACCTCCAATTCGTGCTCAGCTCATTTAGTTAATGAGCGAGTCAACTCGAGTTGGAATGACAATAACAAGCTGTAAAGTTAGCTCGAGTTGTCTCACAACTTGTTTATAACTTGTTTGATCAGTCAATTTTCATAATTATAGTTATATAGAGTATCTGAACACAGACAATTCAAACATAATTAACAAGACAACTAACAAAACAAACAATAGAAACAACAACTTAGGAGTCATTTAGAAAGGTATGACAAGTTTTGTGTAACTCGAGTTGTTAATGAGTGAGTTGGGATATGCTCAAACTTAGCTCATTTATTAAACGAGTCAACCAACTCGAATTGGAACTGACTCCAGTTGTAAATGAGCAAATTAAAGCGAGCAATTAACGAACGAGTTATGAACGAATTACGAGTTCGAGCGATTTTGTACATCCCTACTTGTAAATAGGACACTCTCCAGTAAGAGTGTAAACGGTCGTATATAGATTGGATAGTGGTCAAATCATATCCTTATCTGTTATAATTTTTCGGATATGGATACGGATAGTCTCTGGTATGGATACAAATCGGATATCGAACGGTTACAAATACGGATATGAATATAATTCGGATATGATTTGACCACTATCCAATCTGAAACCGTAAAGCAATACGCATCGTCTATAGTAATAGAGGGACTCGCATCCTCTGTGGAGATTTTTCCTGCTACGCTGTGCGGTTCTTTTAATCTGGACAGTTCGTTTTGATCGGACGGTCCAGATTTAATCTCCAGCCGGTGAGTGCGCGATTTGATGGAGGGGGCAGTATTAATTTTGCTTTGAGATCCGTGCTATGATCTTATTTGATCCGTCTGATCAAAACGAACGGTCCAGATTAAAAGAACCGCACAGCTCCGCAGGTAAAAACTCCGCAGTGGATGCCATTTCGTAATAGAGAGGATACGGATCCAAACAGGCAGCGGATGTAATTTCATCCGTTCACCTGCCCGAAAAAACCTACTCTCCAGTTCTCGCGAAAGCTCCAAAACCCTAGCTGCTGACTCCAGTAAAAGTGTAAAACCATGGCGATCACCTCCCGCATCCGCCTCCACCTTCTTTTCCGGCGCCACCTCTCCACCTCCCCCTCCCCCTCCCCCTCCCCCTCAGCTATTCTCAACCCGTCCGATCCAGCCACACCACTCACCAGCAAGCAGAAATCCCGGGCAGCGCTTTCCCTTCTGAAAAAAACCACCGACCCCGATGATATCATCAAGATTTGTCGAGCCGCCGCACTCTCCCCTACCAACCACCTCGACCGCTCCGCTTTCTCCATGGCCGTCAATAGGCTCTCCTCGTCTCAATCTATCAAGCCTCTCAGATCCCTCATCTCCTCTCTCCTCCTTCCCTATTACCCAACTCACGCCATTGTTTTGTTCGGCCAAGGAGGTCTTTTAGAAGACGCCATTTCCACCTTTAAGGCCCATCCGTCGACTCATTCTCTCAACTCCCTTCTCCTGGCATGCATTATTTCAAAGGGACATCATGAAATCCCTCGGATATACAGTGAGTTTCCAAAATCGTATAATGTGACACCTGATTTGGATACATACCACACTGTTATAAAGTCCTTTTGTGAGTCGGGTTCATCCAGATCATTCTACTCTTTGCTTGATGAAATGCTTCAAAAGAGTGTTAAGCCAAACCGGGCTATTTTCTGTACTGCCCTTTCTGGTTTTTACAAGGAAGAGAAATTCGATGATGTCAAAACGGTGCTTGAGCTTATGACAAAGCACAAATGCGGGCCTGGTCTGACAGCCTATAATGTGATGATTCAGAGCCTTTGCAAGTTGAAACGGGTCAGTGAGGCAAAGGAACTGTTTGAAGAGATGAATAGGAAGGGGTTAAAACTGAATTGGGTTAGTTACAATCATTTGATACATGGGTTTTGCAAGGAAGGAGATTTGGAAGAGGTCAAGAGGCTTTATAAGGAGATGGGAGCAAAAGGGTTTGTTGGGGACAGTAAGTTTTATTTCACTGTGATTTATTTCCTCTGCAAAAGTGGAGACTGCGATATGGCATATGAGGTATATAAGAAGATTGAGAATAAAAATTGGGTGCCATGCTTCTCTACAATGAAAATGCTTGTGACAGGACTTGCAAGCAATTCTAGAGTTGAAGATGCTAAGGAGATTATAGAGAAGATGAAGGAGAAGTTTTCAAGTAATTCAGAAGTGTGGAAGGAAGTGGAGGATGCTTTGGCTTAGTAAGCTTTGGGAGTTGGAGTGCTGCTGTGCCCATACAGCATTGAAGATTTCAATACAAAAATAATATGAATTGATGGTTTAGTGCTACAATCTTAGTATTTTTTGCAAAGGTCTTTCTAAGATTCAATTTTGTCATTCTCTGCTTTGTGATGTTCTGCAAAGGTGGCTTTGCCCGAGGACAAATAAGTTCATTTCTCAAAGTTTTTTTTTTTCTGTGTAATGCTTATCATGAATTTAGGAATGATTTTTGAGATGTTATTTGTTAATTTGTTTATTTCTTAAGTTTTACTTTTTTCAGTTTTTTAAATGTAAACAAGAGAGTTCCAAAAAAAAGGAGGTTCGAAGTAAAAATCCAGGGCAATTCATGTTCTAGGGTAGTCCAATGTTGGATCTACACTCTGCTGGCTTTTTATGTTTAATTTAAATAAATTATGGCATTATATTAGTAAATATGAAATTATCAGTAACAAAATCATGTCATTGATTTTCTCTAATTACATATTACCAGAGATATAATTGACAGAAATCTGATTTAATTATAACAATCTCATATGAACAAGTACCTGTACCTCACAATCTAAAGAGTTAAAAAGAGAAGTAAATTTTATCATCCAGTTATTTTTTTTGAAGGAGAAACAATCATCCAGTTATATCGTTTAAACTGCATATTATGATATCAGTTGCACCTTGACTGCGAGACTCATCTATGTGGCATGTACATTCTGAATTAAGATTATATTGAGATGCCTATTGAAACATTCTTATAACAGTTGCACTTGTGCAGAGTTTTGCTTCCTTCTCCCATGCACACGAGAGCACATTTCTTTGAAAATTCCCCAACAAATGGCAGCAAACATATCATTCTGGTCTCATCGACTTGTTTACTGATTTAAGGATGAGATGAGAGAATCAGGCAAGGAGTCGGTTTGGAAGGCCAAAGGAGAGGTGGAGCATACTGGTACATGTGAAAATCGCCACAGCATTATGGTCCTTGCCTATAAGTTCAACATGCTACTAGTAGGAATAATGCTGATCACACGGGCAGTTGGCTTATATTACTTAAGCCCACAGGTTTCATTGAAACCAAAATAGCAGTTTTACATGAGAAATATACCAAATTATTTGTACCAGTTAACATAATACATAAACAAAAGTAAACCTAGAGGGATAATAGCTATGGAACTATCAAACACTAATTAGAGAAATCAGTCTTCATAAAGGTCTAAATGAGAAAAAAGTTATGGAAACTATACCCCCCCCCCCCCCCCCCCCCCCTCTCTCCCCTCTCCAACACTAATTTAGTTGGTCAAAAGGTACGAAAATTCGAAGGTCTGTTAGCAAATTTCACCAGTTTTCGCCCTACCATATTTTGATATTTCCATTTTCAAAACTGATTCTAGAAACCAAATGGATTTGATTACCAGATCCTCTTAATTGGTAGCTAGGCGCTGCTATAGGATCTCTTTTTGGTCAGTCAAGAAGAAACCTAAAATCAAAAACAGGAGTCAGTGATTACTTGCGTCTCTTCCAACGAGGTTGAATTTTTTTTTTTTTAACTCATCTTCGGTGAATCAAATCATCGAAGGGACGCGATGATAATCAGAAAGCGGGAGATGGCCAAGAGGAGACGGTCAACACATTAATAATTCGGGCAGCCTTGGGGCAGATCACACTAAATCAAAATCATTGGATTAGATATGCGGTTGTGATCTTTCCCACTTTGTCAGTTAAGGGAGAGCATATGAACTCCCTTTGAAGTGGGCCTTAATGGAAAAGGCTTTATCGGATCATATATATTAGGCCCATTCTATTTATATGGATCAAAGACCCATATTTAGCCCGTTAAATGATAACAAAACCCGACAACAGATGGAATGTGTAAATTTCTAGCACATTATTGAAGCACGCAATACTTATTTACTTATTTGTATTATGCACAGCAATTAGATCAATTCTGCACGAATTTACCAAGCATGGATTCACCGACAATTTTTTAATAAATATAAAAAGGAAGATATTAAATAAAAATAATCTTGCAAAATGCACAGAATATTTAATTTTCAATTATATAAAACGGCAATGATCTTTTGGAAGGGAAATGATGGCATGTCTACACAGTTATCACGGAAATTCTATTGTTATAAGATTGGTTAGCATTATCACCGTTAAAATGCGAGTCTCGTGCGAGCAAATACTCCTTGGAAAAACAGTCATGAATATATTTATATTGGAGCTAATTATTAGTTAATTTTGCATATGCAAAACGTAAAGTAGCACAGCTTTAATCGTAAAAATTATTGTAGTCTTTTCTGAAATTGTGAAGTGCTATTTTCTGTGAGGCCCCTAGAATTATATAAATTACAGAATTAATAACATATTAGTATTTTATTCATCTTAAGCTTGAACATCTTTTTATGTGCAGATCGAGTTCCTCTCGTTTATATGAGTCAAATATTGAATATATTTTTCAACTATTTTGATAATTACATTATTATTTTTTTCAGAAATTGTACTATCAAAATATATATAACAGTGTTTAATTAAATATATAAATGATATATTCTTAATATGTCATTATATGATATGACGAAAATTATATATAATTGATGATAATCGCACTTGAGATTATTGATCACACAAAATTTAAAATAGAGATCATATAAAATTGTAAAAAGGTCTCTATTTATTTGCTAAAGCAATTTATTCCTCCATATTGGGTAACGTGCGTTCTTTTAGGAAGATATAGTTATGTATATTTATTACAAATTAGTAAATTATCAATTCATATCTTATTTGAAATTAATCACATAGTCAAGCGAAAAAGATAATTGTAGAACCTTTTCATTTATTGTGTTTGTAGATCTTAGACTCAAAATATGCTATTTGTTGGATGTTTTATATGAAGCACACAATACAAAATTATATATTTTTGTTTTTACTAACTTGATATTTCTATAAAAAAAAATACATATTTCTAGCTATTTAATATTAGTTATCTGATTAAGCATAAGGGCATTTTTCCTAAAAAAACATTAATTATGTGATTTAGAAAACATTCAGTATGTTTTCATTGTGTAAATATTTTTTTGGTTCTTTATACCGACTAAATATCTTTAATATTCATTTTAGAAATTTTAGATTTTATTATTTCATTTTACTTAGTAAATCCGTTAAAGTGGCAGTATTTATTAAGCTAAAACTACTACTCATATGCGTAATATACGCTATAAATATTTTAATTCTCTAATTATATACAATATATATATATATATATATATATATATATATATATATATATATATATATTGATAAAATAATTAAGTAAATATGTGAAACAACGTAAGACATCACACCTAATTAAATTGACACATATTCTCAGTCTGTCTTCTTTTTATTTTTTCTTTTCTTTTGAGGGCAATGCCGCAATGACAATTGGCACACTGTTGTATTTTTTTTGGAATTACCCATCCCACCAACAAAAATTCTTCTTCCATAGTTGGTCAAGCTGCTCCACTAATTAGCCTCTTTATCTTTAACTCTGGTTTGCTCGTGCAAATAGATGCTTTATTAAGGGATTGCACATGGGTAACCCATGTGCAGCTTAATTCTGTGGAATCTCAACTCAAATGAATTCAACACTGATATTTAATTTCATTTGAACACTTTCAGAGGCCCCAAGCGGTTGACTAATTTTAAACCAATTTTCAAGATGCAAACTTGAGCTCAATTAGGACCTGTTCGGCGGGCCATTAAAAATGAACATAGACACGGGAATTGAACTGAAAAATACTGTTCATATGGGAAAAAAAAAATTCAATTGAACTGAATTTTTTTTTCCCACGGGAACAATGCAGTGACCGAACAGGCTCTTATTTTTTGTTTGGTATTTTTCATACAACCCCGGAAATTCTATGTTTCCGAATTATTCTTGTAAAATAATGACGTTTGCATTTTTTTTTTTTTTTTTGAAGTAGAACTTTAAAGTAGAAAATCTACTTTAAAAATGTGGTATATATTGTTTGATTTCAATAATACAACAAGCACAATTTCATATTTCATAAATATGGGTGGGTTTAATGATTTCCAATGTTAAGTCAGAAATCATTTTCAAGTGTTGGATAACTATTAATTGTTTTCAAATTTCAAATTTGTCGTATGGTCCAAAATTATTTTAGTTTTTACTTTTAATTGTTCAACAATGTATCAGGTATATCTAATTCAATGCAGAACCAATTAATTATATTATTTTGTGACAATTTATTAAAAATTCTATATGTTTTTATGTTATATTATATTTTATATTATTTATCGCAATTGAAAATAAATATTTTTTTATTTGTGGGACGAAGCATGAGAAGCAATTAGTAATAACAATAGATCAATAATAGCACATCTGTTATTATTATTTCTAAAGCAACTGATCTAGACTGTTAAAGATGACAGATACACTGATACACAACTTCATTAAATTGTTGTTTGTGTTAAAATTCATCATAATCCAAATTCCAATGCTTAAACAGATAATGATATGAAAGAAAAATAACACGTGTGCTAAAAGAAATTTCTGTTTGAAAGAAAAAAAAAAATTTTGGGCGGCTGTCAGCATGCATTCTCTGTTTTACACTTTTACTAGGAGAAGACGTAAAGTAATGTGCTTAGCCAACCTGGCAACCTATAATTGTGTCAATAATCACGCTTGACCCGCTAACCGACCAACCACCAAAGTTTAGTTTAATCCAGTTATCTCTCCAGTTTTGTAACTCCATTGTAGTAGGGATCTTATCTATGTTGCATGGATACGGGTATGGGTATCGTATCGGATACGATACCCGTACGGCAATACGGTAATTTAAAAATTAAGAATACGATACATCTATTATATAAAAGTTGAAGTGGTGTATTAGTAATGCTATGTTACTATTATAGCAAAGGTCCTAGGTTCGATCATCGGCAACGTAAAAAAAAATTTGATTTTGGCACGGTGCACGGTGAACCAGTGCTGTGAGGGCCGTATGGCGTGGTGCACAGTGAACCAGCACTGTGAGGACCGTATATGCGCGGTGTATTCGTATCCGAAACATATCCAGACATGTCAGAGGCGTATCGTAGCGAGTCAAACCGTATCGGAGATCGTATCAAGGCATTGAGGATACGCCACGTAAGCCGATACTCCAACTGGCGTATCTGATATGTATCGGTGCCGTATCGGATGCGTATCGGTATCGGATACGTATCCGACACGGGTACGAAGCCTATTCTGGAGTACCCGAGTAACATAGGATCTTATTTATAATCAGACCATCCAAAAGGGACAGAGCTAATTTGACTTCATACAGCATCGATCAATAAAGATAAAACTAAATATATACGGTTGGGCGTTGCACCAAGCTGAAGTGTCTCTGTCAATATTCACATCCCATCCGACTTCCGAGCAATGCATTGTTAAGATATTAAGACCTAAAAAACGTTGCAGAACTCCAGTTCGAAATAACTGGAGAAGAAAAGTATTTTTCTTTTAACCCTCTCTTGGGATAAGACTCGTGATTGATTCCTTTGGACTTCTTATTTTCTTTTAATTATTCCATGGGTTAAGTTCCGCTTTTTAATATTTTTCATTGGAACATGGTTCTTTGATATTTGTAAACCGTACATGGTCGGTTCGGCTCAGACCAAATTTAAATTCAAATCCAGCTCCTTTGTATTATAATAAGATAATTTAAAATTTTAATGCAGTTAAAAAACAGCGTTATCGACTGTTCATGATATCCATGAAATAACAAAAAGAAAAAAAGTAGGGCTAAAATGTATTCCACGGTTTTTTTTCATTTTCAAAATTCAAACGGTCAATCTGAACCGCTTAATTTAATCTACATATTAATCTAGTTAAATTGTTTATAGACATATGAAAATTGAAAGGCTGAATTTTTCATTATTTTATAAAAAAAAATCATGAAGTATTTGAAAGAAAGTTATTTAAGGGCAAACTACTGTATTCAATCTATTTTATTATATTTTCTTTTAGAACAAGATAAAGGTCTGATCTTTAAAATCTCATTAATAATGATACCAGTGGTGCCTAATGTTAGAAAACTTTATAATTTAATAATATGAGAGAAATGTAAAAATAAGAATTTAAAATGTAGATTTTTCATTCACTATTTGCGCTTATTTTCAAACTTCCATTGATATCTCCGTTAACTAGGAAGTAGTGATAAATTTTCAATCGTACAAAACAATTTAATAAAATATGCTTTAAGAACAACAAACAATCATGTACTGAGAAAATAGACAGAATATCCTAAAACCAGAGTAATTTAAAGCCAATCGTTAAATTATTACAAATAGAGATTAAAATATATTAAAAAAAGGTCGTGGGGGTTCGTAGAAAGAAAAGTCAAAATAGCAACAGTGCTTAACTTATTTTTACATCTTAATGAATGAGAGTGAGTCTATGGTACTATGCATATTACGAATTAGTCCGTAATACGAATTAATATTTTTGTTTTGAAAATTCTAACAGTAGATTCAAACCGTTCAAAATGATTTTCATATGAATATGTACTTGCAGGTCAAATTTTATATTTTTTAGAAATTTTTTTACTATTTTTAAGATAGATAGAAAATCATTATTTTTAGGTGGTCCAAAATTTTTAGATCAAGTGATTTTCTTTATATCTTAAAAAATAGTAAAAAAATTCTACAAAATATAAAATTCGGTCCACGAGTAGATATTCATATGGAGATCATGTTGAACGGTTCGGATCAACCATTGAGATTTTAAAAATAAAAATATTGATCCGTATTACGATTCAACCCGTAATACCCGTAATATGCATAGTACCATAGACTCACTCATGAAATTAAGTGAAATGGAAGTGAGCTGATTTTTTTTCCAACGACTTTGAGAAGTCATCTGGAATTTAGAACGGTTTTTTCTCTCTCTAAATTTCATGTATATCCTTTAATTTTTTTTAAAATTGCGTATTTATTATTCTAAATTCATAAATTCATATTTATTTTTGTAAATATATAAACTCACAAATTTACTGAATTTATTGCGCTTTGGTTAAAACTTATTTTTAATTTACAAAGTTCTAATTTTTCCTTAATTAAAATAGATAAAAGTTTGTAACCAATATTATAAGAATAAAATGTTCAGTCTTCTAGTTTGTTGATTTGCAATGGCAAATAATTAATTTATCTACTTGTAATATATACACGATGATATTTAGGTATACACTTATTTGTGTATCACTAGTAAGAAAATAAATCATCCACCCTCACAACCGAATAGTTATAAGACTAAATATTTCTCTAAACATGCTACATATTTTTTTTTCATAAAGGATAAATGGGTATTTTATAAATATAAAACTAGTTTTAATAGATAAGACAATTAATTAGGTAAGTTTTTTTTTAGTTTTTGAAATTTAAAATGATAAATATGATATTATGAATTTTAGAAGGAAAATGCGTAATACCGAGAATTATGAGAATTATACTTGAAATTTTCTTTTATAACGGAGATCAAGTTATCTAGCTTATATAAAATTTACAAAAAAAAAATCTTAGCATAGTTTGGAACCTACAACATTTCACATGAAATTTAGAAGGAAATATTTTTCATTGTCGGATGAAAAAGGGGTCAGACAAACAAACATGCTTTGATTATATATTTTCTAAAATAGTCGAGCAATTGAGATAACAACTTACTATTTAATATTTATACTGTCTATTCAGAATAATGGAGAATTGAGGGAGAAAATACTATAATGAATTCATAAAATATTTCATGTCCTTGAGAGATATTGTAAACGTAAATTTTTCATCATTGTGTTTTTCTTTTTCCTTTTTTTGTTACATTCCTCTCAATTTTTGTAGTAGTTAATACTTGAACGTATGGACATCGACTAGTTATGTGATTTAACGAGATATATAAGAATTCATAGGTGACGGATCATATTATGAAAATTATATGTAGATATACCTCTAGAAATATGTGGGTATAAGGTTCTTGTTTATTTCGTAGAAATTAAAATAAAATATGTAAATGCTGAGTGAAAAAGTATTTCAATGGATATTCTAAAGCAAAATATTTATATAACTTCGTTTTCTTGTGAAAATATTCAACATTGTTTTTTCCATTTTTCTTGTACGAAGCGTTGTTACACCATGAAACAGTATCCACGAAGGTAAAAGTATTTTTTACCAATAGTATCGTCACGGATACTCCTATCGATAATACTGATACACTCAAAAATAACACATTTCTGCTCGGTAATATTATTTTTTTTACCTTCGCGGATACTGTTACATACTTATAGTGGCACTAGCTTAACCTAAGCCTCACTTATATTTTATTTAATGCAAAACATTTTTGGTTTCACCGAGTTAAATCAGATCAGAGATAATACAAAGCATGTTGAAAGAAAAATGGATGTTAGATAAAAAATTTAAATTGTATGCAATCGGCTCAAATGTTTCTTTCCTGTGATTCTTCCTAGAGGAAAAATAGACAGCTAAATAAATTTTCGGGTGAAGTTTCACTTAGCCCAAAAATCTCATGATCTGAAGTTCTGAACATATCCTCTACCACGGATCCAAATCTACTCCTTTTTTTGAGAAAATGAGCACTCTTTTTTTCTTTCATCTGAATCGTTCAAAATTTATCACATGGCTTCAATTTTTTTTTTTATATCAATTTAATATATTGGAATGATTTAGGTTTAATTAAAGCCAAGAGATTTTTTTTGAATGATCCAGATGAAGAAAAAGAAAATGCTTCTTCTTCTGAAGAAAAGGAGCAGATTTGGTTCCCTCTACCACTATGTGTCTCCTTTAATTGTTGAAAGAAATAACACATATATAGTGCCTAAAAATTAAATGACACTGTTGCCGGTTAATACTTACTCTAGCATTGAACATTAGATAAATTACTTTGAAGTTCTTCTCTGCCATCGAAACTACGACTTAACAATAAGATAATACGGGTCTTTTATAATAAAAATAGAGAGAAAAAATTTAGCAATAAGATAAAGAGTGATGCTATGATACTACGCATAATGCATACCAATTCATACCATGACTTCACATCTCTGTTTTTAAAATTCCAACAGTCAATATGATCTACAAATGAAAATGTACTAATGATAAGCGTAAAATATATATACATTTAGATATGATTTGATCTTAGTTTCACAATGAAAATGCTCTAAATATCTTGTATTTTGGTATATAAAAGACTTAGATTGCATCCCGAATCAAAATATTACATTTCCTTGCTTTAAAATGCAGAAAACGGCGAAAAAACACTCAATGCGGGCCGCACTCAGCACTCAGCACTCTGTGGTCAGCGCGGGCCGCACTCAGCACTTAGTCAAAATTTGGTAGTTCAGCGCTGGAGAAGGAGCAAATTGAGGGGAATGCGACCCGCACTGGAGGTCAATGCGGGCCGCACTCTGAACTTAGAAGATTTTTTGAAGAAAACATTCCAATGCGACCCGCACTACGGTCAGTGCGGGCCGCACTCAACAAGAAGGAAGAAATGCGACCCGCACTCAGGGTAATGCGGGCCGCACTCCAAAAATATATGCTCAACCAGATGCCAGACTGAGGAGAATGCGACCCGCACTGACTCCAAGTGCGGGCCGCACTGAGAACTTCGTCAAAATTTCAGAAAATATGGAAATAGAAGAAGAAAAGAAATAACCATAATGCGACCCGCACTGACCCTAGTGCGGGCCGCACTCCGAAGGCGCAGTAAGTTAAAAAAGGAAACTAACCCCCAATGCGATCCGCATTGACCTCAGTGCGGGCCGCAGTCAGACTCAAAAAGGCAGTTTTTGCTATTTTTGGAAGGCCAGATCATGCCCGGTTGGCAAAGTTAGTGGTTCTAATTATGGAGAACGTGTGGGACATTGTTCCCCACGTTTCTAGGGCATAGAAAAGGCTATATAAGGGGAAGAATTCTGCTCATTCAGAATATCTCATCATCTCTCTACAATAGAATGAATTCACCATCAATGAATCCATACTCTATCAACTCAATTCCATATTCCACATCTACTTAGAGCAAAAAGTGAGATTAATAGTTTAGACAAGGAGAAGAAGAGCAGAATTTTCTGAGCAAGGAAGCAAGGCAAGAGATCTTCGTAGGAGTAAAGGTGTAATCATTTTTTTTTCCAATTTCTCTTTGTTTTAGCCGATTTGTAATGAATTTGTCTTGTAAGTTTTGCATCTCCATGAGAGGCTAACTTCCTCTCTAGGGGTGTAGGTCTAATGCATGAACTTGTTTGATTCTATTCTATTTGGTACTTTGTTTTTATGATGATTGTTTGATTTGATTATTAATTTATGTGATTTATTCTTTGTTGATCTCATAATTTATACTTGAATTGTAGTTATCCCGCTTTAGATCTTTTATACTCTAAGGTAGAATGGATCATATAGGATAGTATCAATTATGTCACAAAGTAATTAGGATTTAGGCTAAGAGTATACAAATCTTTTAATCTAAGCCGGAACTACAAGAATTAAGGTTAGGATTTAGGTTGAGACTCAATCGGTAAAACCAAAACCCTAAGTCGGGACATCTTGAATCAACTTAGAAATTGGTATGAGTTGCTTTGGCCAGCTAAACCATTAAGTACCAATATCTAAGGAGACGATAGACTAGCAAAGAACTTCATGGTCTAGATAAATAGAATTATTTAGGCACGTTATTAATTCACGGAAGTGACCCTTTTTAACATATTAGGTTAGAAACCCCGTCATATCAAACATGAATTTAAACAAACCAAATAAATAGGATTAAACAAGGGATTGTAGACCGAAAGCCCCTAGATTCTCCAATCTTTGTCAAAACCCTAATTTTATTTTACTATTCTTTCAATTTTGTTTAAACCTTCAACTCCTCGGGTATTGAACCCACCAATTTTAGGACTTTAGAAATTAAAACATTCTCAAACAAACATTTAAAACAAACAATTTCTGAATTTGAATCAACAGAGTTGAAACTAAAATCTCCCTTTCTCCCTTGGATCGATACCTTTTATATTACAAGGATAGGTTGTGCGCTTGCAATCGACCATTCTTTGAGTATTTAGATTTATAAATTTAAAAGTGAAACGAGTACAAAAATATAGCTAAAACCCTATACACAAAATACTCAACAACAAACACCAAATTTTATATTTTTTTATAAAAATTATTATTTTTTTTAGATAGATAAAAAATCACTATTTTAAAATGATCTAGAAGTTTTAGATTAAGTGATTTTATACTTATCTAAATAAATAATTAAAATGTTCTGAAAAATATAAACGTTATTAAAAACAGAGAAGTGGGCCCGTGCAAATAAACATCTCTAAATATATTTTCAAATAAAAATTATATTAAACGTTATTAAACGTTACTATTGATCATTTGAATTTTGAAAATAAACATATAAAACTATAGTATGAGTTATGACTGAATTGGGGTTTAGAGAAGTGGGCCCGTGCAAATGTCTATAGCCTTACTGAAAGAAATCCAATACTCTGACAAGTGGCAAAATGGTCAATTTCGCTGTTTCCAGGGGTATTCGTAACATTTGCGCTTTTAAGACAACACTTGTGCCCCTTCAACATCGCGCACTCTCTCTCTAATTACGTGGCTTTGGTGAGACAGTTTGTGCGAGAGTGCGAGAGAGAGAGAGAGAGAGAGAGAGTCAGACAGAGCAGAAAGGGGGGAAACCAACTCGATCCTCGCTCGCTTTTCTTTCCTTTTCAATCTGTTCGCTTCTCCCTCAAATATAAGGGTTCTTAAATCTTTGTACCGATCGGATCTAGGCATCTTCCTTCAGGTCAGCAAATCTCCATCACTCTCTCCCAAATCTCAAGCCGAGCGCTCTTTTTTAGTAAAGGAATCGAATGAGATTCGGTTTCATGGTATCTTAGCTTTTAGAAATGGTTTATGTTTGTGAAAATTTGGAGCGTATTAATTGGTCACGTTGATGTTTTCTATTAATTC
>CAXKVW010000417.1:0-324783 GCA_964058825.1 Carex arenaria
GACTTAAATGAAATAATTGATAAAAACATTGAATTATGATAGGCGGCGGTATGCGTGGACATGCCAAAAAGTGACCAGAACGAAATTTGACGAAAATGAAAAAATTGAGAAAACTGGGAATTCTGATAGGCGGCGGTATGCGGGGAAACGTCAAAAAGAGAACGGAACGAAATTTGACGAAAATGAAAAAATTGAGAAAAACATGTAATTCTGATATGCGGCTGTGTGCGGGGAGACGCCAAAATGTGGCCGAAATGAAATTTGACATAAATGAAATAATTGAGAAAAGCATGAAATTCTGATAGGCGGCGTATGCTGGGAAACGCCAAAATACGACGGGAACGAAATTTCACAAAAATGAAAAAAATTGAGAAAAACAAGGAATTCTCATAGGCGACGGTATGCGGAAAATGCGAAAATGCTGCCGTAACGATATTTAACAAAAATGAAAAAAATTGAGAAAAACAGGTAATTCTGATATGCGGCCGTATGCGGGGAGACGCCAAAATGCGGCCGGAACGAAATTTGACATAAATGAAATAATTGTTAAAAACTTGGAATTCTGATAGGCGGCGGTATGCGGGGAAACGCCAAAAAGTGACCAGAATGAAATTTGACGAAAATGAAAAAATTGAGAAAAACAGGGAATTCGGATAGGCAGCGGTATACGGGTTAACGTCAAAAAGCGACAGGAACGAAATTTGATGACAATGAAAAAATTGAGAAAATCAGGAAATTCTGATAGGCGGCGGTATGCGGGAAAACGCCAATATACGGCCGGAACGAAATTTCACAAAAATGAAAAAATTGAGAAAAATAGGGAATTCTGATAGGCGGCGATATGCGGGGAGACGCCAAAATGCGGCCGGAATGAAATTTAACGAAAATAAAAAAATTGTGAACAACCGGAAATTCTGATAGGCGGCGGTATGCGAGGACATGCCAAAATGCGGCCGGAACGAAATTTCACAAAAATAAAAAAATTGAGAAAAACAGGTAATTCTGATAGGCGGCTGTATGCGGGGAGAGGCCAAAATGCTACCGGAACGAAATTCGACATAAATGAAATAATAGAGAAAATCATGGAATTCTGATACGTGGCGGTATGCAGGGAAACGCCTAAAAGTGACCATAACGATATTTGACGAAAATGAAAAAATAGAGAAAAACAGGTAATTCTGATAGGCGGCGGTATGCGGGGACACGCCAAAATGCGGCCGGAATGAAATTTGACAAAAATGAAAAAATTGAGAAAAAAAGGTAATTCTGTTAGGCGTGTATGCGGGGAGACGCCAAAATGCGGCCGAAACGAAATTTGACATAAATGAAATAATTGAGAAAAAAATGGAATTCTGATAGGCGGCGGTATGCGGGGACACGCCTAAATACGACCGGAACGAAATTTCACAAAAATGAAAAAATTGAGAAAAACAAGGAATTCTGATAGGCGGCGGTATGTGGGAAAATGCTAAAATGCGGCCGGAACGATATTTAACAAAAATGAAAAAAATTGAGAAAAACAGGTAATTCTGATATGCGGTCGTATGCGGGGAGACGCCAAAATGCGGCCGGAACGAAATTTGACATAAATGAAATAATTGTTAAAAACATGTAATTCTGATAGGCGGCTGTATGCGGGGAGAGGCCAAAATGCGGCCGGAACGAAATTTGACATAAATGAAATAATTGAGAAAAACAAGGAATTCTGATAGGCGGCGGTATGCGGGAAAATGCCAAAATGCGGCCGGAACGATATTTCACGAAAATGGAAAAAATTGAGAAAAACAGGTAATTCTGAAAGGCGGCCGTATGCGGGGAGACGCCAAAATGCGGCCCGAAAGAAATTTGACTTAAATGAAATAATTGATAAAAACATGGAATTATGATAGGCGGCGGTATGCGTGGACATGCCAAAAAGTGACCAGAACGAAATTTGACGAAAATGAAAAAATTGAGAAAAGTGGGAATTCTGATAGGCGGCGGTATGCGGGGAAACGTCAAAAAGAGACCGGAACGAAATTTGACGAAAATGAAAAAATTGAGAAAAATATGTAATTCTGATATGCGGCTGTGTGCGGGGAGACGCCAAAATGCGGCCGAAATGAAATTTGACATAAATGAAAGAATTGAGAAAAACATGAAATTCTGATAGGCGGCGTATGCTGGGAAACGCCAAAATACGACGGGAACGAAATTTCACAAAAATGAAAAAATTGAGAAAAACAAGGAATTCTCATAGGCGACGGTATGCGGAAAATGCTAAAATGCGGCCGTAACGATATTTAACAAAAATGAAAAAAATTGAATTCTGATAGGCGGCGGTATGCGGGGACACGC
Organism: Carex arenaria; assembly: GCA_964058825.1. Taxonomy (NCBI): domain Eukaryota; kingdom Viridiplantae; phylum Streptophyta; class Magnoliopsida; order Poales; family Cyperaceae; genus Carex; species Carex arenaria. The sequence goes on from CAXKVW010000417.1 coordinate 2,338, forward strand.
CAAAATACGACCGAAACGAAATTTCACAAAAATGAAAAAATTGAGAAAAACAAGGAATTCTGATAGGCGGCGGTATGCGGGGAGCTGCCAAAATGCGGCCGAAACGAAATTTGACATAAATGAAATAATTGAGAAAAACATGGAATTCTGATAGGCGGCGTATGCGGGGAAACGCCAAAATACGACCGGAACGAAATTTCACAAAAATGAAAAAATTTAGAAAAACAAGGAATTCTAATAGGCGACGGTATGCGGGGAAACGCCAAAATGCGGCCGGAACGAAATTTCACAAAAATGAAAGAATTGAGAAAAACAAGTAATTCTGATAGGCGGCTGTATGCGGGGAGACGCCAAAATGCGGCCGGAACGAAATTTGACATAAATGAAATAATTGAAAAAAACAAGGAATTCTGATAGGCGGCGGTATGCGGGGACACGCCAAAATACGACCGGAACGAAATTTTACAAAAATGAAAAAATTGTGAAAAACAAGGAATTCTGATAGGCGGCGGTATGTGGGAAACGTCAAAATGCGGCCTGAACAAAATGGACGAAAATGAAAAAATTGAGAAAAACAGGGAATTCTGATAGGCAGCGGTATGCGGGGAAACGCCAAAATGCGGCCGAAACTAAATTTGACAAAAATGAAATAATTGAGAAAATCAGGTAATTCTGATAGGCGGCGGTATGCGGGAAAACGCCAATATACGGCCGGAGCGAAATTTCACAAAAATGAAAAAATTGAGAAAAACAGGGAATTCTGATAGGCGGCGATATGCGGGGAGACGCCAAAATGCGGCCGGAATGAAATTTAACGAAAATAAAAAAATTGTGAACAACCGGGAATTCTGATAGGCGGCGGTATGCGAGGACATGCCAAAATGCTGCCGGAAGGAAATTTCACAAAAATAAAAAAATTGAGAAAAACAGGTAATTCTGATAGACGGCTGTATGCGGAGAGACGCCAAAATGCGGCCGGAACGAAATTTCACATAAATGAAATAATTGAGAAAAACATGGAATTCTGATAGGCGGCGGTATGCGCGGACACGCCAAAATACTACCGGAACGAAATTTCACAAAAATGAAAAAATTGAGAAAAACAATGAATTCTGATAGGCGGCAGTATGCGGGAAAATGCCAAAATGCGGCCGGAACGATATTTCAGGAAAATAGAAAAAATTGAGAAAAATAGGTAATTCTGATAGGCGGCTGTATGCGGGGAGCTGCCAAAATGCGGCCGAAACGAAATTTGACATAAATGAAATAATTGAGAAAAACATGGAATTCTGATATGCGGCGGTATGCGGGGAAACGCCAAAATACGACCGGAACGAAATTTCACAAAAATGAAAAAATTATGAAAAACAAGGAATTCTAATAGGCGACGGTATGCGGGGAAACGCCAAAATGCGGCCGGAACGAAATTTCACAAAAATGAAATAATTGAGAAAAACAGGTAATTCTGATAGGCGGCTGTATGCGGGGAGATGCCAAAATGCGGCCGGAACGAAATTTGACATAAATGAAATAATTGAGAAAAACAAGGAATTCTGATAGGCGGCGGTATGCGGGAAAATGCCAAAATGCGGCCGGAACGATATTTCACGAAAATGGAAAAAATTGAGAAAAACAGGTAATTCTGAAAGGCGGCCGTATGCGGGGAGACGCCAAAATACGGCCCGAAAGAAATTTGACTTAAATGAAATAATTGATAAAAACATGGAATTATGATAGGCGGCGGTATGCGGGGACATGCCAAAAAGTGACCAGAACGAAATTTGACGAAAATGAAAAAATTGAGAAAACTGGGAATTCTGATAGGCGGCGGTATGCGGGGAAACGTCAAAAAGAGACCGGAACGAAATTTGACGAAAATGAAAAAATTGAGAAAAACATGTAATTCTGATATGCAGCTGTGTGCGGGGAGACGCCAAAATGCGGCCGAAATGAAATTTGACATAAATGAAAGAATTGAGAAAAACATGAAATTCCGATAGGCGGCGTATGCTGGGAAACGCCAAAATACGACGGGAACGAAATTTCACAAAAATGAAAAAATTGAGAAAAACAAGGAATTCTCATAGGCGACGGTATGCGGAAAATGCTAAAATGCGGCCGTAACGATATTTAACAAAAATGAAAAAAATTGAGAAAAGAAGGTAATTCTGATATGCGGCCGTATGCGGGGAGACGCCAAAATGCGGACGGAACGAAATTTGACATAAATGAAATAATTGTTAAAAACATGGAATTCTGATAGGCGGCGGTATGCGGGGAAACGCCAAAAAGTGACCAGAATGAAATTTGACGAAAATGAAAAAATTGAGAAAAACAGGGAATTCGGATAGGCAGCGGTATACGGGTCAACGTCAAAAAGCGACAGGAACGAAATTTGATGACAATGAAAAAATTGAGAAAAACAGGGAATTCTGATAGGCGGCGATATGCGGGGCAACGCCAAAATACGACCGTAACGAAATTTCACAAAAATGAAAAAATTGAGAAAAACAAGGAATTCTGATAGGCGGCGGTATGTGGGAAACGTCAAAATGCGGCCTGAACAAAATGGACGAAAATGAAAAAATTGAGAAAAACAGGGAATTCTGATTGGCGGCGGTATGCGGTGAAATGACAAAATGCGGCCGAAACGAAATTTCACAAAAATGAAAAAATTGAGAAAACAGGTAATTCTGATAGGCGGCTGTATGCGGGGAGATGCCAAAATGCGGCCGGAACGAAATTTGACATAAATGAAATAATGGAGAAAAACATGGAATTCTGATAGGCGGCGGTATGCGGGGACACGCCAAAATACGATCGGAACGAAATTTGACGAAAATGAAAAAATTGAGAAAAACTGGGAATTCTGATAGGCGGCGGTATGCGGGGTAACGCCAAAAAGAGACCGGAACTAAATTTGACGAAAATGGAAAAATTGAGAAAAACATGTAATTCTGATAGGCGGCTGTATGCGGGGAGACGCCAAAATACGGCCGAAACGAAATTTGACATAAATGAAATAATTGAGAAAAACATGGAATTCTGATAGGCGGCGTATGCGGGGACACGCCAAAATACGACCCGAACGAAATTTGACGAAAATGAAAAAATTGAGAAAAACTAGGAATTCTGATATGCGGCGGTATGCGGGGAAAAGCCAAAAAGAGACCGGAACGAAATTTGACGAAAATGAAAAAATTGAGAAAAACATGTAATTCTGATAGGCGGCTGTATGCGGGGAGAGGCCAAAATGCGGCCGGAACGAAATTTGACATAAATGAAATAATTGAGAAAAACAAGGAATTCTGATAGGCGGCGGTATGCGGGGACACGCCAAAATACGACCGGAAAGAAATTTCACAAAAATGAAAAAATTGAGAAAAACAAGGAATTCCGATAGGCGGCGGTATGTGGGAAACATCAAAATGCGGCCTGAACAAAATGGAAGAAAATTAAAAAATTGAGAAAAACAGGGAATTCTGATTGGCGGCGGTATGCGGGGAAACGACAAAATACGGCCGGAACGAAATTTCACAAAAATGAAAAAATTGAGAAAAACAGGTAATTTTTATAGGCGGCTGTATGCGGGGAGACGCCAAAATGCGGCCGGAACGAAATTTGACATAAATGAAATAATTGAGAAAAACATGGAATTCTGATAGGCGGCGGTATGCGGGGACACGCCAAAGTACGACCGGAACGAAATTTCACAAAAATGAAAAAATTGTGAAAAACAAGGAATTCTGATAGGGGGCGGTATGTGGGAAACGTCAAAATGCGGCCTGAACAAAATGGATGAAAATGAAAAAATTGAGAAAAACAGGGAATTCTGATTGGCGGTATGCGGGAAAACGCCAAAATGCGGCCGGAACGAAATTTCACAAAAATGAAAAAATTGAGAAAAACAGGTAATTCTGATAGACGGCTGTATGCGGGGAGACGCCAAAATGCGGCCGGAACGAAATTTGACATAAATGAAAAAATTGATAAAAACATGTAATTCTGATAGGCGGCTGTATGCGGGGAGAGGCCAAAATGCGGCCGGAACGAAATTTGACATAAATGAAATAATTGAGAAAAACAAGGAATTCTGATAGGCGGCGGTATGCGGGAAAAATGCCAAAATGCGGCCGGAACGATATTTCACGAAAATGGAAAAAATTGAGAAAAACAGGTAATTCTGAAAGGCGGCCGTATGCGGGGAGACGCCAAAATGCGGCCCGAAAGAAATTTGACTTAAATGAAATAATTGATAAAAACATGGAATTATGATAGGCGGCGGTATGCGTGGACATGCCAAAAAGTGACCAGAACGAAATTTGACGAAAATGAAAAAATTGAGAAAACTGGGAATTCTGATAGGCGGCGGTATGCGGGGAAACGTCAAAAAGAGACCGGAACGAAATTTGACGAAAATGAAAAAATTGAGAAAAACATGTAATTCTGATATACGGCTGTGTGCGGGGAGACGCCAAAATGCGGCCGAAATGAAATTTGACATAAATGAAAGAATTGAGAAAAACATGAAATTCTGATAGGCGGCGTATGCTGGGAAACGCCAAAATACGACGGGAACGAAATTTCACAAAAATGAAAAAATTGAGAAAAACAAGGAATTCTCATAGGCGACGGTATGCGGAAAATGCTAAAATGCGGCCGTAACGATATTTAACAAAAATGAAAAAAATTGAGAAAAAAAGGTAATTCTGATATGCGGCCGTATGCGGCGAGACGCCAAAATGCGGACGGAACGAAATTTGACATAAATGAAATAATTGTTAAAAACTTGGAATTCTGATAGGCGGCGGTATGCGGGGAAACGCCAAAAAGTGACCAGAATGAAATTTGACGGAAATGAAAAAATTGAGAAAAACAGGGAATTCGGATAGGCAGCGGTATACGGGTCAACGTCAAAAAGCGACAGGAACGAAATTTGATGACAATGAAAAAATTGAGAAAAACAGGGAATTCTGATAGGCGGCGATATGCGGGGCAACGCCAAAATACGACCGTAACGAAATTTCACAAAAATGAAAAAAATTGAGAAAAACAAGGAATTCTGATAGGCGGCGGTATGTGGGAAACGTCAAAATGCGGCCTGAACAAAATGGACGAAAATGAAAAAATTGAGAAAAACAGGGAATTCTGATTGGCGGCGGTATGCGGTGAAATGACAAAATGCGGCCGAAACGAAATTTCACAAAAATGAAAAAATTGAGAAAACAGGTAATTCTGATAGGCGGCTGTATGCGGGGAGATGCCAAAATGTGGCCGGAACGAAATTTGACATAAATGAAATAATGGAGAAAAACATGGAATTCTGATAGGCGGCGGTATGCGGGGACACGCCAAAATACGATCGGAAAGAAATTTGACGAAAATGAAAAAATTTAGAAAAACTGGGAATTCTGATAGGCGGCGGTATGCGGGGTAACGCCAAAAGGAGACCGGAACTAAATTTGACGAAAATGGAAAAATTGAGAAAAACATGTAATTCTGATAGGCGGCTGTATGCGGGGAGACGCCAAAATACGGCCGAAACGAAATTTGACATAAATGAAATAATTGAGAAAAACATGGAATTCTGATAGGCGGCGTATGTGGGGAAACGCCAAAATACGACCCGAACGAAATTTGACTAAAATGAAAAAATTGAGAAAAACTAGGAATTCTGATATGCGGCGGTATGCGGGGAAACGACAAAAAGAGACCGGAACGAAATTTGACGAAAATGAAAAAATTGAGAAAAACATGTAATTCTGATAGGCGGCTGTATGCGAGGAGAGGCCAAAATGCGGCCGGAACGAAATTTGACATAAATGAAATAATTGAGAAAAACAAGGAATTCTGATAGGCGGCGGTTTGCGGGGAAACGCCAAAATACGACCGGAAAGAAATTTCACAAAAATGAAAAAATTGAGAAAAACAAGGAATTCCGATAGGCGGCGGTATGTGGGAAACATCAAAATGCGGCCTGAACAAAATGGAAGAAAATTAAAAAATTGAGAAAAACAGGGAATTCTGATTGGCGGCGGTATGCGGGGAAACGACAAAATACGGCCTGAACGAAATTTCACAAAAATGAAAAAATTGAGAAAAACAGGTAATTCTGATAGACGGCTGTATGCGGGGAGACGCCAAAATGCGGCTGGAACGAAATTTGACATAAATGAAATAATTGAGAAAAACATGGAATTCTGATAGGCGGCGGTATGCGGGGACACGCCAAAGTACGACCGGAACGAAATTTCACAAAAATGAAAAAATTGTGAAAAACAAGGAATTCTGATAGGCGGCGGTATGTGGGAAACGTCAAAATGCGGCCTGAACAAAATGGATGAAAATGAAAAAATTGAGAAAAACAGGGAATTCTGATTGGCGGTATGCGGGAAAACGCCAAAATGCGGCCGGAACGAAATTTCACAAAAATGAAAAAATTGAGAAAAACAGGTAATTCTGATAGACGGCTGTATGCGGGGAGACGCCAAAATGCGGCCGGAACGAAATTTGACATAAATGAAATAATTGATAAAAACATTTAATTCTGATAGGCGGCTGTATGCGGGGAGAGGCCAAAATGCGGCCGGAACGAAATTTGACATAAATGAAATAATTGAGAAAAACAAGGAATTCTGATAGGCGGCGGTATGCTGGGAAACGTCAAAAAGAGACCGGAACGAAATTTGACGAAAATGAAAAAATTGAGAAAAACATGTAATTCTGATATGCGGTTGTGTGCGGGGAGACGCCAAAATGCGGCCGAAATGAAATTTGACATAAATGAAATAATTGAGAAAAACATGAAATTCTGATAGGCGGCGTATGCTGGGAAACGCCAAAATACGACGGGAACGAAATTTCACAAAAATGAAAAAATTGAGAAAAACAAGGAATTCTCATAGGCGACGGTATGCGGAAAATGCGAAAATGCGGCCGTAACGATATTTAACAAAAATGAAAAAAATTGAGAAAAACAGGTAATTCTGATATGCGGCCGTATGCGGGGAGACGCCAAAATGCGGCCGGAACGAAATTTGACATAAATGAAATAATTGTTAAAAACTTGGAATTCTGATAGGCGGCGGTATGCGAGGACATGCCAAAATGCGGCCGGAACGAAATTTCACAAAAATAAAAAAATTGAGAAAAACAGGTAATTCTGATAGGCGGCTGTATGCGGGGAGAGGCCAAAATGCGACCGGAACGAAATTCGACATAAATGAAATAATAGAGAAAATCATGGAATTCTGATACGTGGCGGTATGCAGGGAAACGCCTAAAAGTGACCATAACGATATTTGACGAAAATGAAAAAATAGAGAAAAACAGGGAATTCTGATAGGCGGCGGTATGCGGGGACACGCCAAAATGCGGCCGGAATGAAATTTGACAAAAATGAAAAAATTGAGAAAAAAAGGTAATTCTGTTAGGCGTGTATGCGGGGAGACGCCAAAATGCGGCCGCAACGAAATTTGACATAAATGAAATAATTGAGAAAAAAATGGAATTCTGATAGGCGGCGGTATGCGGGGACACGCCTAAATAAGACCGGAACGAAATTTCACAAAAATGAAAAAATTGAGAAAAACAAGGAATTCTGATAGGCGGCGGTATGTGGGAAAATGCTAAAATGCGGCCGGAACGATATTTAACAAAAATGAAAAAAATTGAGAAAAACAGGTAATTTTGATATGCGGTCGTATGCGGGGAGACTCCAAAATGCGGCCGGAACGAAATTTGACATAAATGAAATAATTGTTAAAAACTTGGAATTCTGATAGGCGGCGGTATGCGGGGAAACGCCAAAAAGTGACCAGAATGAAATTTGACGAAAATGAAAAAATTGAGAAAAACAGGGAATTCGGATAGGCAGCGGTATACGGGTTAACGTCAAAAAGCGACAGGAACGAAATTTGATGACAATGAAAAAATTGAGAAAAACAGGGAATTCTGATAGGCGGCGATATGCGGGGCACCGCCAAAATACGACCGGAACGAAATTTCACAAAAATGAAAAAATTGAGAAAAACAAGGAATTCTGATAGGCGTCGGTATGTGGGAAACATCAAAATGCGGCCTGAACAAAATGGACGAAATTGAAAAAATTGAGAAAAACAGGGAATTCTGATTGGCGGCGGTATGCGGTGAAATGACAAAATGCGGCCGAAACGAAATTTCTCAAAAATGAAAAAATTGAGAAAAACAGGTAATTCTGATAGGCGGCTGTATGCGGGGAGAAGCCAAAATGCGGCCGGAACGAAATTTGACATAAATGAAATAATGGAGAGAAACATGGAATTCTGATAGGCGGCGGTATGCGGGGACACGCCAAAATACGATCGGAACGAAATTTGACGAAAATGAAAAATTGAGAAAAACTGGGAATTCTGATAGGCGGCGGTATGTGGGAAACATCAAAATGCGGCCTGAACAAAATGGACGAAAATTAAAAAATTGAGAAAAACAGGGAATTCTGATTGGCGGCGGTATGCGAGGAAACGACAAAATACGGCTGGAACGAAATTTCACAAAAATGAAAAAATTGAGAAAAACAGGTAATTCTTATAGGCGGCTGTATGCGGGGAGACGCCAAAATGCGGCCGGAACGAAATTTGACATAAATGAAATAATTGAGAAAAACATGGAATTCTGATAGGCGGCGGTATGCGGGGACACGCCAAAATACGACCGAAACGAAATTTCACAAAAATGAAAAAATTGAGAAAAACAAGGAATTCTGATAGGCGGCGGTATGTGGGAAACGTCAAAATACGGCCTGAACAAAATGGACGAAAATGAAAAAATTGAGAAAAACAGGGAATTCTGTTAGGCGGCTGTATGTGGGGAGCTGCCAAAATGCGGCCGAAACGAAATTTGACATAAATGAAATAATTGAGAAAAACATGGAATTCTGATAGGAGGCGTATGCGGGGAAACGCCAAAATACGACCGGAACGAAATTTCACAAAAATGAAAAAATTTAGAAAAACAAGGAATTCTGATAGGCGGCGGTATGTGGGAAAATGCTAAAATGCGGCCGGAACGATATTTAACAAAAATGAAAAAAATTGAGAAAAACAGGTAATTCTGATATGCGGTCGTATGCGGGGAGACGCCAAAATGCGGCCGGAACGAAATTTGACATAAATGAAATAATTGTTAAAAACTTGGAATTCTGATAGGCGGCGGTATGCGGGGAAACGCCAAAAAGTGACCAGAATGAAATTTGACGAAAATGAAAATATTGAGAAAAACAGGGAATTCGGATAGGCAGCGGTATACGGGGAAACGTCAAAAAGCGACAGGAACGAAATTTGATGACAATGAAAAAATTGAGAAAAACAGGGAATTCTGATAGGCGGCGATATGCGGGGCAACGCCAAAATACGACCGGAACGAAATTTCACAAAAATGAAAAAATTGAGAAAAACAAGGAATTCTGATAGGCGGCGGTATGTGGGAAACGTCAAAATGCGGCCTGAACAAAATGGACGAAAATGAAAAAATTGAGAAAAACAGGGAATTCTGTTAGGCGGCTGTATGAGGGGAGCTGCCAAAATGCGGCCGAAACGAAATTTGACATAAATGAAATAATTGAGAAAAACATGGAATTCTGATAGGCGGCGTATGCGGGGAAACGCCAAAATACGACCGGAACGAAATTTCCCAAAAATGAAAAAATTTAGAAAAACAAGGAATTCTAATAGGCGACGGTATGCGGGGAAACGCCAAAATGCGGCCGGAACGAAATTTCACAAAAATGAAAGAATTGAGAAAAACAGGAAATTCTGATAGGCGGCTGTATGCGGGGAGATGCCAAAATGCGGCCGGAACGAAATTTGACATAAATGAAATAATTGAGAAAAACAAGGAATTCTGATAGGCGGCGGTATGGGGGGACACGCCAAAATACGACCGGAACGAAATTTTACAAAAATGAAAAAATTGTGAAAAACAAGGAATTCTGATAGGCGGCGGTATTGGGGAAACGTCAAAATGCGGCCTGAACAAAATGGACGAAAATGAAAAAATTGAGAAAAACAGGGAATTCTGATTGGCGGTATGCGGGAAAACGCCAAAATGCGGCTGGGACGAAATTTCACAAAAATGAAAAAATTGAGAAAAACAGGTAATTCTGATAGACGGCTGTATGCGGGGAGACGCCAAAATGCGGCCGGAACGAAATTTGACATAAATGAAATAATTGAGAAAAACATGGAATTCTGATAGGCGGCGGTATGCGCGGACACGCCAAAATTCGACCGGAACGAAATTTCACAAAAATGAAAAAATTGAGAAAAACAATGAATTCTGATAGGCGGCGGTATGCGGGAAAATGCCAAAATGCGGCCGGAACGATATTTCAGGAAAAGAGAAAAAATTGAGAAAAACAGGTAATTCTGATAGGCGGCTGTATGCGGGGAGAGGCCAAAATTCGGCCGGAACGAAATTTGACATAAATGAAATAATTGAGAAAAACATGGAATTCCGAGAGGCGGCGGTATGCGGGGAAACACCAAAATACGACCGGAACGAAATTTGACGAAAATGAAAAAATTGAGAAAAACAAGGAATTCTGATAAGCGGCAGTATGCGGGAAAATGCCAAAATGCGGCCGGAACGATATTTCACGAAAATAGAAGAAATTGAGAAAAACAGGGAATTATGTTAGGCGGCTGTATGCGGGGAGCTGCCAAAATGCGGACGAAACGAAATTAGACATAAATGAAATAATTGAGAAAAACATGGAATTCTGATAGGCGATGGTATGCGGGGAAACGCCAAAATGCGGCCGGAACGAAATTTCACAAAAATGAAAGAATTGAGAAAAACAGGTAATTCTGATAGGCGGCTGTATGCGGGGAGAGGCCAAAATGCGGCCGGAACGAAATTTGACATAAATGAAATAATTGAAAAAAACAAGGAATTCTGATAGGCGGCGGTATGCGGGGACACGCCAAAATACGACCGGAACGAAATTTTACAAAAATGAAAAAATTGTGAAAAACAAGGAATTCTGATAGGCGGCGGTATGTGGGAAACGTCAAAATGAGGCCTGAACAAAATGGACGAAAATGAAAAAATTGAGAAAAACAGGGAATTCTGATAGGCAGCGGTATGCGGGGAAACGCCAAAATGCGGCCGAAACTAAATTTGACAAAAATGAAATAATTGAGAAAATCAGGTAATTCTGATAGGCGGCGGTATGCGCGAAAACGCCAATATACGGCCGGAGCGAAATTTCACAAAAATGAAAAAATTGAGAAAAACAGGGAATTCTGATAAGCGGCGATATGCGGGGAGACGCCAAAATGCGGCCGGAATGAAATTTAACGAAAATAAAAAAATTGTGAAAAACCGGGAATTCTGATAGGCGGCGGTATGCGAGGACATGCCAAAATGCGGCCGGAAGGAAATTTCACAAAAATAAAAAATTGAGAAAAACAGGTAATTCTGATTGGCGGCTGTATGCGGGGAGACGCCAAAATGCGGCCGGAACGAAATTTGACATAAATGAAATAATTGAGAAAAACATGGAATTCTGATTGGCGGCGGTATGCGCGGACACGCCAAAATACGACCGGAACGAAATTTCACAAAAATGAAAAAATTGAGAAAAACAATGAATTCTGATAGGCGGCGGTATGCGGGAAAATGCCAAAATGCGGCCGGAACGATATTTCAGGAAAATAGAAAAAATTGAGAAAAACAGGTAATTCTGATAGGCGGCTGTATGCGGGGAGAGGCCAAAATTCGGCCGGAACGAAATTTGACATAAATGAAATAATTGAGAAAAACATGGAATTTCGAGAGGTGGCGGTATGCGGGGAAACACCAAAATACGACCGGAACGAAATTTGACGAAAATGAAAAAATTTAGAAAAACAAGGAATTCTGATAAGCGGCGGTATGCGGGAAAATGCCAAAATGCGGCCGGAACGATATTTCACGAAAATGGAAGAAATTGAGAAAAACAGGGAATTATGTTAGGCGGCTGTATGCGGGGAGCTGCCAAAATGCGGCCGAAACGAAATTTGACATAAATGAAATAATTGAGAAAAACATGGAATTCTGATAGGCGGCGGTATGCGGGGAAACGCCAAAATACGACTGGAACGAAATTTCACAAAAATGAAAAAATTATGAAAAACAAGGAATTCTGATAGGCGACGGTATGCAGGGAAACGCCAAAATGCGGCCGGAACGAAATTTCACAAAAATGAAATAATTGAGAAAAACAGGTAATTCTGATAGGCGGCTGTATGCGGGGAGATGCCAAAATGCGGCCGGAACGAAATTTGACATAAATGAAATAATTGAGAAAAACAAGGAATTCTGATAGGCGGCGGTATGCGGGAAAATGCCAAAATGCGGCCGGAACGATATTTCACGAAAATGGAAAAAATTGAGAAAAACAGGTAATTCTGAAAAGCGGCCGTATGCGGGGAGACGCCAAAATACGGCCCGAAAGAAATTTGACTTAAATGAAATAATTGATAAAAACATGGAATTATGAAAGGCGGCGGTATGCGGGGACATGCCAAAAAGTGACCAGATCGAAATTTGACGAAAATGAAAAAATTGAGAAAACTGGGAATTCTGATAGGCGGCGGTATGCGGGGAAACGTCAAAAAGAGACCGGAACGAAATTTGACGAAAATGAAAAAATTGAGAAAAACATGTAATTCTGATATGCGGCTGTGTGCGGGGAGACGCCAAAATGCGGCCGAAATGAAATTTGACATAAATGAAAGAATTGAGAAAAACATGAAATTCTGATAGGCGGCGTATGCTGGGAAACGCCAAAATACGACGGGAACTAAATTTCACAAAAATGAAAAAATTGAGAAAAACAAGGAATTCTCATAGGCGACGGTATGCGGAAAATGCTAAAATGCGGCCGTAACGATATTTAAAAAAAATGAAAAAAATTAAGAAAAAAAGGTAATTCTGATATGCGGCCGTATGCGGCGAGACGCCAAAATGCGGACGGAACGAAATTTGACATAAATGAAATAATTGTTAAAAACTTGGAATTCTGATAGGCGGCGGTATGCGGGGAAACGCCAAAAAGTGACCAGAACGAAATTTGACGAAAATGAAAAAATTGAGAAAAACAGGGAATTCGGATAGGCAGCGGTATACGGGTTAACGTCAAAAAGCGACAGGAACGAAATTTGATGACAATGAAAAAATTGAGAAAAACAGGGAATTCTGAGAGGCGGCGATATGCGGGGCAACGCCAAAATACGACTGGAACGAAATTTCACAAAAATGAAAAAATTGAGAAAAACAAGGAATTCTGATAGGCGGCGGTATGTGGGAAACGTCAAAATGCGGCCTGAACAAAATGGACGAAAATGAAAAAATTGAGAAAAACAGGGAATTCTGATTGGCGGCGGTATGCGGTGAAATGACAAAATGCGGCCGAAACGAAATTTCTCAAAAATGAAAAAATTGAGAAAACAGGTAATTCTGATAGGCGGCTGTATGCGGGGAGATGCCAAAATGCGGCCGGAACGAAATTTGACATAAATGAAATAATGGAGAAAAACATGGAATTCTGATAGGCGGTGGTATGCGGGGACACGCCAAAATACGATCGGAACGAAATTTGACGAAAATGAAAAAATTGAGAAAAGCTGGGAATTCTGATATGCGGGGTAACGCCAAAAAGAGACCGGAACTAAATTTGACGAAAATGGAAAAATTGAGAAAAACATGTAATTCTGATAGGCGGCTGTATGCGGGGAGACGCCAAAATACGGCCGAAACGAAATTTGACATAAATGAAATAATTGAGAAAAACATGGAATTCTGATAGGCGGCGTATGCGGGGACACGCCAAAATACGACCCGAACGAAATTTGACGAAAATGAAAAAATTGAGAAAAACTAGGAATTCTGATATGCGGCGGTATGCGGGGAAACGCCAAAAAGAGACCGGAACGAAATTTGACGAAAATGAAAAAATTGAGAAAAACATGTAATTCTGATAGGCGGCTGTATGCGGGGAGAGGCCAAAATGCGGCCGGAACGAAATTTGACATAAATGAAATAATTGAGAAAAACAAGGAATTCTGATAGGCGGCGGTATGCGGGGACACGCCAAAATACGACCGGAAAGAAATTTCACAAAAATGAAAAAATTGAGAAAAACAAGGAATTCCGATAGGCGGCGGTATGTGGGAAACATCAAAATGCGGCCTGAACAAAATGGAAGAAAATTAAAAAATTGAGAAAAACAGGGAATTCTGATTGGCGGCGGTATGCGGGGAAACGACAAAATACGGCCGGAACGATATATAACAAAAATGAAAAAAATTGAGAAAAACAGGTAATTCTGATATGCGGCTGTATGCGGGGAGACGCCAAAATGCGGCCGGAACGAAATTTGACATAAATGAAATAATTGTTAAAAACTTGGAATTCTGATAGGCGGCGGTATGCGAGGACATGCCAAAATGCGGCCGGAACGAAATTTCACAAAAATAAAAAAATTGAGAAAAACAGGTAATTCTGATAGGCGGCTGTATGCGGGGAGAGGCCAAAATGCGACCGGAACGAAATTCGACATAAATGAAATAATAGAGAAAATCATGGAATTCTGATACGTGGCGGTATGCAGGGAAACCCCTAAAAGTGACCATAACGATATTTGACGAAAATGAAAAAATAGAGAAAAACAGGGAATTCTGATAGGCGGCGGTATGCGGGGACACGCCAAAATGCGGCCGGAATGAAATTTGACAAAAATGAAAAAATTGAGAAAAAAAGGTAATTCTGTTAGGCGTGTATGCGGGGAGACGCCAAAATGCGGCCGCAACGAAATTTGACATAAATGAAATAATTGAGAAAAAAATGGAATTCTGATAGGCGGCGGTATGCGGGGACACGCCTAAATAAGACCGGAACGAAATTTCACAAAAATGAAAAAATTGAAAAAAACAAGGAATTCTGATAGGCGGCGGTATGTGGGAAAATGCTAAAATGCGGCCGGAACGATATTTAACAAAAATGAAAAAAATTGAGAAAAACAGGTAATTTTGATATGCGGTCGTATGCGGGGAGACGCCAAAATGCGGCCGGAACGAAATTTGACATAAATGAAATAATTGTTAAAAACTTAGAATTCTGATAGGCGGCGGTATGCGGGGAAACGCCAAAAAGTGACCAGAATGAAATTTGACGAAAATGAAAAAATTGAGAAAAACAGGGAATTCGGATAGGCAGCGGTATACGGGTTAACGTCAAAAAGCGACAGGAACGAAATTTGATGACAATGAAAAAATTGAGAAAAACAGGGAATTCTGATAGGCGGCGATATGCGGGGCACCGCCAAAATACGACCGGAACGAAATTTCACAAAAATGAAAAAATTGAGAAAAACAAGGAATTCTGATAGGCGTCGGTATGTGGGAAACGTCAAAATGCGGCCTGAACAAAATGGACGAAAATGAAAAAATTGAGAAAAACAGGGAATTCTGATTGGCGGCGGTATGCGGTGAAATGACAAAATGCGGCCGAAACGAAATTTCTCAAAAATGAAAAATTGAGAAAAACAGGTAATTCTGATAGGCGGCTGCATGCGGGGAGAAGCCAAAATGCGGCCGGAACGAAATTTGACATAAATGAAATAATGGAGAGAAACATGGAATTCTGATAGGCGGCGGTATGCGGGGACACGCCAAAATACGATCGGAACGAAATTTGACGAAAATGAAAAATTGAGAAAAACTGGGAATTCTGATAGGCGGCGGTATGTGGGAAACATCAAAATGCGGCCTGAACAAAATGGACGAAAATTATAAAATTGAGAAAAACAGGGAATTCTGATTGGCGGCGGTATGCGAGGAAACGACAAAATACGGCCGGAACGAAATTTCACAAAAATGAAAAAATTGAGAAAAACAGGTAATTCTTATAGGCGGCTGTATGCGGGGAGACGCCAAAATGCGGCCGGAACGAAATTTGACATAAATGAAATAATTGAGAAAAACATGGAATTCTGATAGGCGGCGGTATGCGGGGACACGCCAAAATACGACCGAAACGAAATTTCACAAAAATGAAAAAATTGAGAAAAACAAGGAATTCTGATAGGCGGCGGTATGTGGGAAACGTCAAAATACGGCCTGAACAAAATGGACGAAAATGAAAAAAATGAGAAAAACAGGGAATTCTATTAGGCGGCTGTATGCGGGGAGCTGCCAAAATGCGGCCGAAACGAAATTTGACATAAATGAAATAATTGAGAAAAACATGGAATTCTGATAGGCGGCGTATGCGGGGAAACGCCAAAATACGACCGGAACGAAATTTCACAAAAATGAAAAAATTGAGAAAAACAAGGAATTCTGATAGGCGGCGGTATGTGGGAAAATGCTAAAATGCGGCCGGAACGATATTTAACAAAAATGAAAAAAATTGAGAAAAACAGGTAATTCTGATATGCGGTCGTATGCGGGGAGACGCCAAAATGCGGCCGGAACGAAATTTGACATAAATGAAATAATTGTTAAAAACTTGGAATTCTGATAGGCGGCGGTATGCGGGGAAACGCCAAAAAGTGACCAGAATGAAATTTGACGAAAATGAAAATATTGAGAAAAACAGGGAATTCGGATAGGCAGCGGTATACGGGGAAACGTCAAAAAGCGACAGGAACGAAATTTGATGACAATGAAAAAATTGAGAAAAACAGGGAATTCTGATAGGCGGCGATATGCGGGGCAACGCCAAAATACGACCGGAACGAAATTTCACAAAAATGAAAAAATTGAGAAAAACAAGGAATTCTGATAGGCGGCGGTATGTGGGAAACGTCAAAATGCGGCCTGAACAAAATGGACGAAAATGAAAAAATTGAGAAAAACAGGGAATTCTGTTAGGCGGCTGTATGCGGGGAGCTGCCAAAATGCGGCCGAAACGAAATTTGACATAAATGAAATAATTGAGAAAAACATGGAATTCTGATAGGCGGCGTATGCGGGGAAACGCCAAAATACGACCGGAACGAAATTTCCCAAAAATGAAAAAATTTAGAAAAACAAGGAATTCTAATAGGCGACGGTATGCGGGGAAACGCCAAAATGCGGCCGGAACGAAATTTCACAAAAATGAAAGAATTGAGAAAAACAGGTAATTCTGATAGGCGGCTGTATGCGGGGAGATGCCAAAATGCGGCCGGAACGAAATTTGACATAAATGAAATAATTGAGAAAAACAAGGATTCTGATAGGCGGCGGTATGGGGGGACACGCCAAAATACGACCGGAACGAAATTTTACAAAAATGAAAAAATTGTGAAAAACAAGGAATTCTGATAGGCGGCGGTATTTGGGAAACGTCAAAATGCGGCCTGAACAAAATGGACGAAAATGAAAAAATTGAGAAAAACAGGGAATTCTGATTGGCGGTATGCGGGAAAACGCCAAAATGCGGCTGGGACGAAATTTCACAAAAATGAAAAAATTGAGAAAAACAGGTAATTCTGATAGACGGCTGTATGCGGGGAGACGCCAAAATGCGGCCGGAACGAAATTTGACATAAATGAAATAATTGTTAAAAACTTAGAATTCTGATAGGCGGCGGTATGCGGGGAAACGCCAAAAAGTGACCAGAATGAAATTTGACGAAAATGAAAAAATTGAGAAAAACAGGGAATTCGGATAGGCAGCGGTATACGGGTTAACGTCAAAAAGCGACAGGAACGAAATTTGATGACAATGAAAAAATTGAAAAAAACAGGGAATTCTGATAGGCGGCGATATGCGGGGCACCGCCAAAATACGACCGGAACGAAATTTCACAAAAATGAAAAAATTGAGAAAAACAAGGAATTCTGATAGGCGTCGGTATGTGGGAAACGTCAAAATGCGGCCTGAACAAAATGGACGAAAATGAAAAAATTGAGAAAAACAGGGAATTCTGATTGGCGGCGGTATGCGGTGAAATGACAAAATGCGGCCGAAACGAAATTTCTCAAAAATAAAAAATTGAGAAAAACAGGTAATTCTGATAGGCGGCTGCATGCGGGGAGAAGCCAAAATGCGGCCGGAACGAAATTTGACATAAATGAAATAATGGAGAGAAACATGGAATTCTGATAGGCGGCGGTATGCGGGGACACGCCAAAATACGATCGGAACGAAATTTGACGAAAATGAAAAATTGAGAAAAACTGGGAATTCTGATAGACGGCGGTATGTGGGAAACATCAAAATGCGGCCTGAACAAAATGGACGAAAATTATAAAATTGAGAAAAACAGGGAATTCTGATTGGCGGCGGTATGCGAGGAAACGACAAAATACGGCCGGAACGAAATTTCACAAAAATGAAAAAATTGAGAAAAACAGGTAATTCTTATAGGCGGCTGTATGCGGGGAGACGCCAAAATGCGGCCGGAACGAAATTTGACATAAATGAAATAATTGAGAAAAACATGGAATTCTGATAGGCGGCGGTATGCGGGGACACGCCAAAATACGACCGAAACGAAATTTCACAAAAATGAAAAAATTGAGAAAAACAAGGAATTCTGATAGGCGGCGGTATGTGGGAAACGTCAAAATACGGCCTGAACAAAATGGACGAAAATGAAAAAAATGAGAAAAACAGGGAATTCTATTAGGCGGCTGTATGCGGGGAGCTGCCAAAATGCGGCCGAAACGAAATTTGACATAAATGAAATAATTGAGAAAAACATGGAATTCTGATAGGCGGCGTATGCGGGGAAACGCCAAAATACGACCGGAACGAAATTTCACAAAAATGAAAAAATTGAGAAAAACAAGGAATTCTGATAGGCGGCGGTATGTGGGAAAATGCTAAAATGCGGCCGGAACGATATTTAACAAAAATGAAAAAAATTGAGAAAAACAGGTAATTCTGATATGCGGTCGTATGCGGGGAGACGCCAAAATGCGGCCGGAACGAAATTTGACATAAATGAAATAATTGTTAAAAACTTGGAATTCTGATAGGCGGCGGTATGCGGGGAAACGCCAAAAAGTGACCAGAATGAAATTTGACGAAAATGAAAATATTGAGAAAAACAGGGAATTCGGATAGGCAGCGGTATACGGGGAAACGTCAAAAAGCGACAGGAACGAAATTTGATGACAATGAAAAAATTGAGAAAAACAGGGAATTCTGATAGGCGGCGATATGCGGGGCAACGCCAAAATACGACCGGAACGAAATTTCACAAAAATGAAAAAATTGAGAAAAACAAGGAATTCTGATAGGCGGCGGTATGTGGGAAACGTCAAAATGCGGCCTGAACAAAATGGACGAAAATGAAAAAATTGAGAAAAACAGGGAATTCTGTTAGGCGGCTGTATGCGGGGAGCTGCCAAAATGCGGCCGAAACGAAATTTGACATAAATGAAATAATTGAGAAAAACATGGAATTCTGATAGGCGGCGTATGCGGGGAAACGCCAAAATACGACCGGAACGAAATTTCCCAAAAATGAAAAAATTTAGAAAAACAAGGAATTCTAATAGGCGACGGTATGCGGGGAAACGCCAAAATGCGGCCGGAACGAAATTTCACAAAAATGAAAGAATTGAGAAAAACAGGTAATTCTGATAGGCGGCTGTATGCGGGGAGAGGCCAAAATGCGGCCGGAACGAAATTTGACATAAATGAAATAATTGAGAAAAACAAGGAATTCTGATAGGCGGCGGTATGGGGGGACACGCCAAAATACGACCGGAACGAAATTTTACAAAAATGAAAAAATTGTGAAAAACAAGGAATTCTGATAGGCGGCGGTATTTGGGAAACGTCAAAATGCGGCCTGAACAAAATGGACGAAAATGAAAAAATTGAGAAAAACAGGGAATTCTGATTGGCGGTATGCGGGAAAACGCCAAAATGCGGCTGGGACGAAATTTCACAAAAATGAAAAAATTGAGAAAAACAGGTAATTCTGATAGACGGCTGTATGCGGGGAGACGCCAAAATGCGGCCGGAACGAAATTTGACATAAATGAAATAATTGAGAAAAACATGGAATTCTGATAGGCGGCGGTATGCGCGGACACGCCAAAATTCGACCGGAACGAAATTTCACAAAAATGAAAAAATTGAGAAAAACAATGAATTCTGATAGGCGGCGGTATGCGGGAAAATGCCAAAATGCGGCCGGAACGATATTTCAGGAAAAGAGAAAAAATTGAGAAAAACAGGTAATTCTGATAGGCGGCTGTATGCGGGGAGAGGCCAAAATTCGGCCGGAACGAAATTTGACATAAATGAAATAATTGAGAAAAACATGGAATTCCTAGAGGCGGCGGTATGCGGGGAAACACCAAAATACGACCGGAACGAAATTTGACGAAAATGAAAAAATTGAGAAAATCAAGGAATTCTGATAAGCGGCAGTATGCGGGAAAATGCCAAAATGCGGCCGGAACGATATTTCACGAAAATAGAAGAAATTGAGAAAAACAGGGAATTATGTTAGGCGGCTGTATGCGGGGAGCTGCCAAAATGCGGACGAAACGAAATTTGACATAAATGAAATAATTGAGAAAAACATGGAATTCTGATAGGCGGCGGTATGCGGGGAAACGCCAAAATACGACCGGAACGAAATTTCACAAAAATGAAAAAATTTAGAAAAACAAGGAATTCTAATAGGCGACGGTATGCGGGGAAACGCCAAAATGCGGCCGGAACGAAATTTCACAAAAATGAAAGAATTGAGAAAA
The DNA here is from genome assembly GCA_964058825.1 of Carex arenaria. NCBI lineage: Eukaryota > Viridiplantae > Streptophyta > Magnoliopsida > Poales > Cyperaceae > Carex > Carex arenaria. The sequence goes on from CAXKVW010000417.1 coordinate 23,067, forward strand.
ACAGGTAATTCTGATAGGCGGCTGTATGCGGGGAGAGGCCAAAATGCGGCCGGAACGAAATTTGACATAAATGAAATAATTGAAAAAAACAAGGAATTCTGATAGGCGGCGGTATGCGGGGACACGCCAAAATACGACCGGAACGAAATTTTACAAAAATGAAAAAATTGTGAAAAACAAGGAATTCTGATAGGCGGCGGTATGTGGGAAACGTCAAAATGCGGCCTGAACAAAATGGACGAAAATGAAAAAATTGAGAAAAACAGGGAATTCTGATAGGCAGCGGTATGCGGGGAAACGCCAAAATGCGGCCGAAACTAAATTTGACAAAAATGAAATAATTGAGAAAATCAGGTAATTCTGATAGGCGGCGGTATGCGCGAAAACGCCAATATACGGCCGGAGCGAAATTTCACAAAAATGAAAAAATTGAGAAAAACAGGGAATTCTGATAAGCGGCGATATGCGGGGAGACGCCAAAATGCGGCCGGAATGAAATTTAACGAAAATAAAAAAATTGTGAAAAACCGGGAATTCTGATAGGCGGCGGTATGCGAAGACATGCCAAAATGCGGCCGGAAGGAAATTTCACAAAAATAAAAAATTGAGAAAAACATGTAATTCTGATAGACGGCTGTATGCGGGGAGACGCCAAAATGCGGCCGGAACGAAATTTGACATAAATGAAATAATTGAGAAAAACATGGAATTCTGATTGGCGGCGGTATGCGCAGACACGCCAAAATACGACCGGAACGAAATTTCACAAAAATGAAAAAATTGAGAAAAACAATGAATTCTGATAGGCGGCGGTATGCGGGAAAATGCCAAAATGCGGCCGGAACGATATTTCAGGAAAATAGAAAAAATTGAGAAAAACAGGTAATTCGGATAGGCGGCTGTATGCGGGTTGAGGCCAAAATTCGGCCGGAACGAAATTTGACATAAATGAAATAATTGAGAAAAACATGGAATTTCGAGAGGTGGCGGTATGCGGGGAAACACCAAAATACGACCGGAACGAAATTTGACGAAAATGAAAAAATTTAGAAAAACAAGGAATTCTGATAAGCGGCGGTATGCGGGAAAATGCCAAAATGCGGCCGGAACGATATTTCACGAAAATGGAAGAAATTGAGAAAAACAGGGAATTATGTTAGGCGGCTGTATGCGGGGAGCTGCCAAAATGCGGCCGAAACGAAATTTGACATAAATGAAATAATTGAGAAAAACATGGAATTCTGATAGGCGGCGGTATGCGGGGAAACGCCAAAATACGACTGGAACGAAATTTCACAAAAATGAAAAAATTATGAAAAACAAGGAATTCTGATAGGCGACGGTATGCAGGGAAACGCCAAAATGCGGCCGGAACGAAATTTCACAAAAATGAAATAATTGAGAAAAACAGGTAATTCTGATAGGCGGCTGTATGCGGGGAGATGCCAAAATGCGGCCGGAACGAAATTTGACATAAATGAAATAATTGAGAAAAACAAGGAATTCTGATAGGCGGCGGTATGCGGGAAAATGCCAAAATGCGGCCGGAACGATATTTCACGAAAATGGAAAAAATTGAGAAAAACAGGTAATTCTGAAAAGCGGCCGTATGCGGGGAGACGCCAAAATACGGCCCGAAAGAAATTTGACTTAAATGAAATAATTGATAAAAACATGGAATTATGAAAGGCGGCGGTATGCGGGGACATGCCAAAAAGTGACCAGATCGAAATTTGACGAAAATGAAAAAATTGAGAAAACTGGGAATTCTGATAGGCGGCGGTATGCGGGGAAACGTCAAAAAGAGACCGGAACGAAATTTGACGAAAATGAAAAAATTGAGAAAAACATGTAATTCTGATATGCGGCTGTGTGCGGGGAGACGCCAAAATGCGGCCGAAATGAAATTTGACATAAATGAAAGAATTGAGAAAAACATGAAATTCTGATAGGCGGCGTATGCTGGGAAACGCCAAAATACGACGGGAACTAAATTTCACAAAAATGAAAAAATTGAGAAAAACAAGGAATTCTCATAGGCGACGGTATGCGGAAAATTCTAAAATGCGGCCGTAACGATATTTAAAAAAAATGAAAAAAATTAAGAAAAAAAGGTAATTCTGATATGCGGCCGTATGCGGCGAGACGCCAAAATGCGGACGGAACGAAATTTGACATAAATGAAATAATTGTTAAAAACTTGGAATTCTGATAGGCGGCGGTATGCGGGGAAACGCCAAAAAGTGACCAGAACGAAATTTGACGAAAATGAAAAAATTGAGAAAAACAGGGAATTCGGATAGGCAGCGGTATACGGGTTAACGTCAAAAAGCGACAGGAACGAAATTTGATGACAATGAAAAAATTGAGAAAAACAGGGAATTCTGAGAGGCGGCGATATGCGGGGCAACGCCAAAATACGACTGGAACGAAATTTCACAAAAATGAAAAAATTGAGAAAAACAAGGAATTCTGATAGGCGGCGGTATGTGGGAAACGTCAAAATGCGGCCTGAACAAAATGGACGAAAATGAAAAAATTGAGAAAAACAGGGAATTCTGATTGGCGGCGGTATGCGGTGAAATGACAAAATGCGGCCGAAACGAAATTTCTCAAAAATGAAAAAATTGAGAAAACAGGTAATTCTGATAGGCGGCTGTATGCGGGGAGATGCCAAAATGCGGCCGGAACGAAATTTGACATAAATGAAATAATGGAGAAAAACATGGAATTCTGATAGGCGGTGGTATGCGGGGACACGCCAAAATACGATCGGAACGAAATTTGACGAAAATGAAAAAATTGAGAAAAGCTGGGAATTCTGATATGCGGGGTAACGCCAAAAAGAGACCGGAACTAAATTTGACGAAAATGGAAAAATTGAGAAAAACATGTAATTCTGATAGGCGGCTGTATGCGGGGAGACGCCAAAATACGGCCGAAACGAAATTTGACATAAATGAAATAATTGAGAAAAACATGGAATTCTGATAGGCGGCGTATGCGGGGACACGCCAAAATACGACCCGAACGAAATTTGACGAAAATGAAAAAATTGAGAAAAACTAGGAATTCTGATATGCGGCGGTATGCGGGGAAACGCCAAAAAGAGACCGGAACGAAATTTGACGAAAATGAAAAAATTGAGAAAAACATGTAATTCTGATAGGCGGCTGTATGCGGGGAGAGGCCAAAATGCGGCCGGAACGAAATTTGACATAAATGAAATAATTGAGAAAAACAAGGAATTCTGATAGGCGGCGGTATGCGGGGACACGCCAAAATACGACCGGAAAGAAATTTCACAAAAATGAAAAAATTGAGAAAAACAAGGAATTCCGATAGGCGGCGGTATGTGGGAAACATCAAAATGCGGCCTGAACAAAATGGAAGAAAATTAAAAAATTGAGAAAAACAGGGAATTCTGATTGGCGGCGGTATGCGGGGAAACGACAAAATACGGCCGGAACGATATATAACAAAAATGAAAAAAATTGAGAAAAACAGGTAATTCTGATATGCGGCTGTATGCGGGGAGACGCCAAAATGCGGCCGGAACGAAATTTGACATAAATGAAATAATTGTTAAAAACTTGGAATTCTGATAGGCGGCGGTATGCGAGGACATGCCAAAATGCGGCCGGAACGAAATTTCACAAAAATAAAAAAATTGAGAAAAACAGGTAATTCTGATAGGCGGCTGTATGCGGGGAGAGGCCAAAATGCGACCGGAACGAAATTCGACATAAATGAAATAATAGAGAAAATCATGGAATTCTGATACGTGGCGGTATGCAGGGAAACCCCTAAAAGTGACCATAACGATATTTGACGAAAATGAAAAAATAGAGAAAAACAGGGAATTCTGATAGGCGGCGGTATGCGGGGACACGCCAAAATGCGGCCGGAATGAAATTTGACAAAAATGAAAAAAATGAGAAAAAAAGGTAATTCTGTTAGGCGTGTATGCGGGGAGACGCCAAAATGCGGCCGCAACGAAATTTGACATAAATGAAATAATTGAGAAAAAAATGGAATTCTGATAGGCGGCGGTATGCGGGGACACGCCTAAATAAGACCGGAACGAAATTTCACAAAAATGAAAAAATTGAGAAAAACAAGGAATTCTGATAGGCGGCGGTATGTGGGAAAATGCTAAAATGCGGCCGGAACGATATTTAACAAAAATGAAAAAAATTGAGAAAAACAGGTAATTTTGATATGCGGTCGTATGCGGGGAGACGCCAAAATGCGGCCGGAACGAAATTTGACATAAATGAAATAATTGTTAAAAACTTAGAATTCTGATAGGCGGCGGTATGCGGGGAAACGCCAAAAAGTGACCAGAATGAAATTTGACGAAAATGAAAAAATTGAGAAAAACAGGGAATTCGGATAGGCAGCGGTATACGGGTTAACGTCAAAAAGCGACAGGAACGAAATTTGATGACAATGAAAAAATTGAGAAAAACAGGGAATTCTGATAGGCGGCGATATGCGGGGCACCGCCAAAATACGACCGGAACGAAATTTCACAAAAATGAAAAAATTGAGAAAAACAAGGAATTCTGATAGGCGTCGGTATGTGGGAAACGTCAAAATGCGGCCTGAACAAAATGGACGAAAATGAAAAAATTGAGAAAAACAGGGAATTCTGATTGGCGGCGGTATGCGGTGAAATGACAAAATGCGGCCGAAACGAAATTTCTCAAAAATGAAAAATTGAGAAAAACAGGTAATTCTGATAGGCGGCTGCATGCGGGGAGAAGCCAAAATGCGGCCGGAACGAAATTTGACATAAATGAAATAATGGAGAGAAACATGGAATTCTGATAGGCGGCGGTATGCGGGGACACGCCAAAATACGATCGGAACGAAATTTGACGAAAATGAAAAATTGAGAAAAACTGGGAATTCTGATAGGCGGCGGTATGTGGGAAACATCAAAATGCGGCCTGAACAAAATGGACGAAAATTATAAAATTGAGAAAAACAGGGAATTCTGATTGGCGGCGGTATGCGAGGAAACGACAAAATACGGCCGGAACGAAATTTCACAAAAATGAAAAAATTGAGAAAAACAGGTAATTCTTATAGGCGGCTGTATGCGGGGAGACGCCAAAATGCGGCCGGAACGAAATTTGACATAAATGAAATAATTGAGAAAAACATGGAATTCTGATAGGCGGCGGTATGCGGGGACACGCCAAAATACGACCGAAACGAAATTTCACAAAAATGAAAAAATTGAGAAAAACAAGGAATTCTGATAGGCGGCGGTATGTGGGAAACGTCAAAATACGGCCTGAACAAAATGGACGAAAATGAAAAAAATGAGAAAAACAGGGAATTCTATTAGGCGGCTGTATGCGGGGAGCTGCCAAAATGCGGCCGAAACGAAATTTGACATAAATGAAATAATTGAGAAAAACATGGAATTCTGATAGGCGGCGTATGCGGGGAAACGCCAAAATACGACCGGAACGAAATTTCACAAAAATGAAAAAATTGAGAAAAACAAGGAATTCTGATAGGCGGCGGTATGTGGGAAAATGCTAAAATGCGGCCGGAACGATATTTAACAAAAATGAAAAAAATTGAGAAAAACAGGTAATTCTGATATGCGGTCGTATGCGGGGAGACGCCAAAATGCGGCCGGAACGAAATTTGACATAAATGAAATAATTGTTAAAAACTTGGAATTCTGATAGGCGGCGGTATGCGGGGAAACGCCAAAAAGTGACCAGAATGAAATTTGACGAAAATGAAAATATTGAGAAAAACAGGGAATTCGGATAGGCAGCGGTATACGGGGAAACGTCAAAAAGCGACAGGAACGAAATTTGATGACAATGAAAAAATTGAGAAAAACAGGGAATTCTGATAGGCGGCGATATGCGGGGCAACGCCAAAATACGACCGGAACGAAATTTCACAAAAATGAAAAAATTGAGAAAAACAGGGAATTCTGATAGGCGGCGATATGCGGGGCAACGCCAAAATACGACCGGAACGAAATTTCACAAAAATGAAAAAATTGAGAAAAACAAGGAATTCTGATAGGCGGCGGTATGTGGGAAACGTCAAAATGCGGCCTGAACAAAATGGACGAAAATGAAAAAATTGAGAAAAACAGGGAATTCTGTTAGGCGGCTGTATGCGGGGAGCTGCCAAAATGCGGCCGAAACGAAATTTGACATAAATGAAATAATTGAGAAAAACATGGAATTCTGATAGGCGGCGTATGCGGGGAAACGCCAAAATACGACCGGAACGAAATTTCCCAAAAATGAAAAAATTTAGAAAAACAAGGAATTCTAATAGGCGACGGTATGCGGGGAAACGCCAAAATGCGGCCGGAACGAAATTTCACAAAAATGAAAGAATTGAGAAAAACAGGTAATTCTGATAGGCGGCTGTATGCGGGGAGATGCCAAAATGCGGCCGGAACGAAATTTGACATAAATGAAATAATTGAGAAAAACAAGGAATTCTGATAGGCGGCGGTATGGGGGGACACGCCAAAATACGACCGGAACGAAATTTTACAAAAATGAAAAAATTGTGAAAAACAAGGAATTCTGATAGGCGGCGGTATTTGGGAAACGTCAAAATGCGGCCTGAACAAAATGGACGAAAATGAAAAAATTGAGAAAAACAGGGAATTCTGATTGGCGGTATGCGGGAAAACGCCAAAATGCGGCTGGGACGAAATTTCACAAAAATGAAAAAATTGAGAAAAACAGGTAATTCTGATAGACGGCTGTATGCGGGGAGACGCCAAAATGCGGCCGGAACGAAATTTGACATAAATGAAATAATTGTTAAAAACTTAGAATTCTGATAGGCGGCGGTATGCGGGGAAACGCCAAAAAGTGACCAGAATGAAATTTGACGAAAATGAAAAAATTGAGAAAAACAGGGAATTCGGATAGGCGGCGGTATACGGGTTAACGTCAAAAAGCGACAGGAACGAAATTTGACGACAATGAAAAAATTGAGAAAAACAGGGAATTCTGATAGGCGGCGATATGCGGGGCACCGCCAAAATACGACCGGAACGAAATTTCACAAAAATGAAAAAATTGAGAAAAACAAGGAATTCTGATAGGCGTCGGTATGTGGGAAACGTCAAAATGCGGCCTGAACAAAATGGACGAAAATGAAAAAATTGAGAAAAACAGGGAATTCTGATTGGCGGCGGTATGCGGTGAAATGACAAAATGCGGCCGAAACGAAATTTCTCAAAAATGAAAAATTGAGAAAAACAGGTAATTCTGATAGGCGGCTGCATGCGGGGAGAAGCCAAAATGCGGCCGGAACGAAATTTGACATAAATGAAATAATGGAGAGAAACATGGAATTCTGATAGGCGGCGGTATGCGGGGACACGCCAAAATACGATCGGAACGAAATTTGACGAAAATGAAAAATTGAGAAAAACTGGGAATTCTGATAGGCGGCGGTATGTGGGAAACATCAAAATGCGGCCTGAACAAAATGGACGAAAATTATAAAATTGAGAAAAACAGGGAATTCTGATTGGCGGCGGTATGCGAGGAAACGACAAAATACGGCCGGAACGAAATTTCACAAAAATGAAAAAATTGAGAAAAACAGGTAATTCTTATAGGCGGCTGTATGCGGGGAGACGCCAAAATGCGGCCGGAACGAAATTTGACATAAATGAAATAATTGAGAAAAACATGGAATTCTGATAGGCGGCGGTATGCGGGGACACGCCAAAATACGACCGAAACGAAATTTCACAAAAATGAAAAAATTGAGAAAAACAAGGAATTCTGATAGGCGGCGGTATGTGGGAAACGTCAAAATACGGCCTGAACAAAATGGACGAAAATGAAAAAAATGAGAAAAACAGGGAATTCTATTAGGCGGCTGTATGCGGGGAGCTGCCAAAATGCGGCCGAAACGAAATTTGACATAAATGAAATAATTGAGAAAAACATGGAATTCTGATAGGCGGCGTATGCGGGGAAACGCCAAAATACGACCGGAACGAAATTTCACAAAAATGAAAAAATTGAGAAAAACAAGGAATTCTGATAGGCGGCGGTATGTGGGAAAATGCTAAAATGCGGCCGGAACGATATTTAACAAAAATGAAAAAAATTGAGAAAAACAGGTAATTCTGATATGCGGTCGTATGCGGGGAGACGCCAAAATGCGGCCGGAACGAAATTTGACATAAATGAAATAATTGTTAAAAACTTGGAATTCTGATAGGCGGCGGTATGCGGGGAAACGCCAAAAAGTGACCAGAATGAAATTTGACGAAAATGAAAATATTGAGAAAAACAGGGAATTCGGATAGGCAGCGGTATACGGGGAAACGTCAAAAAGCGACAGGAACGAAATTTGATGACAATGAAAAAATTGAGAAAAACAGGGAATTCTGATAGGCGGCGATATGCGGGGCAACGCCAAAATACGACCGGAACGAAATTTCACAAAAATGAAAAAATTGAGAAAAACAAGGAATTCTGATAGGCGGCGGTATGTGGGAAACGTCAAAATGCGGCCTGAACAAAATGGACGAAAATGAAAAAATTGAGAAAAACAGGGAATTCTGTTAGGCGGCTGTATGCGGGGAGCTGCCAAAATGCGGCCGAAACGAAATTTGACATAAATGAAATAATTGAGAAAAACATGGAATTCTGATAGGCGGCGTATGCGGGGAAACGCCAAAATACGACCGGAACGAAATTTCCCAAAAATGAAAAAATTTAGAAAAACAAGGAATTCTAATAGGCGACGGTATGCGGGGAAACGCCAAAATGCGGCCGGAACGAAATTTCACAAAAATGAAAGAATTGAGAAAAACAGGTAATTCTGATAGGCGGCTGTATGCGGGGAGATGCCAAAATGCGGCCGGAACGAAATTTGACATAAATGAAATAATTGAGAAAAACAAGGAATTCTGATAGGCGGCGGTATGGGGGGACACGCCAAAATACGACCGGAACGAAATTTTACAAAAATGAAAAAATTGTGAAAAACAAGGAATTCTGATAGGCGGCGGTATTTGGGAAACGTCAAAATGCGGCCTGAACAAAATGGACGAAAATGAAAAAATTGAGAAAAACAGGGAATTCTGATTGGCGGTATGCGGGAAAACGCCAAAATGCGGCTGGGACGAAATTTCACAAAAATGAAAAAATTGAGAAAAACAGGTAATTCTGATAGACGGCTGTATGCGGGGAGACGCCAAAATGCGGCCGGAACGAAATTTGACATAAATGAAATAATTGAGAAAAACATGGAATTCTGATAGGCGGCGGTATGCGCGGACACGCCAAAATTCGACCGGAACGAAATTTCACAAAAATGAAAAAATTGAGAAAAACAATGAATTCTGATAGGCGGCGGTATGCGGGAAAATGCCAAAATGCGGCCGGAACGATATTTCAGGAAAAGAGAAAAAATTGAGAAAAACAGGTAATTCTGATAGGCGGCTGTATGCGGGGAGAGGCCAAAATTCGGCCGGAACGAAATTTGACATAAATGAAATAATTGAGAAAAACATGGAATTCCGAGAGGCGGCGGTATGCGGGGAAACACCAAAATACGACCGGAACGAAATTTGACGAAAATGAAAAAATTGAGAAAATCAAGGAATTCTGATAAGCGGCAGTATGCGGGAAAATGCCAAAATGCGGCCGGAACGATATTTCACGAAAATAGAAGAAATTGAGAAAAACAGGGAATTATGTTAGGCGGCTGTATGCGGGGAGCTGCCAAAATGCGGACGAAACGAAATTTGACATAAATGAAATAATTGAGAAAAACATGGAATTCTGATAGGCGGCGGTATGCGGGGAAACGCCAAAATACGACCGGAACGAAATTTCACAAAAATGAAAAAATTTAGAAAAACAAGGAATTCTAATAGGCGACGGTATGCGGGGAAACGCCAAAATGCGGCCGGAACGAAATTTCACAAAAATGAAAGAATTGAGAAAAACAGGTAATTCTGATAGGCGGCTGTATGCGGGGAGAGGCCAAAATGCGGCCGGAACGAAATTTGACATAAATGAAATAATTGAAAAAAACAAGGAATTCTGATAGGCGGCGGTATGCGGGGACACGCCAAAATACGACCGGAACGAAATTTTACAAAAATGAAAAAATTGTGAAAAACAAGGAATTCTGATAGGCGGCGGTATGTGGGAAACGTCAAAATGCGGCCTGAACAAAATGGACGAAAATGAAAAAATTGAGAAAAACAGGGAATTCTGATAGGCAGCGGTATGCGGGGAAACGCCAAAATGCGGCCGAAACTAAATTTGACAAAAATGAAATAATTGAGAAAATCAGGTAATTCTGATAGGCGGCGGTATGCGCGAAAACGCCAATATACGGCCGGAGCGAAATTTCACAAAAATGAAAAAATTGAGAAAAACAGGGAATTCTGATAAGCGGCGATATGCGGGGAGACGCCAAAATGCGGCCGGAATGAAATTTAACGAAAATAAAAAAATTGTGAAAAACCGGGAATTCTGATAGGCGGCGGTATGCGAAGACATGCCAAAATGCGGCCGGAAGGAAATTTCACAAAAATAAAAAATTGAGAAAAACATGTAATTCTGATAGACGGCTGTATGCGGGGAGACGCCAAAATGCGGCCGGAACGAAATTTGACATAAATGAAATAATTGAGAAAAACATGGAATTCTGATTGGCGGCGGTATGCGCAGACACGCCAAAATACGACCGGAACGAAATTTCACAAAAATGAAAAAATTGAGAAAAACAATGAATTCTGATAGGCGGCGGTATGCGGGAAAATGCCAAAATGCGGCCGGAACGATATTTCAGGAAAATAGAAAAAATTGAGAAAAACAGGTAATTCGGATAGGCGGCTGTATGCGGGTTGAGGCCAAAATTCGGCCGGAACGAAATTTGACATAAATGAAATAATTGAGAAAAACATGGAATTTCGAGAGGTGGCGGTATGCGGGGAAACACCAAAATACGACCGGAACGAAATTTGACGAAAATGAAAAAATTTAGAAAAACAAGGAATTCTGATAAGCGGCGGTATGCGGGAAAATGCCAAAATGCGGCCGGAACGATATTTCACGAAAATGGAAGAAATTGAGAAAAACAGGGAATTATGTTAGGCGGCTGTATGCGGGGAGCTGCCAAAATGCGGCCGAAACGAAATTTGACATAAATGAAATAATTGAGAAAAACATGGAATTCTGATAGGCGGCGGTATGCGGGGAAACGCCAAAATACGACTGGAACGAAATTTCACAAAAATGAAAAAATTATGAAAAACAAGGAATTCTGATAGGCGACGGTATGCAGGGAAACGCCAAAATGCGGCCGGAACGAAATTTCACAAAAATGAAATAATTGAGAAAAACAGGTAATTCTGATAGGCGGCTGTATGCGGGGAGATGCCAAAATGCGGCCGGAACGAAATTTGACATAAATGAAATAATTGAGAAAAACAAGGAATTCTGATAGGCGGCGGTATGCGGGAAAATGCCAAAATGCGGCCGGAACGATATTTCACGAAAATGGAAAAAATTGAGAAAAACAGGTAATTCTGAAAAGCGGCCGTATGCGGGGAGACGCCAAAATACGGCCCGAAAGAAATTTGACTTAAATGAAATAATTGATAAAAACATGGAATTATGAAAGGCGGCGGTATGCGGGGACATGCCAAAAAGTGACCAGATCGAAATTTGACGAAAATGAAAAAATTGAGAAAACTGGGAATTCTGATAGGCGGCGGTATGCGGGGAAACGTCAAAAAGAGACCGGAAAGAAATTTGACGAAAATGAAAAAATTGAGAAAAACATGTAATTCTGATATGCGGCTGTGTGCGGGGAGACGCCAAAATGCGGCCGAAATGAAATTTGACATAAATGAAAGAATTGAGAAAAACATGAAATTCTGATAGGCGGCGTATGCTGGGAAACGCCAAAATACGACGGGAACTAAATTTCACAAAAATGAAAAAATTGAGAAAAACAAGGAATTCTCATAGGCGACGGTATGCGGAAAATGCTAAAATGCGGCCGTAACGATATTTAAAAAAAATGAAAAAAATTAAGAAAAAAAGGTAATTCTGATATGCGGCCGTATGCGGCGAGACGCCAAAATGCGGACGGAACGAAATTTGACATAAATGAAATAATTGTTAAAAACTTGGAATTCTGATAGGCGGCGGTATGCGGGGAAACGCCAAAAAGTGACCAGAACGAAATTTGACGAAAATGAAAAAATTGAGAAAAACAGGGAATTCGGATAGGCAGCGGTATACGGGTTAACGTCAAAAAGCGACAGGAACGAAATTTGATGACAATGAAAAAATTGAGAAAAACAGGGAATTCTGAGAGGCGGCGATATGCGGGGCAACGCCAAAATACGACTGGAACGAAATTTCACAAAAATGAAAAAATTGAGAAAAACAAGGAATTCTGATAGGCGGCGGTATGTGGGAAACGTCAAAATGCGGCCTGAACAAAATGGACGAAAATGAAAAAATTGAGAAAAACAGGGAATTCTGATTGGCGGCGGTATGCGGTGAAATGACAAAATGCGGCCGAAACGAAATTTCTCAAAAATGAAAAAATTGAGAAAACAGGTAATTCTGATAGGCGGCTGTATGCGGGGAGATGCCAAAATGCGGCCGGAACGAAATTTGACATAAATGAAATAATGGAGAAAAACATGGAATTCTGATAGGCGGTGGTATGCGGGGACACGCCAAAATACGATCGGAACGAAATTTGACGAAAATGAAAAAATTGAGAAAAGCTGGGAATTCTGATATGCGGGGTAACGCCAAAAAGAGACCGGAACTAAATTTGACGAAAATGGAAAAATTGAGAAAAACATGTAATTCTGATAGGCGGCTGTATGCGGGGAGACGCCAAAATACGGCCGAAACGAAATTTGACATAAATGAAATAATTGAGAAAAACATGGAATTCTGATAGGCGGCGTATGCGGGGACACGCCAAAATACGACCCGAACGAAATTTGACGAAAATGAAAAAATTGAGAAAAACTAGGAATTCTGATATGCGGCGGTATGCGGGGAAACGCCAAAAAGAGACCGGAACGAAATTTGACGAAAATGAAAAAATTGAGAAAAACATGTAATTCTGATAGGCGGCTGTATGCGGGGAGAGGCCAAAATGCGGCCGGAACGAAATTTGACATAAATGAAATAATTGAGAAAAACAAGGAATTCTGATAGGCGGCGGTATGCGGGGACACGCCAAAATACGACCGGAAAGAAATTTCACAAAAATGAAAAAATTGAGAAAAACAAGGAATTCCGATAGGCGGCGGTATGTGGGAAACATCAAAATGCGGCCTGAACAAAATGGAAGAAAATTAAAAAATTGAGAAAAACAGGGAATTCTGATTGGCGGCGGTATGCGGGGAAACGACAAAATACGGCCGGAACGATATATAACAAAAATGAAAAAAATTGAGAAAAACAGGTAATTCTGATATGCGGCTGTATGCGGGGAGACGCCAAAATGCGGCCGGAACGAAATTTGACATAAATGAAATAATTGTTAAAAACTTGGAATTCTGATAGGCGGCGGTATGCGAGGACATGCCAAAATGCGGCCGGAACGAAATTTCACAAAAATAAAAAAATTGAGAAAAACAGGTAATTCTGATAGGCGGCTGTATGCGGGGAGAGGCCAAAATGCGACCGGAACGAAATTCGACATAAATGAAATAATAGAGAAAATCATGGAATTCTGATACGTGGCGGTATGCAGGGAAACCCCTAAAAGTGACCATAACGATATTTGACGAAAATGAAAAAATAGAGAAAAACAGGGAATTCTGATAGGCGGCGGTATGCGGGGACACGCCAAAATGCGGCCGGAATGAAATTTGACAAAAATGAAAAAAATGAGAAAAAAAGGTAATTCTGTTAGGCGTGTATGCGGGGAGACGCCAAAATGCGGCCGCAACGAAATTTGACATAAATGAAATAATTGAGAAAAAAATGGAATTCTGATAGGCGGCGGTATGCGGGGACACGCCTAAATAAGACCGGAACGAAATTTCACAAAAATGAAAAAATTGAGAAAAACAAGGAATTCTGATAGGCGGCGGTATGTGGGAAAATGCTAAAATGCGGCCGGAACGATATTTAACAAAAATGAAAAAAATTGAGAAAAACAGGTAATTTTGATATGCGGTCGTATGCGGGGAGACGCCAAAATGCGGCCGGAACGAAATTTGACATAAATGAAATAATTGTTAAAAACTTAGAATTCTGATAGGCGGCGGTATGCGGGGAAACGCCAAAAAGTGACCAGAATGAAATTTGACGAAAATGAAAAAATTGAGAAAAACAGGGAATTCGGATAGGCAGCGGTATACGGGTTAACGTCAAAAAGCGACAGGAACGAAATTTGATGACAATGAAAAAATTGAGAAAAACAGGGAATTCTGATAGGCGGCGATATGCGGGGCACCGCCAAAATACGACCGGAACGAAATTTCACAAAAATGAAAAAATTGAGAAAAACAAGGAATTCTGATAGGCGTCGGTATGTGGGAAACGTCAAAATGCGGCCTGAACAAAATGGACGAAAATGAAAAAATTGAGAAAAACAGGGAATTCTGATTGGCGGCGGTATGCGGTGAAATGACAAAATGCGGCCGAAACGAAATTTCTCAAAAATGAAAAATTGAGAAAAACAGGTAATTCTGATAGGCGGCTGCATGCGGGGAGAAGCCAAAATGCGGCCGGAACGAAATTTGACATAAATGAAATAATGGAGAGAAACATGGAATTCTGATAGGCGGCGGTATGCGGGGACACGCCAAAATACGATCGGAACGAAATTTGACGAAAATGAAAAATTGAGAAAAACTGGGAATTCTGATAGGCGGCGGTATGTGGGAAACATCAAAATGCGGCCTGAACAAAATGGACGAAAATTATAAAATTGAGAAAAACAGGGAATTCTGATTGGCGGCGGTATGCGAGGAAACGACAAAATACGGCCGGAACGAAATTTCACAAAAATGAAAAAATTGAGAAAAACAGGTAATTCTTATAGGCGGCTGTATGCGGGGAGACGCCAAAATGCGGCCGGAACGAAATTTGACATAAATGAAATAATTGAGAAAAACATGGAATTCTGATAGGCGGCGGTATGCGGGGACACGCCAAAATACGACCGAAACGAAATTTCACAAAAATGAAAAAATTGAGAAAAACAAGGAATTCTGATAGGCGGCGGTATGTGGGAAACGTCAAAATACGGCCTGAACAAAATGGACGAAAATGAAAAAAATGAGAAAAACAGGGAATTCTATTAGGCGGCTGTATGCGGGGAGCTGCCAAAATGCGGCCGAAACGAAATTTGACATAAATGAAATAATTGAGAAAAACATGGAATTCTGATAGGCGGCGTATGCGGGGAAACGCCAAAATACGACCGGAACGAAATTTCACAAAAATGAAAAAATTGAGAAAAACAAGGAATTCTGATAGGCGGCGGTATGTGGGAAAATGCTAAAATGCGGCCGGAACGATATTTAACAAAAATGAAAAAAATTGAGAAAAACAGGTAATTCTGATATGCGGTCGTATGCGGGGAGACGCCAAAATGCGGCCGGAACGAAATTTGACATAAATGAAATAATTGTTAAAAACTTGGAATTCTGATAGGCGGCGGTATGCGGGGAAACGCCAAAAAGTGACCAGAATGAAATTTGACGAAAATGAAAATATTGAGAAAAACAGGGAATTCGGATAGGCAGCGGTATACGGGGAAACGTCAAAAAGCGACAGGAACGAAATTTGATGACAATGAAAAAATTGAGAAAAACAGGGAATTCTGATAGGCGGCGATATGCGGGGCAACGCCAAAATACGACCGGAACGAAATTTCACAAAAATGAAAAAATTGAGAAAAACAAGGAATTCTGATAGGCGGCGGTATGTGGGAAACGTCAAAATGCGGCCTGAACAAAATGGACGAAAATGAAAAAATTGAGAAAAACAGGGAATTCTGTTAGGCGGCTGTATGCGGGGAGCTGCCAAAATGCGGCCGAAACGAAATTTGACATAAATGAAATAATTGAGAAAAACATGGAATTCTGATAGGCGGCGTATGCGGGGAAACGCCAAAATACGACCGGAACGAAATTTCCCAAAAATGAAAAAATTTAGAAAAACAAGGAATTCTAATAGGCGACGGTATGCGGGGAAACGCCAAAATGCGGCCGGAACGAAATTTCACAAAAATGAAAGAATTGAGAAAAACAGGTAATTCTGATAGGCGGCTGTATGCGGGGAGATGCCAAAATGCGGCCGGAACGAAATTTGACATAAATGAAATAATTGAGAAAAACAAGGAATTCTGATAGGCGGCGGTATGGGGGGACACGCCAAAATACGACCGGAACGAAATTTTACAAAAATGAAAAAATTGTGAAAAACAAGGAATTCTGATAGGCGGCGGTATTTGGGAAACGTCAAAATGCGGCCTGAACAAAATGGACGAAAATGAAAAAATTGAGAAAAACAGGGAATTCTGATTGGCGGTATGCGGGAAAACGCCAAAATGCGGCTGGGACGAAATTTCACAAAAATGAAAAAATTGAGAAAAACAGGTAATTCTGATAGACGGCTGTATGCGGGGAGACGCCAAAATGCGGCCGGAACGAAATTTGACATAAATGAAATAATTGAGAAAAACATGGAATTCTGATAGGCGGCGGTATGCGCGGACACGCCAAAATTCGACCGGAACGAAATTTCACAAAAATGAAAAAATTGAGAAAAACAATGAATTCTGATAGGCGGCGGTATGCGGGAAAATGCCAAAATGCGGCCGGAACGATATTTCAGGAAAAGAGAAAAAATTGAGAAAAACAGGTAATTCTGATAGGCGGCTGTATGCGGGGAGAGGCCAAAATTCGGCCGGAACGAAATTTGACATAAATGAAATAATTGAGAAAAACATGGAATTCCGAGAGGCGGCGGTATGCGGGGAAACACCAAAATACGACCGGAACGAAATTTGACGAAAATGAAAAAATTGAGAAAATCAAGGAATTCTGATAAGCGGCAGTATGCGGGAAAATGCCAAAATGCGGCCGGAACGATATTTCACGAAAATAGAAGAAATTGAGAAAAACAGGGAATTATGTTAGGCGGCTGTATGCGGGGAGCTGCCAAAATGCGGACGAAACGAAATTTGACATAAATGAAATAATTGAGAAAAACATGGAATTCTGATAGGCGGCGGTATGCGGGGAAACGCCAAAATACGACCGGAACGAAATTTCACAAAAATGAAAAAATTTAGAAAAACAAGGAATTCTAATAGGCGACGGTATGCGGGGAAACGCCAAAATGCGGCCGGAACGAAATTTCACAAAAATGAAAGAATTGAGAAAAACAGGTAATTCTGATAGGCGGCTGTATGCGGGGAGAGGCCAAAATGCGGCCGGAACGAAATTTGACATAAATGAAATAATTGAAAAAAACAAGGAATTCTGATAGGCGGCGGTATGCGGGGACACGCCAAAATACGACCGGAACGAAATTTTACAAAAATGAAAAAATTGTGAAAAACAAGGAATTCTGATAGGCGGCGGTATGTGGGAAACGTCAAAATGCGGCCTGAACAAAATGGACGAAAATGAAAAAATTGAGAAAAACAGGGAATTCTGATAGGCAGCGGTATGCGGGGAAACGCCAAAATGCGGCCGAAACTAAATTTGACAAAAATGAAATAATTGAGAAAATCAGGTAATTCTGATAGGCGGCGGTATGCGCGAAAACGCCAATATACGGCCGGAGCGAAATTTCACAAAAATGAAAAAATTGAGAAAAACAGGGAATTCTGATAAGCGGCGATATGCGGGGAGACGCCAAAATGCGGCCGGAATGAAATTTAACGAAAATAAAAAAATTGTGAAAAACCGGGAATTCTGATAGGCGGCGGTATGCGAAGACATGCCAAAATGCGGCCGGAAGGAAATTTCACAAAAATAAAAAATTGAGAAAAACATGTAATTCTGATAGACGGCTGTATGCGGGGAGACGCCAAAATGCGGCCGGAACGAAATTTGACATAAATGAAATAATTGAGAAAAACATGGAATTCTGATTGGCGGCGGTATGCGCAGACACGCCAAAATACGACCGGAACGAAATTTCACAAAAATGAAAAAATTGAGAAAAACAATGAATTCTGATAGGCGGCGGTATGCGGGAAAATGCCAAAATGCGGCCGGAACGATATTTCAGGAAAATAGAAAAAATTGAGAAAAACAGGTAATTCGGATAGGCGGCTGTATGCGGGTTGAGGCCAAAATTCGGCCGGAACGAAATTTGACATAAATGAAATAATTGAGAAAAACATGGAATTTCGAGAGGTGGCGGTATGCGGGGAAACACCAAAATACGACCGGAACGAAATTTGACGAAAATGAAAAAATTTAGAAAAACAAGGAATTCTGATAAGCGGCGGTATGCGGGAAAATGCCAAAATGCGGCCGGAACGATATTTCACGAAAATGGAAGAAATTGAGAAAAACAGGGAATTATGTTAGGCGGCTGTATGCGGGGAGCTGCCAAAATGCGGCCGAAACGAAATTTGACATAAATGAAATAATTGAGAAAAACATGGAATTCTGATAGGCGGCGGTATGCGGGGAAACGCCAAAATACGACTGGAACGAAATTTCACAAAAATGAAAAAATTATGAAAAACAAGGAATTCTGATAGGCGACGGTATGCAGGGAAACGCCAAAATGCGGCCGGAACGAAATTTCACAAAAATGAAATAATTGAGAAAAACAGGTAATTCTGATAGGCGGCTGTATGCGGGGAGATGCCAAAATGCGGCCGGAACGAAATTTGACATAAATGAAATAATTGAGAAAAACAAGGAATTCTGATAGGCGGCGGTATGCGGGAAAATGCCAAAATGCGGCCGGAACGATATTTCACGAAAATGGAAAAAATTGAGAAAAACAGGTAATTCTGAAAAGCGGCCGTATGCGGGGAGACGCCAAAATACGGCCCGAAAGAAATTTGACTTAAATGAAATAATTGATAAAAACATGGAATTATGAAAGGCGGCGGTATGCGGGGACATGCCAAAAAGTGACCAGATCGAAATTTGACGAAAATGAAAAAATTGAGAAAACTGGGAATTCTGATAGGCGGCGGTATGCGGGGAAACGTCAAAAAGAGACCGGAAAGAAATTTGACGAAAATGAAAAAATTGAGAAAAACATGTAATTCTGATATGCGGCTGTGTGCGGGGAGACGCCAAAATGCGGCCGAAATGAAATTTGACATAAATGAAAGAATTGAGAAAAACATGAAATTCTGATAGGCGGCGTATGCTGGGAAACGCCAAAATACGACGGGAACTAAATTTCACAAAAATGAAAAAATTGAGAAAAACAAGGAATTCTCATAGGCGACGGTATGCGGAAAATGCTAAAATGCGGCCGTAACGATATTTAAAAAAAATGAAAAAAATTAAGAAAAAAAGGTAATTCTGATATGCGGCCGTATGCGGCGAGACGCCAAAATGCGGACGGAACGAAATTTGACATAAATGAAATAATTGTTAAAAACTTGGAATTCTGATAGGCGGCGGTATGCGGGGAAACGCCAAAAAGTGACCAGAACGAAATTTGACGAAAATGAAAAAATTGAGAAAAACAGGGAATTCGGATAGGCAGCGGTATACGGGTTAACGTCAAAAAGCGACAGGAACGAAATTTGATGACAATGAAAAAATTGAGAAAAACAGGGAATTCTGAGAGGCGGCGATATGCGGGGCAACGCCAAAATACGACTGGAACGAAATTTCACAAAAATGAAAAAATTGAGAAAAACAAGGAATTCTGATAGGCGGCGGTATGTGGGAAACGTCAAAATGCGGCCTGAACAAAATGGACGAAAATGAAAAAATTGAGAAAAACAGGGAATTCTGATTGGCGGCGGTATGCGGTGAAATGACAAAATGCGGCCGAAACGAAATTTCTCAAAAATGAAAAAATTGAGAAAACAGGTAATTCTGATAGGCGGCTGTATGCGGGGAGATGCCAAAATGCGGCCGGAACGAAATTTGACATAAATGAAATAATGGAGAAAAACATGGAATTCTGATAGGCGGTGGTATGCGGGGACACGCCAAAATACGATCGGAACGAAATTTGACGAAAATGAAAAAATTGAGAAAAGCTGGGAATTCTGATATGCGGGGTAACGCCAAAAAGAGACCGGAACTAAATTTGACGAAAATGGAAAAATTGAGAAAAACATGTAATTCTGATAGGCGGCTGTATGCGGGGAGACGCCAAAATACGGCCGAAACGAAATTTGACATAAATGAAATAATTGAGAAAAACATGGAATTCTGATAGGCGGCGTATGCGGGGACACGCCAAAATACGACCCGAACGAAATTTGACGAAAATGAAAAAATTGAGAAAAACTAGGAATTCTGATATGCGGCGGTATGCGGGGAAACGCCAAAAAGAGACCGGAACGAAATTTGACGAAAATGAAAAAATTGAGAAAAACATGTAATTCTGATAGGCGGCTGTATGCGGGGAGAGGCCAAAATGCGGCCGGAACGAAATTTGACATAAATGAAATAATTGAGAAAAACAAGGAATTCTGATAGGCGGCGGTATGCGGGGACACGCCAAAATACGACCGGAAAGAAATTTCACAAAAATGAAAAAATTGAGAAAAACAAGGAATTCCGATAGGCGGCGGTATGTGGGAAACATCAAAATGCGGCCTGAACAAAATGGAAGAAAATTAAAAAATTGAGAAAAACAGGGAATTCTGATTGGCGGCGGTATGCGGGGAAACGACAAAATACGGCCGGAACGATATATAACAAAAATGAAAAAAATTGAGAAAAACAGGTAATTCTGATATGCGGCTGTATGCGGGGAGACGCCAAAATGCGGCCGGAACGAAATTTGACATAAATGAAATAATTGTTAAAAACTTGGAATTCTGATAGGCGGCGGTATGCGAGGACATGCCAAAATGCGGCCGGAACGAAATTTCACAAAAATAAAAAAATTGAGAAAAACAGGTAATTCTGATAGGCGGCTGTATGCGGGGAGAGGCCAAAATGCGACCGGAACGAAATTCGACATAAATGAAATAATAGAGAAAATCATGGAATTCTGATACGTGGCGGTATGCAGGGAAACCCCTAAAAGTGACCATAACGATATTTGACGAAAATGAAAAAATAGAGAAAAACAGGGAATTCTGATAGGCGGCGGTATGCGGGGACACGCCAAAATGCGGCCGGAATGAAATTTGACAAAAATGAAAAAAATGAGAAAAAAAGGTAATTCTGTTAGGCGTGTATGCGGGGAGACGCCAAAATGCGGCCGCAACGAAATTTGACATAAATGAAATAATTGAGAAAAAAATGGAATTCTGATAGGCGGCGGTATGCGGGGACACGCCTAAATAAGACCGGAACGAAATTTCACAAAAATGAAAAAATTGAGAAAAACAAGGAATTCTGATAGGCGGCGGTATGTGGGAAAATGCTAAAATGCGGCCGGAACGATATTTAACAAAAATGAAAAAAATTGAGAAAAACAGGTAATTTTGATATGCGGTCGTATGCGGGGAGACGCCAAAATGCGGCCGGAACGAAATTTGACATAAATGAAATAATTGTTAAAAACTTAGAATTCTGATAGGCGGCGGTATGCGGGGAAACGCCAAAAAGTGACCAGAATGAAATTTGACGAAAATGAAAAAATTGAGAAAAACAGGGAATTCGGATAGGCAGCGGTATACGGGTTAACGTCAAAAAGCGACAGGAACGAAATTTGATGACAATGAAAAAATTGAGAAAAACAGGGAATTCTGATAGGCGGCGATATGCGGGGCACCGCCAAAATACGACCGGAACGAAATTTCACAAAAATGAAAAAATTGAGAAAAACAAGGAATTCTGATAGGCGTCGGTATGTGGGAAACGTCAAAATGCGGCCTGAACAAAATGGACGAAAATGAAAAAATTGAGAAAAACAGGGAATTCTGATTGGCGGCGGTATGCGGTGAAATGACAAAATGCGGCCGAAACGAAATTTCTCAAAAATGAAAAATTGAGAAAAACAGGTAATTCTGATAGGCGGCTGCATGCGGGGAGAAGCCAAAATGCGGCCGGAACGAAATTTGACATAAATGAAATAATGGAGAGAAACATGGAATTCTGATAGGCGGCGGTATGCGGGGACACGCCAAAATACGATCGGAACGAAATTTGACGAAAATGAAAAATTGAGAAAAACTGGGAATTCTGATAGGCGGCGGTATGTGGGAAACATCAAAATGCGGCCTGAACAAAATGGACGAAAATTATAAAATTGAGAAAAACAGGGAATTCTGATTGGCGGCGGTATGCGAGGAAACGACAAAATACGGCCGGAACGAAATTTCACAAAAATGAAAAAATTGAGAAAAACAGGTAATTCTTATAGGCGGCTGTATGCGGGGAGACGCCAAAATGCGGCCGGAACGAAATTTGACATAAATGAAATAATTGAGAAAAACATGGAATTCTGATAGGCGGCGGTATGCGGGGACACGCCAAAATACGACCGAAACGAAATTTCACAAAAATGAAAAAATTGAGAAAAACAAGGAATTCTGATAGGCGGCGGTATGTGGGAAACGTCAAAATACGGCCTGAACAAAATGGACGAAAATGAAAAAAATGAGAAAAACAGGGAATTCTATTAGGCGGCTGTATGCGGGGAGCTGCCAAAATGCGGCCGAAACGAAATTTGACATAAATGAAATAATTGAGAAAAACATGGAATTCTGATAGGCGGCGTATGCGGGGAAACGCCAAAATACGACCGGAACGAAATTTCACAAAAATGAAAAAATTGAGAAAAACAAGGAATTCTGATAGGCGGCGGTATGTGGGAAAATGCTAAAATGCGGCCGGAACGATATTTAACAAAAATGAAAAAAATTGAGAAAAACAGGTAATTCTGATATGCGGTCGTATGCGGGGAGACGCCAAAATGCGGCCGGAACGAAATTTGACATAAATGAAATAATTGTTAAAAACTTGGAATTCTGATAGGCGGCGGTATGCGGGGAAACGCCAAAAAGTGACCAGAATGAAATTTGACGAAAATGAAAATATTGAGAAAAACAGGGAATTCGGATAGGCAGCGGTATACGGGGAAACGTCAAAAAGCGACAGGAACGAAATTTGATGACAATGAAAAAATTGAGAAAAACAGGGAATTCTGATAGGCGGCGATATGCGGGGCAACGCCAAAATACGACCGGAACGAAATTTCACAAAAATGAAAAAATTGAGAAAAACAAGGAATTCTGATAGGCGGCGGTATGTGGGAAACGTCAAAATGCGGCCTGAACAAAATGGACGAAAATGAAAAAATTGAGAAAAACAGGGAATTCTGTTAGGCGGCTGTATGCGGGGAGCTGCCAAAATGCGGCCGAAACGAAATTTGACATAAATGAAATAATTGAGAAAAACATGGAATTCTGATAGGCGGCGTATGCGGGGAAACGCCAAAATACGACCGGAACGAAATTTCCCAAAAATGAAAAAATTTAGAAAAACAAGGAATTCTAATAGGCGACGGTATGCGGGGAAACGCCAAAATGCGGCCGGAACGAAATTTCACAAAAATGAAAGAATTGAGAAAAACAGGTAATTCTGATAGGCGGCTGTATGCGGGGAGATGCCAAAATGCGGCCGGAACGAAATTTGACATAAATGAAATAATTGAGAAAAACAAGGAATTCTGATAGGCGGCGGTATGGGGGGACACGCCAAAATACGACCGGAACGAAATTTTACAAAAATGAAAAAATTGTGAAAAACAAGGAATTCTGATAGGCGGCGGTATTTGGGAAACGTCAAAATGCGGCCTGAACAAAATGGACGAAAATGAAAAAATTGAGAAAAACAGGGAATTCTGATTGGCGGTATGCGGGAAAACGCCAAAATGCGGCTGGGACGAAATTTCACAAAAATGAAAAAATTGAGAAAAACAGGTAATTCTGATAGACGGCTGTATGCGGGGAGACGCCAAAATGCGGCCGGAACGAAATTTGACATAAATGAAATAATTGTTAAAAACTTAGAATTCTGATAGGCGGCGGTATGCGGGGAAACGCCAAAAAGTGACCAGAATGAAATTTGACGAAAATGAAAAAATTGAGAAAAACAGGGAATTCGGATAGGCGGCGGTATACGGGTTAACGTCAAAAAGCGACAGGAACGAAATTTGATGACAATGAAAAAATTGAGAAAAACAGGGAATTCTGATAGGCGGCGATATGCGGGGCACCGCCAAAATACGACCGGAACGAAATTTCACAAAAATGAAAAAATTGAGAAAAACAAGGAATTCTGATAGGCGTCGGTATGTGGGAAACGTCAAAATGCGGCCTGAACAAAATGGACGAAAATGAAAAAATTGAGAAAAACAGGGAATTCTGATTGGCGGCGGTATGCGGTGAAATGACAAAATGCGGCCGAAACGAAATTTCTCAAAAATGAAAAATTGAGAAAAACAGGTAATTCTGATAGGCGGCTGCATGCGGGGAGAAGCCAAAATGCGGCCGGAACGAAATTTGACATAAATGAAATAATGGAGAGAAACATGGAATTCTGATAGGCGGCGGTATGCGGGGACACGCCAAAATACGATCGGAACGAAATTTGACGAAAATGAAAAATTGAGAAAAACTGGGAATTCTGATAGGCGGCGGTATGTGGGAAACATCAAAATGCGGCCTGAACAAAATGGACGAAAATTATAAAATTGAGAAAAACAGGGAATTCTGATTGGCGGCGGTATGCGAGGAAACGACAAAATACGGCCGGAACGAAATTTCACAAAAATGAAAAAATTGAGAAAAACAGGTAATTCTTATAGGCGGCTGTATGCGGGGAGACGCCAAAATGCGGCCGGAACGAAATTTGACATAAATGAAATAATTGAGAAAAACATGGAATTCTGATAGGCGGCGGTATGCGGGGACACGCCAAAATACGACCGAAACGAAATTTCACAAAAATGAAAAAATTGAGAAAAACAAGGAATTCTGATAGGCGGCGGTATGTGGGAAACGTCAAAATACGGCCTGAACAAAATGGACGAAAATGAAAAAAATGAGAAAAACAGGGAATTCTATTAGGCGGCTGTATGCGGGGAGCTGCCAAAATGCGGCCGAAACGAAATTTGACATAAATGAAATAATTGAGAAAAACATGGAATTCTGATAGGCGGCGTATGCGGGGAAACGCCAAAATACGACCGGAACGAAATTTCACAAAAATGAAAAAATTGAGAAAAACAAGGAATTCTGATAGGCGGCGGTATGTGGGAAAATGCTAAAATGCGGCCGGAACGATATTTAACAAAAATGAAAAAAATTGAGAAAAACAGGTAATTCTGATATGCGGTCGTATGCGGGGAGACGCCAAAATGCGGCCGGAACGAAATTTGACATAAATGAAATAATTGTTAAAAACTTGGAATTCTGATAGGCGGCGGTATGCGGGGAAACGCCAAAAAGTGACCAGAATGAAATTTGACGAAAATGAAAATATTGAGAAAAACAGGGAATTCGGATAGGCAGCGGTATACGGGGAAACGTCAAAAAGCGACAGGAACGAAATTTGATGACAATGAAAAAATTGAGAAAAACAGGGAATTCTGATAGGCGGCGATATGCGGGGCAACGCCAAAATACGACCGGAACGAAATTTCACAAAAATGAAAAAATTGAGAAAAACAAGGAATTCTGATAGGCGGCGGTATGTGGGAAACGTCAAAATGCGGCCTGAACAAAATGGACGAAAATGAAAAAATTGAGAAAAACAGGGAATTCTGTTAGGCGGCTGTATGCGGGGAGCTGCCAAAATGCGGCCGAAACGAAATTTGACATAAATGAAATAATTGAGAAAAACATGGAATTCTGATAGGCGGCGTATGCGGGGAAACGCCAAAATACGACCGGAACGAAATTTCCCAAAAATGAAAAAATTTAGAAAAACAAGGAATTCTAATAGGCGACGGTATGCGGGGAAACGCCAAAATGCGGCCGGAACGAAATTTCACAAAAATGAAAGAATTGAGAAAAACAGGTAATTCTGATAGGCGGCTGTATGCGGGGAGATGCCAAAATGCGGCCGGAACGAAATTTGACATAAATGAAATAATTGAGAAAAACAAGGAATTCTGATAGGCGGCGGTATGGGGGGACACGCCAAAATACGACCGGAACGAAATTTTACAAAAATGAAAAAATTGTGAAAAACAAGGAATTCTGATAGGCGGCGGTATTTGGGAAACGTCAAAATGCGGCCTGAACAAAATGGACGAAAATGAAAAAATTGAGAAAAACAGGGAATTCTGATTGGCGGTATGCGGGAAAACGCCAAAATGCGGCTGGGACGAAATTTCACAAAAATGAAAAAATTGAGAAAAACAGGTAATTCTGATAGACGGCTGTATGCGGGGAGACGCCAAAATGCGGCCGGAACGAAATTTGACATAAATGAAATAATTGTTAAAAACTTAGAATTCTGATAGGCGGCGGTATGCGGGGAAACGCCAAAAAGTGACCAGAATGAAATTTGACGAAAATGAAAAAATTGAGAAAAACAGGGAATTCGGATAGGCGGCGGTATACGGGTTAACGTCAAAAAGCGACAGGAACGAAATTTGATGACAATGAAAAAATTGAGAAAAACAGGGAATTCTGATAGGCGGCGATATGCGGGGCACCGCCAAAATACGACCGGAACGAAATTTCACAAAAATGAAAAAATTGAGAAAAACAAGGAATTCTGATAGGCGTCGGTATGTGGGAAACGTCAAAATGCGGCCTGAACAAAATGGACGAAAATGAAAAAATTGAGAAAAACAGGGAATTCTGATTGGCGGCGGTATGCGGTGAAATGACAAAATGCGGCCGAAACGAAATTTCTCAAAAATGAAAAATTGAGAAAAACAGGTAATTCTGATAGGCGGCTGCATGCGGGGAGAAGCCAAAATGCGGCCGGAACGAAATTTGACATAAATGAAATAATGGAGAGAAACATGGAATTCTGATAGGCGGCGGTATGCGGGGACACGCCAAAATACGATCGGAACGAAATTTGACGAAAATGAAAAATTGAGAAAAACTGGGAATTCTGATAGGCGGCGGTATGTGGGAAACATCAAAATGCGGCCTGAACAAAATGGACGAAAATTATAAAATTGAGAAAAACAGGGAATTCTGATTGGCGGCGGTATGCGAGGAAACGACAAAATACGGCCGGAACGAAATTTCACAAAAATGAAAAAATTGAGAAAAACAGGTAATTCTTATAGGCGGCTGTATGCGGGGAGACGCCAAAATGCGGCCGGAACGAAATTTGACATAAATGAAATAATTGAGAAAAACATGGAATTCTGATAGGCGGCGGTATGCGGGGACACGCCAAAATACGACCGAAACGAAATTTCACAAAAATGAAAAAATTGAGAAAAACAAGGAATTCTGATAGGCGGCGGTATGTGGGAAACGTCAAAATACGGCCTGAACAAAATGGACGAAAATGAAAAAAATGAGAAAAACAGGGAATTCTATTAGGCGGCTGTATGCGGGGAGCTGCCAAAATGCGGCCGAAACGAAATTTGACATAAATGAAATAATTGAGAAAAACATGGAATTCTGATAGGCGGCGTATGCGGGGAAACGCCAAAATACGACCGGAACGAAATTTCACAAAAATGAAAAAATTGAGAAAAACAAGGAATTCTGATAGGCGGCGGTATGTGGGAAAATGCTAAAATGCGGCCGGAACGATATTTAACAAAAATGAAAAAAATTGAGAAAAACAGGTAATTCTGATATGCGGTCGTATGCGGGGAGACGCCAAAATGCGGCCGGAACGAAATTTGACATAAATGAAATAATTGTTAAAAACTTGGAATTCTGATAGGCGGCGGTATGCGGGGAAACGCCAAAAAGTGACCAGAATGAAATTTGACGAAAATGAAAATATTGAGAAAAACAGGGAATTCGGATAGGCAGCGGTATACGGGGAAACGTCAAAAAGCGACAGGAACGAAATTTGATGACAATGAAAAAATTGAGAAAAACAGGGAATTCTGATAGGCGGCGATATGCGGGGCAACGCCAAAATACGACCGGAACGAAATTTCACAAAAATGAAAAAATTGAGAAAAACAAGGAATTCTGATAGGCGGCGGTATGTGGGAAACGTCAAAATGCGGCCTGAACAAAATGGACGAAAATGAAAAAATTGAGAAAAACAGGGAATTCTGTTAGGCGGCTGTATGCGGGGAGCTGCCAAAATGCGGCCGAAACGAAATTTGACATAAATGAAATAATTGGGAAAAACATGGAATTCTGATAGGCGGCGTATGCGGGGAAACGCCAAAATACGACCGGAACGAAATTTCCCAAAAATGAAAAAATTTAGAAAAACAAGGAATTCTAATAGGCGACGGTATGCGGGGAAACGCCAAAATGCGGCCGGAACGAAATTTCACAAAAATGAAAGAATTGAGAAAAACAGGTAATTCTGATAGGCGGCTGTATGCGGGGAGATGCCAAAATGCGGCCGGAACGAAATTTGACAAAAATGAAATAATTGAGAAAAACAAGGAATTCTGATAGGCGGCGGTATGGGGGGACACGCCAAAATACGACCGGAACGAAATTTTACAAAAATGAAAAAATTGTGAAAAACAAGGAATTCTGATAGGCGGCGGTATTTGGGAAACGTCAAAATGCGGCCTGAACAAAATGGACGAAAATGAAAAAATTGAGAAAAACAGGGAATTCTGATTGGCGGTATGCGGGAAAACGCCAAAATGCGGCTGGGACGAAATTTCACAAAAATGAAAAAATTGAGAAAAACAGGTAATTCTGATAGACGGCTGTATGCGGGGAGACGCCAAAATGCGGCCGGAACGAAATTTGACATAAATGAAATAATTGAGAAAAACATGGAATTCTGATAGGCGGCGGTATGCGCGGACACGCCAAAATTCGACCGGAACGAAATTTCACAAAAATGAAAAAATTGAGAAAAACAATGAATTCTGATAGGCGGCGGTATGCGGGAAAATGCCAAAATGCGGCCGGAACGATATTTCAGGAAAAGAGAAAAAATTGAGAAAAACAGGTAATTCTGATAGGCGGCTGTATGCGGGGAGAGGCCAAAATTCGGCCGGAACGAAATTTGACATAAATGAAATAATTGAGAAAAACATGGAATTCCGAGAGGCGGCGGTATGCGGGGAAACACCAAAATACGACCGGAACGAAATTTGACGAAAATGAAAAAATTGAGAAAATCAAGGAATTCTGATAAGCGGCAGTATGCGGGAAAATGCCAAAATGCGGCCGGAACGATATTTCACGAAAATAGAAGAAATTGAGAAAAACAGGGAATTATGTTAGGCGGCTGTATGCGGGGAGCTGCCAAAATGCGGACGAAACGAAATTTGACATAAATGAAATAATTGAGAAAAACATGGAATTCTGATAGGCGGCGGTATGCGGGGAAACGCCAAAATACGACCGGAACGAAATTTCACAAAAATGAAAAAATTTAGAAAAACAAGGAATTCTAATAGGCGACGGTATGCGGGGAAACGCCAAAATGCGGCCGGAACGAAATTTCACAAAAATGAAAGAATTGAGAAAAACAGGTAATTCTGATAGGCGACTGTATGCGGGGAGAGGCCAAAATGCGGCCGGAACGAAATTTGACATAAATGAAATAATTGAAAAAAACAAGGAATTCTGATAGGCGGCGGTATGCGGGGACACGCCAAAATACGACCGGAACGAAATTTTACAAAAATGAAAAAATTGTGAAAAACAAGGAATTCTGATAGGCGGCGGTATGTGGGAAACGTCAAAATGCGGCCTGAACAAAATGGACGAAAATGAAAAAATTGAGAAAAACAGGGAATTCTGATAGGCAGCGGTATGCGGGGAAACGCCAAAATGCGGCCGAAACTAAATTTGACAAAAATGAAATAATTGAGAAAATCAGGTAATTCTGATAGGCGGCGGTATGCGCGAAAACGCCAATATACGGCCGGAGCGAAATTTCACAAAAATGAAAAAATTGAGAAAAACAGGGAATTCTGATAAGCGGCGATATGCGGGGAGACGCCAAAATGCGGCCGGAATGAAATTTAACGAAAATAAAAAAATTGTGAAAAACCGGGAATTCTGATAGGCGGCGGTATGCGAAGACATGCCAAAATGCGGCCGGAAGGAAATTTCACAAAAATAAAAAATTGAGAAAAACATGTAATTCTGATAGACGGCTGTATGCGGGGAGACGCCAAAATGCGGCCGGAACGAAATTTGACATAAATGAAATAATTGAGAAAAACATGGAATTCTGATTGGCGGCGGTATGCGCGGACACGCCAAAATACGACCGGAACGAAATTTCACAAAAATGAAAAAATTGAGAAAAACAATGAATTCTGATAGGCGGCGGTATGCGGGAAAATGCCAAAATGCGGCCGGAACGATATTTCAGGAAAATAGAAAAAATTGAGAAAAACAGGTAATTCGGATAGGCGGCTGTATGCGGGTTGAGGCCAAAATTCGGCCGGAACGAAATTTGACATAAATGAAATAATTGAGAAAAACATGGAATTTCGAGAGGTGGCGGTATGCGGGGAAACACCAAAATACGACCGGAACGAAATTTGACGAAAATGAAAAAATTTAGAAAAACAAGGAATTCTGATAAGCGGCGGTATGCGGGAAAATGCCAAAATGCGGCCGGAACGATATTTCACGAAAATGGAAGAAATTGAGAAAAACAGGGAATTATGTTAGGCGGCTGTATGCGGGGAGCTGCCAAAATGCGGCCGAAACGAAATTTGACATAAATGAAATAATTGAGAAAAACATGGAATTCTGATAGGCGGCGGTATGCGGGGAAACGCCAAAATACGACTGGAACGAAATTTCACAAAAATGAAAAAATTATGAAAAACAAGGAATTCTGATAGGCGACGGTATGCAGGGAAACGCCAAAATGCGGCCGGAACGAAATTTCACAAAAATGAAATAATTGAGAAAAACAGGTAATTCTGATAGGCGGCTGTATGCGGGGAGATGCCAAAATGCGGCCGGAACGAAATTTGACATAAATGAAATAATTGAGAAAAACAAGGAATTCTGATAGGCGGCGGTATGCGGGAAAATGTCAAAATGCGGCCGGAACGATATTTCAAGAAAATGGAAAAAATTGAGAAAAACAGGTAATTCTGAAAAGCGGCCGTATGCGGGGAGACGCCAAAATACGGCCCGAAAGAAATTTGACTTAAATGAAATAATTGATAAAAACATGGAATTATGATAGGCGGCGGTATGCGGGGACATGCCAAAAAGTGACCAGATCGAAATTTGACGAAAATGAAAAAATTGAGAAAACTGGGAATTCTGATAGGCGGCGGTATGCGGGGAAACGTCAAAAAGAGACCGGAACGAAATTTGACGAAAATGAAAAAATTGAGGAAAACATGTAATTCTGATATGCGGCTGTGTGCGGGGAGACGCCAAAATGCGGCCGAAATGAAATTTGACATAAATGAAAGAATTGAGAAAAACATGAAATTCTGATAGGCGGCGTATGCTGGGAAACGCCAAAATACGACGGGAACTAAATTTCACAAAAATGAAAAAATTGAGAAAAACAAGGAATTCTCATAGGCGACGGTATGCGGAAAATGCTAAAATGCGGCCGTAACGATATTTAAAAAAAATGAAAAAAATTGAGAAAAAAAGGTAATTCTGATATGCGGCCGTATGCGGCGAGACGCCAAAATGCGGACGGAACGAAATTTGACATAAATGAAATAATTGTTAAAAACTTGGAATTCTGATAGGCGGCGGTATGCGGGGAAACGCCAAAAAGTGACCAGAACGAAATTTGACGAAAATGAAAAAATTGAGAAAAACAGGGAATTCGGATAGGCAGCGGTATACGGGTTAACGTCAAAAAGCGACAGGAACGAAATTTGATGACAATGAAAAAATTGAGAAAAACAGGGAATTCTGATAGGCGGCGATATGCGGGGCAACGCCAAAATACGACCGGAACGAAATTTCACAAAAATGAAAAAATTGAGAAAAACAAGGAATTCTGATAGGCGGCGGTATGTGGGAAACGTCAAAATGCGGCCTGAACAAAATGGACGAAAATGAAAAAATTGAGAAAAACAGGGAATTCTGATTGGCGGCGGTATGCGGTGAAATGACAAAATGCGGCCGAAACGAAATTTCTCAAAAATGAAAAAATTGAGAAAACAGGTAATTCTGATAGGCGGCTGTATGCGGGGAGATGCCAAAATGCGGCCGGAACGAAATTTGACATAAATGAAATAATGGAGAAAAACATGGAATTCTGATAGGCGGCGGTATGCGGGGACACGCCAAAATACGATCGGAACGAAATTTGACGAAAATGAAAAAATTGAGAAAAACTGGGAATTCTGATAAGCGGCGGTATGCGGGGTAACGCCAAAAAGAGACCGGAACTAAATTTGACGAAAATGGAAAAATTGAGAAAAACATGTAATTCTGATAGGCGGCTGTATGCGGGGAGACGCCAAAATACGGCCGAAACGAAATTTGACATAAATGAAATAATTGAGAAAAACATGGAATTCTGATAGGCGGCGTATGCGGGGAGAGGCCAAAATACGACCCGAAAGAAATTTGACGAAAATGAAAAAATTGAGAAAAACTAGGAATTCTGATATGCGGCGGTATGCGGGGAAACGCCAAAAAGTGACCGGAACGAAATTTGACGAAAATGAAAAAATTGAGAAAAACATGTAATTCTGATAGGCGGCTGTATGCGGGGAGAGGCCAAAATGCGGCCGGAACGAAATTTGACATAAATGAAATAATTGAGAAAAACAAGGAATTCTGATAGGCGGCGGTATGCGGGGACACGCCAAAATACGACCGGAAAGAAATTTCACAAAAATGAAAAAATTGAGAAAAACAAGGAATTCCGATAGGCGGCGGTATGTGGGAAACATCAAAATGCGGCCTGAACAAAATGGAAGAAAATTAAAAAATTGAGAAAAACAGGGAATTCTGATTGGCGGCGGTATGCGGGGAAACGACAAAATACGGCCGGAACGAAATTTCACAAAAATGAAAAAATTGAGAAAAACAGGTAATTCTTATAGGCGGCTGTATGCAAGGAGACGCCAAAATGCGGCCGGAACGAAATTTGACATAAATGAAATAATTGAGAAAAACATGGAATTCTGATAGGCGGCGGTATGCGGGGACACGCCAAAGTACGACCGGAACGAAATTTCACAAAAATGAAAAAATTGTGAAAAACAAGGAATTCTGATAGGCGGCGGTATGTGGGAAACGTCAAAATGCGGCCTGAACAAAATGGATGAAATTCAAAAAATTGAGAAAAACAGGGAATTCTGATTGGCGGTATGCGGGAAAACACCAAAATGCGGCCGGAACGAAATTTCACAAAAATGAAAAAATTGAGAAAAACAGGTAATTCTGATAGACGGCTTTATGCGGGGAGACGCCAAAATGCGGCCGGAACGAAATTTGACATAAATGAAATAATTGATAAAAACATGTAATTCTGATAGGCGGCTGTATGCGGGGAGAGGCCAAAATGCGGCCGGAACGAAATTTGACATAAATGAAATAATTGAGAAAAACAAGGAATTCTGATAGGCGGCGGTATGCGGGAAAAATGCCAAAATGCGGCCGGAACGATATTTCACGAAAATGGAAAAAATTGAGAAAAACAGGTAATTCTGAAAGGCGGCCGTATGCGGGGAGACGCCAAAATGCGGCCCGAAAGAAATTTGACTTAAATGAAATAATTGATAAAAACATGGAATTATGATAGGCGGCGGTATGCGTGGACATGCCAAAAAGTGACCAGAACGAAATTTGACGAAAATGAAAAAATTGAGAAAACTGGGAATTCTGATAGGCGGCGGTATGCGGGGAAACGTCAAAAAGAGACCGGAACGAAATTTGACGAAAATGAAAAAATTGAGAAAAACATGTAATTCTGATATGCGGCTGTGTGCGGGGAGACGCCAAAATGCGGCCGAAATGAAATTTGACATAAATGAAAGAATTGAGAAAAACATGAAATTCTGATAGGCGGCGTATGCTGGGAAACGCCAAAATACGACGGGAACGAAATTTCACAAAAATGAAAAAAATTGAGAAAAACAAGGAATTCTCATTGGCGACGGTATGCGGAAAATGCGAAAATGCGGCCGTAACGATATTTAACAAAAATGAAAAAAATTGAGAAAAACAGGTAATTCTGATATGCGGCCGTATGCGGCGAGACGCCAAAATGCGGACGGAACGAAATTTGACATAAATGAAATAATTGTTAAAAACTTGGAATTCTGATAGGCGGCGGTATGCGGGGAAACGCCAAAAAGTGACCAGAACGAAATTTGACGAAAATGAAAAAATTGAGAAAAACAGGGAATTCGGATAGGCAGCGGTATACGGGTTAACGTCAAAAAGCGACAGGAACGAAATTTGATGACAATGAAAAAATTGAGAAAATCAGGAAATTCTGATAGGCGGCGGTATGCGGGAAAACGCCAATATACGGCCGGAACGAAATTTCACAAAAATGAAAAAATTGAGAAAAATAGGGAATTCTGATAGGCGGCGATATGCGGGGAGACGCCAAAATGCGGCCGGAATGAAATTTAACGAAAATAAAAAAATTGTGAACAACCGGAAATTCTGATAGGCGGCGGTATGCGCGGACATGCCAAAATGCGGCCGGAACAAAATTTCACAAAAATAAAAAAATTGAGAAAAACAGGTAATTCTGATAGGCGGCTGTATGCGGGGAGAGGCCAAAATGCGACCGGAACGAAATTCGACATAAATGAAATAATAGAGAAAATCATGGAATTCTGATACGTGGCGGTATGCAGGGAAACGCCTAAAAGTGACCATAACGATATTTGACTAAAATGAAAAAATAGAGAAAAACAGGGAATTCTGATAGGCGGCGGTATGCGGGGACACGCCTAAATGCGGCCGGAATGAAATTTGACAAAAATGAAAAAATTGAGAAAAAAAGGTAATTCTGTTAGGCGTGTATGCGGGGAGACGCCAAAATGCGGCCGAAACGAAATTTGACATAAATGAAATAATTGAGAAAAAAATGGAATTCTGATAGGCGGCGGTATGCGGGGACACGCCTAAATACGACCGGAACGAAATTTCACAAAAATGAAAAAATTGAGAAAAACAAGGAATTCTGATAGGCGGTGGTATGTGGGAAAATGCTAAAATGCGGCCGGAACGATATTTAACAAAAATGAAAAAAATTGAGAAAAACAGGTAATTCTGATATGCGGTCGTATGCGGGGAGACGCCAAAATGCGGCCGGAACGAAATTTGACATAAATGAAATAATTGTTAAAAACATGTAATTCTGATAGGCGGCTGTATGCGGGGAGAGGCCAAAATGCGGCCGGAACGAAATTTGACATAAATGAAATAATTGAGAAAAACAAGGAATTCTGATAGGCGGCGGTATGCGGGAAAATGCCAAAATGCGGCCGGAACGATATTTCACGAAAATGGTAAAAATTGAGAAAAACAGGTAATTCTGAAAGGCGGCCGTATGCGGGGAGACGCCAAAATGCGGCCCGAAAGAAATTTGACTTAAATGAAATAATTGATAAAAATATGGAATTATGATAGGCGGCGGTATGCGTGGACATGCCAAAAAGTGACCAGAACGAAATTTGACGAAAATGAAAAAATTGAGAAAACTGGGAATTCTGATAGGCGGCGGTATGCGGGGAAACGTCAAAAAGAGACCGGAACGAAATTTGACGAAAATGAAAAAATTGAGAAAAACATGTAATTCTGATATGCGGCTGTGTGCGGGGAGACGCCAAAATGCGGCCGAAATGAAATTTGACATAAATGAAAGAATTGAGAAAAACATGAAATTCTGATAGGCGGCGTATGATGGGAAACGCCAAAATACGACGGGAACGAAATTTCACAAAAATGAAACAATTGAGAAAAACAAGGAATTCTCATAGGCGACGGTATGCGGAAAATGCTAAAATGCGGCCGTAACGATATTTAACTAAAATGAAAAAAATTGAGAAAAAAAGGTAATTCTAATATGCGGCCGTATGCGGGGAGACGCCAAAATGCGGACGGAACGAAATTTGACATAAATGAAATAATTGTTAAAACCTTGGAATTCTGATAGGCGGCGGTATGCGGGGAAACGCCAAAAAGTTACCAGAATGAAATTTGACTAAAATGAAAAAATTGAGAAAACAGGGAATTCGGATAGGCAGCGGTATACGGGTTAACGTCAAAAAGCGACAGGAACGAAATTTGATGACAATGAAAAAATTGAGAAAAACAGGGAATTCTGATAGGCGGCGATATGCGGGGCAACGCCAAAATACGACCGGAACGAAATTTCACAAAAATGAAAAAATTGAGAAAAACAAGGAATTCTGATAGGCGGCGGTATGTGGGAAACGTCAAAATGCGGCCTGAACAAAATGGACGAAAATGAAAAAATTGAGAAAAACAGGGAATTCTGATTGGCGGCGGTATGCGGTGAAATGACAAAATGCGGCCAAAACGAAATTTCACAAAAATGAAAAAATTGAGAAAACAGGTAATTCTGATAGGCGGCTGTATGCGGGGAGATGCCAAAATGCGGCCGGAACGAAATTTGACATAAATGAAATAATGGAGAAAAACATGGAATTCTGATAGGCGGCGGTATGCGGGGACACGCCAAAATACGATCGGAACGAAATTTGACGAAAATGAAAAAATTGAGAAAAACTGGGAATTCTGATAGGCGGCGGTATGCGGGGTAACGCCAAAAAGAGACCGGAACTAAATTTGACGAAAATGGAAAAATTGAGAAAAACATGTAATTCTGATAGGCGGCTGTATGCGGAGAGACGCCAAAATACGGCCGAAACGAAATTTGACATAAATGAAATAATTGAGAAAAACATGGAATTCTGATAGGCGGCGTATGCGGGGAAACGCCAAAATACGACCCGAATGAAATTTGACGAAAATGAAAAAATTGAGAAAAACTAGGAATTCTGATATGCGGCGGTATGCGGGGAAACGACAAAAAGAGACCGGAACGAAATTTGACGAAAATGAAAAAATTGAGAAAAACATGTAATTCTGATAGGCGGCTGTATGCGAGGAGAGGCCAAAATGCGGCCGGAACGAAATTTGACATAAATGAAATAATTGAGAAAAACAAGGAATTCTGATAGGCGGCGGTTTGCGGGGAGACGCCAAAATACGACCGGAAAGAAATTTCACAAAAATGAAAAAATTGAGAAAAACAAGGAATTCCGATAGGCGGCGGTATGTGGGAAACATCAAAATGCGGCCTGAACAAAATGGAAGAAAATTAAAAAATTGAGAAAAACAGGGAATTCTGATTGGCGGCGGTATGCGGGGAAACGACAAAATACGGCCGGAACGAAATTTCACAAAAATGCAAAAATTGAGAAAAACAGGTAATTCTGATAGGCGACTGTATGCGGGGAGACGCCAAAATGCGGCCGGAACGAAATTTGACATAAATGA
This sequence comes from Carex arenaria, assembly GCA_964058825.1. NCBI lineage: Eukaryota > Viridiplantae > Streptophyta > Magnoliopsida > Poales > Cyperaceae > Carex > Carex arenaria. The sequence goes on from CAXKVW010000417.1 coordinate 60,816, forward strand.
AATAATTGAGAAAAACATGGAATTCTGATAGGCGGCGGTATGCGGGGACACGCCAAAGTACGACCGGAACGAAATTTCACAAAAATGAAAAAATTGTGAAAAACAAGGAATTCTGATAGGCAGCGGTATGTGGGAAACGTCAAAATGCGGCCTGAACAAAATGGATGAAAATGAAAAAATTGAGAAAAACAGGGAATTATGATTGGCGGTATGCGGGAAAACGCCAAAATGCGGCCGGAACGAAATTTCACAAAAATGAAAAAATTGAGAAAAACAGGTAATTCTGATAGACGGCTGTATGCGGGGAGACGCCAAAATGCGGCCGGAACGAAATTTGACATAAATGAAATAATTGATAAAAACATGTAATTCTGATAGGCGGCTGTATGCGGGGAGAGGCCAAAATGCGGCCGGAAGGAAATTTGACATAAATGAAATAATTGAGAAAAACAAGGAATTCTGATAGGCGGCGGTATGCTGGGAAACGTCAAAAAGAGACCGGAACGAAATTTGACGAAAATGAAAAAATTGAGAAAAACATGTAATTCTGATATGCGGTTGTGTGCGGGGAGACGCCAAAATGCGGCCGAAATGAAATTTGACATAAATGAAATAATTGAGCAAAACATGAAATTCTGATAGGCGGCGTATGCTGGGAAACGCCAAAATACGACGGGAACGAAATTTCACAAAAATGAAAAAATTGAGAAAAACAAGGAATTCTCATAGGCGACGGTATGCGGAAAATGCGAAAATACGGCCGTAACGATATTTAACAAAAATGAAAAAAATTGAGAAAAACAGGAAATTCTGATATGCGGCCGTATGCGGGGAGACGCCAAAATGCGGCCGGAACGAAATTTGACATAAATGAAATAATTGTTAAAAGCTTGGAATTCTGATAGGCGGCGGTATGCGAGGACATGCCAAAATGCGGCCGGAACGAAATTTCAACAAAATAAAAAAATCGAGAAAAACAGGTAATTCTGATAGGCAGCTGTATGCGGGGAGAGGCCAAAATGCGACCGGAACGAAATTCGACATAAATGAAATAATAGAGAAAATCATGGAATTCTGATACGTGGCGGTATGCAGGGAAACGCCTAAAAGTGACCATAACGATATTTGACGAAAATGAAAAAATAGAGAAAAACAGGGAATTCTGATAGGCGGCGGTATGCGGGGACACGCCAAAATGCGGCCGGAATGAAATTTGACAAAAATGAAAAAATTGAGAAAAAAAAGGTAATTCTATTAGGCGTGTATGCGGGGAGACGCCAAAATGCGGCCGCAACGAAATTTGACATAAATGTAAATAATTGAGAAAAAAAATGGAATTCTGATAGGCGGCGGTATGCGTGGACACGCCTAAATACGACCGGAACGAAATTTCACAAAAATGAAAAAATTGAGAAAAACAAGGAATTCTGATAGGCGGCGGTATGTGGGCAAATGCTAAAATGCGGCCGGAACGATATTTAACAAAAATGAAAAAATTGAGAAAAACAGGTAATTCTGATATGCGGTCGTATGCGGGGAGACGCCAAAATGCGGCCGGAACGAAATTTGACATAAATGAAATAATTGTTAAAAACTTGGAATTCTGATAGGCGGCGGTATGCGGGGAAACGCCAAAAAGTGACCAGAATGAAATTTGACGAAAATGAAAAAATTGAGAAAAACAGGGAATTCGGATAGGCAGCGGTATACGGGTTAACGTCAAAAAGCGACAGGAGCGAAATTTGAGGACAATGAAAAAATTGAGAAAAACAGGGAATTCTGATAGGCGGCGATATGCGGGGCAACGCCAAAATACGAGCGGAACGTAATTTCACAAAAATGAAAAAATTGAGAAAAACAAGGAATTCTGATAGGCGGCGGTATGTGGGAAACGTCAAAATGCGGCCTGAACAAAATGGACGAAAATGAAAAAATTGAGAAAAACAGGGAATTCTGATTGGCGGCGGTATGCGGTGAAATGACAAAATGCGGCCGAAACGAAATTTCTCAAAAATGAAAAAATTGAGAAAAACTGGTAATTCTGATAGGCGGCTGTATGCGGGGAGAAGCCAAAATGCGGCCGCAACGAAATTTGACATAAATGAAATAATGGAGAGAAACATGGAATTCTGATAGGCGGCGGTATGCGGGGACACGCCAAAATACGATCGGAACGAAATTTGACGAAAATGAAAAATTGAGAAAAACTGAGAATTCTGATAGGCGGCGGTATGTGGGAAACATCAAAATGCGGCCTGAACAAAATGGACGAAAATTAAAAAATTGAGAAAAACAGGAAATTCTGATTGGCGGCGGTATGCGAGGAAACGACAAAATACGGCTGGAACGAAATTTCACAAAAATGAAAAAATTGAGAAAAACAGGTAATTCTTATAGGCGGCTGTATGCGGGGAGACGCCAAAATGCGGCCGGAACGAAATTTGACATAAATGAAATAATTGAGAAAAACATGGAATTCTGATAGGCGGCGGTATGCGGGGACACGCCAAAATACGACCGGAACGAAATTTCACAAAAATGAAAAAATTGAGAAAAACAAGGAATTCTTATAGGCGGCGGTATGTGGGAAACGTCAAAATACGGCCTGAACAAAATGGACGAAAATGAAAAAAATGAGAAAAACAGGGAATTCTATTAGGCGGCTGTATGCGGGGAGCTGCCAAAATGCGGCCGAAACGAAATTTGACATAAATGAAACAATTGAGAAAATCATGGAATTCTGATAGGTGGCGTATGCGGGGAAACGCCAAAATACGACCGGAACGAAATTTCACAAAAATGAAAAAATTGAGAAAAACAAGGAATTCTGATAGGCGGCGGTATGTGGGAAAATGCTAAAATGCGGCCGGAACGATATTTAACAAAAATGAAAAAAATTGAGAAAAACAGGTAATTCTGATATGCGGTCGTATGCGGGGAGACGCCAAAATGCGGCCGGAACGAAATTTGACATAAATGAAATAATTGTTAAAAACTTGGAATTCTGATAGGCGGCGGTATGCGGGGACACGCCAAAAAGTGACCAGAATGAAATTTGACGAAAATGAAAATATTGAGAAAAACAGGGAATTCGGATAGGCCGCGGTATACGGGGAAACGTCAAAAAGCGACAGGAACAAAATTTGATGACAATGAAAAAATTGAGAAAAACAGGGAATTCTGATAGGCGGCGATATGCGGGGCAACGCCAAAATACGACCGGAACGAAATTTCACAAAAATGAAAAAATTGAGAAAAACAAGGAATTCTGATAGGCGGCGGTATGTGGGAAACGTCAAAATGCGGCCTGAACAAAATGGACGAAAATGAAAAAATTGAGAAAAACAGGGAATTCTGTTAGGCGGCTGTATGCGGGGAGCTGCCAAAATGCGGCCGAAACGAAATTTGACATAAATGAAATAATTGAGAAAAACATGGAATTCTGATAGGCGGCGTATGCGGGGAAACGCCAAAATACGACCGGAACGAAATTTCCCAAAAATGAAAAAAATTAGAAAAACAAGGAATTCTAATAGGCGACGGTATGCGGGGAAACACCAAAATTCGGCCGGAACGAAATTTCACAAAAATGAAAGAATTGAGAAAAACAGGTAATTCTCATAGGCGGCTGTATGCGGGAAAATGCCAAAATGCGGCTGGAACGATATTTCAGGAAAATAGAAAAAATTGAGAAAAACAGGTAATTCTGATAGGCGGCTGTATGCAGGGAGAGGCCAAAATTCGGCCGGAACGAAATTTGACATAAATGAAACAATTGAGAAAAACATGGAATTCCGAGAGGCGGCGGTATGCGGGGAAACACCAAAATACGACCGGAACGAAATTTGACGAAAATAAAAAAATTGAGAAAAACAAGGAATTCTGATAGGCGGCGGTATGCGGGAAAATGCCAAAATGCGGCCGGAACGATATTTCACGAAAATGGAAGAAATTGAGAAAAACAGGGAATTATGTTAGGCGGCTGTATGCGGGGAGCTGCCAAAATGCGGACGAAACGAAATTTGACATAAATGAAATAATTGAGAAAAACATGGAATTCTGATAGGCGGCGGTATGCGGGGAAACGCCAAAATACGACCGGAACGAAATTTCACAAAAATGAAAAAATTTAGAAAAACAAGGAATTCTAATAGGCGACGGTATGCGGGGAAACGCCAAAATGCGGCCGGAACGAAATTTCACAAAAATGAAATAATTTAGAAAAACAGGTAATTCTGATAGGCGGCTGTATGCGGGGAGATGCCAAAATGCGGCCGGAACGAAATTTGACATAAATGAAATAATTGAGAAAAACAAGGAATTCTAATAGGCGGCGGTATGCGGGAAAATGCCAAAATGCGGCCGGAACGATATTTCACGAAAATGGAAAAAATTGAGAAAAACAGGTAATTCTGATAGGCGGCGGTATGCGGGGACACGCCAAAATGCGGCCGGAAGGAAATTTGACAAAAATGGAAAAATTGAGGAAAAAAGGTAATTCTGTTAGGCGTGTATGCGGGGAGACGCCAAAATGCGGCCGAAACAAAATTTGACATAAATGAAATAATTGAGAAAAAAATGGAATTCTGATAGGCGGCGGTATGCGGGGACACGCCTAAATACGACCGGAACGAAATTTCACAAAAATGAAAAAATTGAGAAAAACAAGGAATTCTGATAGGCGGCGGTATGTGGGAAAATGCTAAAATGCAGCCGGAACGATATTTAACAAAAATGAAAAAAATTGAGAAAAACAGGTAATTCTGATATGCGGCCGTATGCGGGGAGACGCCAAAATGCGGCCGGAACGAAATTTGACATAAATGAAATAAATGTTAAAAACTTGGAATTCTGATAGGCGGCGGTATGCGGGGAAACGCCAAAAAGTGACCAGAACGAAATTGGACGAAAATGAAAAAATTGAGAAAAACAGAGAATTCGGATAGGCAGCGGTATACGGGTTAACGTCAAAAGGCGACAGGAACGAAATTTGATGACAATGAAAAAATTGAGAAAAACAGGGAATTCTGATAGGCGGCGATATGCGGGGTAACGCCAAAATACGACCGGAACGAAATTTCACAAAAATGAAAAAATTGAGAAAAACAAGGAATTCTGATAGGCGGCGGTATGTGGGAAACGTCAAAATGCGGCCTGAACAAAATGGACGAAAATGAAAAAATTGAGAAAAACAGGGAATTCTGATTGGCGGCGGTATGCGGTGAAATGACAAAATGCGGCCGGAACGAAATTTCACAAAAATGAAAGAATTGAGAAAAACAGGTAATTCTGATAGGCGGCTGTATGCGGGGAGAGGCCAAAATGCGGCCGGAACGAAATTTGACATAAATGAAATAATTGACAAAAACAAGGAATTCTGATAGGCGGCGGTATGCGGGGACACGCCAAAATAATACCGGAACGAAATTTTACAAAAATGAAAAAATTGTGACAAACAAGGAATTCTGATAGGCGGCGGTATGTGGGAAACGTCAAAATGCGGCCTGAACATAATGGACGAAAATGAAAAAATTGAGAAAAACAGGGAATTCTGATTGGCGGTATGCGGGAAAACGCCAAAATGCGGCCGGAACGAAATTTCACAAAAATGAAAAAATTGAGAAAAACAGGTAATTCTGATAGACGGCTGTATGCGGGGAGACGCCAAAATGCGGCCGGAACGAAATTTGACATAAATGAAATAATTGAGAAAAACATGGAATTCTGATAGGCGGCGGTATGCGCGGACACGCCAAAATACGACCGGAACGAAATTTCACAAAAATGAAAAAATTGAGAAAAACAATGAATTCTGATAGGCGGAGGTATGCGGGAAAATGCCAAAATGCGGCCGGAACGATATTTCAGGAAAATAGAAAAAATTGAGAAAAACAGGTAATTCTGATAGGCGGCTGTATGCGGGGAGAGGCCAAAATTCGGCCGGAACGAAATTTGACATAAATGAAATAATTGAGAAAAACATGGAATTCCGAGAGGCGGCGGTATGCGGGGAAACACCAAAATACGACCGGAACGAAATTTGACGAAAATGAAAAAATTGAGAAAAACAAGGAATTCTGATAAGTGGCGGTATGCGGGAAAATGCCAAAATGCGGCCGGAACGATATTTCACGAAAATGGAAGAAATTGAGAAAAACAGGGAATTATGTTAGGCGGCTGTATGCGGGGAGCTGCCAAAATGCGGACGAAACGAAATTTGACATAAATGAAATAATTGAGAAAAACATGGAATTCTGATAGGCGGCGGTATGCGGGGAAACGCCAAAATACGACCGGAACGAAATTTCACAAAAATGAAAAAATTTAGAAAAACAAGGAATTCTAATAGGCGACGGTATGCGGGGAAACGCCAAAATGCGGCCGGAACGAAATTTCACAAAAATGAAATAATTGAGAAAAACAGGTAATTCTGATAGGCGGCTGTATGCGGGAAGATGCCAAAATGCGGCCGGAACGAAATTTGACACAAATGAAATAATTGAGAAAAACAAGGAATTCTGATAGGCGGCGGTATGAGGGAAAATGCCAAAATGCGGCCGGAACGATATTTCACGAAAATGGAAAAAATTGAGAAAAACAGGTAATTCTGATAGGCGGCGGTATGCGGGGACACGCCAAAATGCGGCCGGAATGAAATTTGACAAAAATGAAAAAATTGAGAAAAAAAGTAAATTCATTTAGGCGTGTATGCGGGGAGACGCCAAAATGCGGCCGAAACGAAATTTGACATAAATGAAATAATTGAGAAAAAAATGGAATTCTGATAGGCGGCGGTATGCGGGGACACGCCTAAATACGACCGAAACGAAATTTCACAAAAATAAAAAAATTGAGAAAAACAAGGACTTCTGATAGGCGGCGGTATGTGGGAAAATGCTAAAATGCGGCCGGAACGATATTTAACAAAAATGAAAAAAATTGAGAAAAACAGGTAATTCTGATATGCGGCCGTATGCGGGGAGACGCCAAAATGCGGCCGGAACGAAATTTGACATAAATGAAATAATTGATAAAAACATGCAATTCTGATAGGCGGCGGTATGCGGGGACATGCCAAAAGGTGACCAGAACGAAATTTGACGAAAATGAAAAAATTGAGAAAAACTGGGAATTCTGATAGGCGGCGGTATGCGGGGAAACGCCAAAAAAAGACCGGAACGAAATTTGACGAAAATGAAAAAATTGAGAAAAACATGTAATTCTGATAGGCGGCTGTATGCGGGGAGAGGCCAAAATACGGCCGGAACGAAATTTGACACAAATGAAATAATTGAGAAAAATAGGGAATTCTGATAGGCGGCGGTATGCGGGGACACGCCAATATACGACCGGAACGAAATTTCACAAAAATGAAAAAATTGAGAAAAACAAGGAATTCTGATAGGCCGCGTATGTGGGAAACATCAAAATGCGGCCTGAACAAAATGGACGAAAATGAAAAAATTGAGAAAAACAGGGAATTCTGATTGGCGGCGGTATGCGGGGGAACGACAAAATGCGGCCGGAACGAAATTTCACAAAAATGAAAAAATTGAGAAAAACAGGTAATTCTTAAAGGCTGCTGTATGCGGGGAGACGCCATAATGCGGCCCCAACGAAATTTGACGTAAATGAAATAATTGATAAAAACATGGAATTCTGATAGGCGGCGGTATGCGGGGAAATGCCAAAAATTGACCATGACGAAATTTGACGAAAATGAAAAAATTGAGAAAAACTGGGAATTCTGATAGGCTGCGGTATGCGGGGAAACGGCAAAAAGCGACCGGAACTAAATTTGACGAAAATGGAAAAATTGAGAAAAACATGTAATTCTGATAGGCGGCTGTATGCGGGGAGACGCCAAAATGCGGCCGAAACGAAATTTGACATAAATGAAATAATGGAGAAAAACATGGAATTCTGATAGGCGTCGTATGCGGGGACACGCCAAAATACGACCGGAACGAAATTTGACGAAAATGAAAAAATTGAGAAAAACAGGGAATTCTGATTGGCGGCGGTATGCGGGGACACGCCAAAATACGACCGGAACGAAATTTCACAAAAATGAAAAAATTGAGAAAAACATGTAATTCTGATAGGCAGCTGTATGCGGGAAAATGCCAAAATGCGGCCGGATCGAAATTTGACATAAATGAAATAATGGAGAAAAACATGGAATTCTGATAGGCCGCGGTATGCGGGGACACGTCAAAATACGACCGGAACGAAATTTCACAAAAATGAAAAAATTGAGAAAAACAAGGAATTCTGATAGGCGGCGGTATGCGGGAAAATGCCAAAATGCGGCCGGAACGATATTTCACAAAAATGAAAAAATTGAGAAAAACAGGTAATTCTTAAAGGCTGCTGTATGCGGGGAGACGCCAAAATGCGGCCGGAACGAAATTTGACATAAATGAAATAATGGAGAAAAACATGGAATTCTGATAGGAGCCGGTATGCGGGCACACGCCAAAATACGACCGGAACGAAATTTCACAAAAATGAAAAAATTGAGAAAAACAAGGATTTCTGATAGGCGGCGGTATGCGGGAAAATGCCAAAATGCGGCCGGAACGATATTTCACGAAAATGGAAAAAACTGAGAAAAACAGGTAATTCTGAAAGGCGGCCGTATGCGGGGAGAGGCCAAAATGCGGCCCAAACGAAATTTGACATAAATGAAATAATTGATAAAAACATGGAATTCTGATAGGCGGCGGTATGCGGGGAAATGCCAAAAATTGACCATGACGAAATTTGACGAAAATGAAAAAATTGAGAAAAACTGGGAATTCTGATACGCGGCGGTATGCGGGGAAACGCCAAAAAGAGACCGGAACTAAATTTGACGAAAATGGAAAAATTGAGAAAAACATGTAATTCTGATAGGCGGCTGTATGCGGGGAGACGCCAAAATACGGCCGAAACGAAATTTGACATAAATGAAATAATTGAGAAAAACATGGAATTCTGATAGGCGGCGTATGCGGGGAAACGCCAAAATACGACCGGAACGAAATTTGACGAAAATGAAAAAATTTAGAAAAACAAGGAATTCTGATATGCGGCGGTATGCGGGGACACGCCAAAATACGACCGGAACGAAATTTCACAAAAATGAAAAAATTGAGAAAAACATGCAATTCTGATAGGCAGGTGTATGCGGGAAAATGCCAAAATGCGGCCGGATCGAAATTTGACATAAATGAAATAATGGAGAAAAACATGGAATTCTGATAGGCGGCAGTATGCGGGGACACGCCAAAATACGACCGGAACGAAATTTCACAAAAATGAAAAAATTGAGAAAAACAAGGAATTCTGGTAGGCGGCGGTATGCTGGAAAATGCCAAAATGCGGCCGGAACGATATTTCACGAAAATGGAAAAAATTGAGAAAAACAGGTAATTCTGAAAGGCGGCCGTATGCGGGGAAACGCCAAAAAGCGACCGGAACTAAATTTGACGAAAATGGAAAAATTGAGAAAAACATGTAATTCTGATAGGCGGCTGTATGCGGGGAGACGCCAAAATGAGGCCGAAACGAAATTTGACATAAAAGAAATAATTGAGAAAAACAAGGAATTCTGATAGGCGGCGTATGCGGGGACACGCCAAAATACGACCGGAACGAAATTTGACGAAAATGAAAAAATTTAGAAAAACAAGGAATTCTGATAGGCGGCGGTATGCGGGGACACGCCAAAATACGACCGGAACGAAATTTCACAAAAATGAAAAAATTGAGAAAAACATGTAATTCTGATAGGCGGCGGTATGCGGGGGAACGACAAAATGCGGCCGGAACGAAATTTCACAAAAATGAAAAAATTGAGAAAAACAGGTAATTCTTAAAGGCTGCTGTATGCGGGGAGACGCCAAAATGCGGCCGGAACGAAATTTGACATAAATGAAATAATGGAGAAAAACAGGTAATTCTTAAAGGCTGCTGTATGCGGGGAGACGCCAAAATGCGGCCGGAACGAAATTTGACATAAATGAAATAATGGAGAAAAACATGGAATTCTGATTGGAGCCGGTATGCGGGCACACGCCAAAATACGACCGGAACGAAATTACACAAAAATGAAAAAATTGAGAAAAACAAGGATTTCTGATAGGCGGCGGTATGCGTGAAAATGCCAAAATGCGGCCGGAACGATATTTCGCGAAAATGGAAAAAAAATGAGAAAAACAGGTAATTCTGATAGGCGGCCGTATGCGGGGAGACGCCAAAATGGGGCCCGAACGAAATTTGACATAAATGAAATAATTGATAAAAACATGGAATTCTGATAGGCGGCGGTATGCGGGGAAATGCCAAAAAGTGACCAGAACGAAATTTGACGAAAATGAAAAAATTGAGAAAACTGGGAATTCTGATAGGCGGCGGTATGCGGGGAAACGCCAAAAAGAAACCGGAACGAAATTTGACGAAAAGGCAAAAATTGAGAAAAGCATGTAATTCTGATAGGCGGCTGTATGCGGGGAGACGCCAAAATGCGGCCGAAACGAAATTTGACATAAATGAAATAATTGAGAAAAACATGGAATTCTGATGGGCGGCGTATGCGGGGAAACGCCAAAATACGACCGGAACGAAATTTGACGAAAATGAAAAAATTTAGGAAAACAAGGAATTCTGATAAGCGGCGGTATGCGGGGACACGCCAAAATACGACCAGAACGAAATTTGACGAAAATGAAAAAATTGAGAAAAACAGGTAATTCGGATAGGCAGCGGTATACGGGGAAACTCCAAAAAGCGACAGGAGCGAAATTTCATGACAATGAAAAAATTGAGAAAAACAGGGAATTCTGATAGGCGGCGATATGCGGGGCAACGCCAAAATACGACCGGAACGAAATTTCACAAAAATGAAAAAATTGAGAAAAACAAGGAATTCTGATAGGCGGCGGTATGTGGGAAACGTCAAAATGCGGCCTGAGCAAAATGGACGAAAATGAAAAAATTGAGAAAAACAGGGAATTCTAATTGGCGGCGGTATGCGGTGAAATGACAAAATGCGGCCGGAACGAAATTTCACAAAAATGAAAAAATTGAGAAAAACAAGGAATTCTGATAGGCGGCGGTATGCGGGAAAATGCCAAAATGCGGCCGGAACAATATTTCACGAAAATGGAAAAAATTGAGAAAAACAGGTAATTCTGAATGGCGGCCGTATGCGGGGAGATGCCAAAATACGGCCCCAACGAAATTTGACATAAATGAAATAATTGATAAAAACATGCAATTATGATAGGCGGCGGTATGCGGGGAAATGCCAAAAAGTGACCAGAACGAAATTTGACGAAAATGAAAAAATTGAGAAAAACTGGGAATTCTGATAGGCGGCGGTATGCGGGGAAACGCCAAAAAAAGACCGGAACGAAATTTGACGAAAATGAAAAAATTGAGAAAAACATGTAATTCTGATAGGCGGTTGTATGCGGGGAGATGCCAAAATACGGCCGGAACGAAATTTGACATAAATGAAATAATTGAGAAAAATAAGGAATTCTGATAGGCGGCGGTATGCTGGAACACGCCAATATACGACCGGAACGAAATTTCACAAAAATGAAAAAATTGAGAAAAACAAGGAATTCTGATAGGCGGCGGTATGTGGGAAACGTCAAAATGCGGCCTGAACAAAATGGACGAAAATGAAAAAATTGAGAGAAACAGGGAATTCTGATTGGCGGCGGTATGCGGGGGAACGACAAAATGCGGCCGGAACGAAATTTCACAAAAATGAAAAAATTGAGAAAAACAGGTAATTCTTATAGGCGGCTGTATGCGGGGAGACGCCAAAATGCGGCCGGAACGAAATTTGACATAAATGAAATAATGGAGAAAAACTTGGAATTCTGATAGGCGGCGGTATGCGGGGACACGCCAAATTACGACCGGAACGAAATTTCACAAAAATGAAACAATTGAGAAAAACAGGTAATTCTGAAAGGCGGCGGTATGCGGGGAGACGCCAAAATGCGGCCGGAACGAAATTTCACGAAATTGGAAAAAATTGAGAAAAACATGTAATTCTGAAAGGCGGCCGTACGCGGGGAGACGCCAAAATACGGCCCAAACGAAATTTGACATAAATGAAATAATTGATAAAAACATGGAATTCAGATAGGCGGCGGTATGCGGGGAAATGCCAAAAATTGACCATAACGAAATTTAACGAAAATGAAAAAATTGAGAAAAACTGGAAATTCTGATAGGCGGCGGTATGCGGGGAAACGCCAAAAAGAGGCCGGAACTAAATTTGACGAAAATGGAAAAATTGAGAAAAACATGTAATTCTGATAGGCGGCTCTATGCGGGGAGATGCCAAAATACGGCCGGAACGAAATTTGATACAAATGAAATAATTGAGAAAAATAAGGAATTTTGATAGGCGGCGGTATGCGGGGACACGCCAATATACGACCGGAACGAAATTTCACAAAAATGAAAAAATTGAGAAAAACAAGGAATTCTGATAGGCCGCGTATGTGGGAAACATCAAAATGCGGCCTGAACAAAATGGACGAAAATGAAAAAATTGAGAAAAACAGGGAATTCTGATTGGCGGCGGTATGCGGGGAAACGACAAAATGCGGCCGGAACGAAATTTCACAAAAATGAAAAAATTGAGAAAAACAGGTAATTCTTATAGGCGGCTGTATGCGGGGATACGCCAAAATGCGGCCGGAACGAAATTTGACATAAATGAAATAATGGAGAAAAACATGGAATTCTGAAAGGCGGCGGTATGCGGGGACCCGCCAAAATACGACCGGAACGAAATTTCACAAAAATGAAAAAATTGAGAAAAACAAGGAATTCTGATTGGCGGCGGTATGCGGGAAAATGCCAAAATGCGGCCGGAACGAAATTTCACGAAAATGGAAAAAATTGAGAAAAACAGGTAATTCTGAAAGGCGGCCGTACGCGGGGAGACGCCAAAATGCGGCCCCAACGAAATTTGACATAAATGAAATAATTGATAAAAACATGGAATTCAGATAGGCGGCGGTATGCGGGGAAATGCCAAAAATTGACCATAACGAAATTTAACGAAAATGAAAAAATTGAGAAAAACTGGAAATTCTGATAGGCGGCGGTATGCGGGGAAACGCCAAAAAGAGGCCGGAACTAAATTTGACAAAAATGGAAAAATTGAGAAAAACATGTAATTCTGATAGGCGGCTCTATGCGGGGAGATGCCAAAATACGGCCGTAACGAAATTTGATACAAATGAAATAATTGAGAAAAATAAGGAATTTTGATAGGCGGCGGTATGCGGGGACACGCCAATATACGACCGGAACGAAATTTCACAAAAATGAAAAAATTGAGAAAAACAAGGAATTCTGATAGGCCGCGTATGTGGGAAACATCAAAATGCGGCCTGAATAAAATGGACGAAAATGAAAAAATTGAGAAAAACAGGGAATTCTGATTGGCGGCGGTATGCGGGGAAACGACAAAATGCGTCCGGAACGAAATTTCACAAAAATGAAAAAATTGACAAAAACAGGTAATTCTTATAGGCGGCTATATGCGGGGAGACGCCTAAATGCGGCCGGAACGAAATTTGACATAAATGAAATAATAGAGAAAAACATGGAATTCTGATAGGCGGCTGTATGCGGGGTCACGCCAAAATACGACCGGAACGAAATTTCACAAAAATGAAAAAATGGAGAAAAACAAGGAATTCTGGTAGGCGGCGGTATGCGGGAAAATGCCAAAATGCGGCCGGAACGAAATTTCACGAAAATGGAAAAAATTGAGAAATACAGGTAATTCTGAAAGGCGGCCGTATGCGGGGAGACGCCAAAATGCGGCCCAAACGAAATTTGACATAAATGAAATAATTGATAAAAACATGGAATTCTGATAGGCGGCGGTATGCGGGGACATGCCAAAAATTGACCATAACGAAATTTGACGAAAATGAAAAAATTGAGAAAAACTGGGAATTCTGATAGGCGGCGGTATGCGGGGAAACGCCAAAAAGAGACCGGAACTAAATTTGACGAAAATGGAAAAATTGAGAAAAACATGTAATTCTGATAGGCGGCTGTATGCCGGGAGACGCCAAAATGCGGCCGAAACGAAATTTGACATAAATGAAATAATTGAGAAAAACATAGAATTCTGATAGGCGGCTTATGCGGGGATATGCCAAAATACAACCGGAACGAAATTTCACAAAAATGAAAAAAATTAGAAAAACAAGGAATTCTGATTGGCGGCGGTATGCGGGGACACGCCAAAATACGACCGGAACGATATTTCACGAAAATGGAAAAAATTGAGAAAAACAGGTAATTCTGAAAGGCGGCCGTACGCGGGGAGACGCCAAAATGCGGCCCAAACGAAATTTGACATAAATGAAATAATTGATAAAAACATGGAATTCTGATAGGCGGCGGTATGCGAGGAAATGCCAAAAATTGACCATAACGAAATTTGACGAAAATGAAAAAATTGAGAGAAACTGGAAATTCTGATAGGCGGCGGTATGCGGGGAAACGCCAAAAAGAGACCGGAACTAAATTTGACGAAAGTGGAAAAATTGAGAAAAACATGTAGTTCTGATAGGCGGCTGTATGCGGGGAGATGCCAAAATACGGCCGGAACGAAATTTGATACAAATGAAATAATTGAGAAAAATAAGGAATTCTGATAGGCGGCGGTATGCGGGGACACGCCAATATACGACCGGAACGAAATTTCACAAAAATGAAAAAATTGAGAAAAACAAGGAATTCTGATAAGCCGCGTATGTGGGAAACATCAAAATGCGGCTTGAACAAAATGGACGAAAATGAAAAAATTGAGAGAAACAGGGAATTCTTATTGGCGGCGGTATGCGGGGAAACGACAAAATGCGGCCGGAACGAAATTTCACAAAAATGAAAAAATTGAGAAAAACAGGTAATTCTTATAGGCGGCTGTATGCGGGGAGACGCCAAAATGCGGCCGGAACGAAATTTGACATAAATGAAATAATGGAGAAAAACATGGAATTCTGATAGGCGGCGGTATGCGAGGACACGCCAAAATACGACCGGAACGAAATTTCACAAAAATGAAAAAATTGAGAAAAACAAGGAATTCTGGTAGGCGGCGGTATGCGGGAAAATGCCAAAATGCGGCCGGAACGAAATTTCACGAAAATGGAAAAAATTGAGAAATACAGGTAATTCTGAAAGGCGGCCGTATGCGGGGAGACGCCAAAATGCGGCCCCAACGAAATTTGACATAAATGAAATAATTGATAAAAACATGGAATTCTGATAGGCGGCGGTATGCGGGGACACGCCAAAATACGACCGGAACGAAATTTCACAAAAATAAAAAAAATTAGAAAAACAAGGAATTCTGATTGGCGGCGGTATGCGGGGACACGCCAAAATACGACCGGAACGAAATTTCACAAAAATGAAAAAATTGAGAAAAACAAGGAATTCTGATAGGCGGCGGTATGCGGGAAAATGCCAAAATGCAGCCGGAACGATATTTCACGAAAATTGAAAAAATTGAGAAAAACAGGTAATTCTGAAATGTGGCCCCAACAAAATTTGACGTAAATGAAATAATTGATAAAAACATGTAATTCTGATAGGCGGCGGTATGCGGGGAAATGCCAAAAATTGACCATAACGAAATTTGAGGAAAATGAAAAAATTGAGATAAACTGGGAATTCTGATAGGCGGCGGTATGCGGGGAAACGCCAAAAAGAAACCGGAACGAAATTTGACGAAAAGGAAAAAATTTAGAAAAACATGTAATTCTGATAGGCGGCTGTATGCGGGGAGAGGCCAGAATGCGGCCGAAATGAAATTTGACATAAATGAAATAATTGAGAAAAACATGAAATTCTGATAGGCGGCGTATGTGGGGAAACGCCAAAATACGACCGGAACGATATTTAACCAAAATGAAAAAAATTGAGAAAAACAGGTAATTCTGATATGCGGCCGTATGCGGGGAGACTCCAAAATGCGGCCGGAACGAAATTTGACATAAATGAAATAATTGTTAAAAACTTGGAATTCTGATAGGCAGCGGTATGCGGGGAAACGCCAAAAAGTGACCAGAATGAAAATTGACGAAAATGAAAAAATTGAGAAAAACAGGGAATTCGGATAGGCAGCGGTATACGGGGAAACGTCAAAAAGTGACAGGAACGAAATTTGATGACAATGAAAAAATTGAGAAAAACAGGGAATTCTGATAGGCGGCGATAGGCGGGGCAACGCCAAAATACGACCGGAACGAAATTTCACAAAAATGAAAAAATTGAGAAAAACAAGGAATTCTGATAGGCGGCGGTATGTGGGAAACGTCAAAATGCGGCCTGAGCAAAATGGACGAAAATGAAAAAATTGAGAAAAACAGGTAATTCTGATAGGCGGCTGCATGCGGGGACACGCCAAAATGCGGCCGGAACGAAATTTGACATAAATGAAATAATGGAGAAAAACATGGAATTCTGATAGGCGGCGGTATGCGGGAAAATGCCAAAATGCGGCCGGAACAATATTTCACGAAAATGGAAAAAATTGAGAAAAACAGGTAATTCTGAAAGGCGGCCGTATGCGGGATGATGCCAAAATGCGGCCCCAACGAAATTTGACATAAATGAAATAATTGATAAAAAACATGTAATTATGATAGGCGGCGGTATGCGGGGAAATGCCAAAAAGTGACTATAACGAAATTTGACGAAAATGAAAAAATTGAGAAAAACTGGGAATTCTGATAGGCGGCGGTATGCGGGGAAACGCCAAAAAAAGACCGGATCGAAATTTGACGAAAATGAAAAAATTGAGAAAAACATGTAATTCTGATAGGCGGTTGTATGCGGGGAGATGCCAAAATACGGCCGAAACGAAATTTGACATAAATGAAATAATTGAGAAAAATAAGGAATTCTGATAGGCGGCGGTATGCGGGGACACGCCAATATACGACCGGAATGAAATTTCACAAAAATGAAAAATTTGAGAAAAACAAGGAATTCTGATAGGCGGCGGTATGCGGGAAAATGCCAAAATGCGGCCGGAACAATATTTCACGAAAATGGAAAAAATTGAGAAAAACAGGTAATTCTGAAAGGCGGCCGTATGCGGGGAGATGCCAAAATGCGGACCCAACGAAATTTGACATAAATGAAATAATTGATAAAAACATGCAATTATGATAGTCGGCGGTATGCGGAGAAATGCCAAAAAGTGACCAGAACGAAATTTGACCAAAATGAAAAAAGTGAGAAAAACTGGGAATTCTGATAGGCGGCGGTATGCGGGGAAACGCCAAAAAAAGACCGGAACGAAATTTGACGAAAATGAAAAAACTGAGAAAAACATGTAATTCTGATTGGCGGCTGTATGCGGGGAAATGCCAAAATACGGCCGGAACGAAATTTGACACAAATGAAATAATTGAGAAAAATAAGGAATTCTGATAGGCGGCGGTATGCGGGGACACGCCAATATACGACCGGAACGAAATTTCACAAAAATGAAAAAATTGAGAAAAACAAGGAATTCTGATAGGCGGCGGTATGTGGGAAACGTCAAAATGCGACCTGAACAAAATGGACGAAAATGAAAAAATCGAGAGAAACAGGGAATTCTTATTGGCGGCGGTATGCGGGGGAACGACAAAATGCGGCCGGAACGAAATTTCACAAAAATGAAAAAATTGAGAAAAACAGGTAATTCTTATAGGCGGCTGTATGCGGGGAGACGCCAAAATGCTGCCGGAACGAAATTTGACATAAATGAAATAATGGAGAAAAACTTGGAATTCTGATAGGCGGCGGTATGCGGGGACACGCCAAAATACGACCGGAACGAAATTTCACAAAAATGAAAAAATTGAGAAAAACAGGTAATTCTTATTGGCGGCTGTATGCGGGGAGACGCCAAAATGCGGCCGGAACGATATTTCACGAAAATGGAAAAAATTGAGAAAAACAGGTAATTCTGAAAGGCGGCCGTACGCGGGGAGACGCCAAAATGCGGCCCAAACGAAATTTGACATAAATGAAATAATTGATAAAAACATGGAATTCTGATAGGCGGCGGTATGCGGGGAAATGCCAAAAATTGACCATAACGAAATTTGACGAAAATGAAAAAATTGAGAAAAACTGGAAATTCTGATAGGCGGCGGTATGCGGGGAAACGCCAAAAAGAGACCGGAACTAAATTTGACGAAAGTGGAAAAATTAAGAAAAACATGTAATTCTGATAGGCGGCTGTATGCGGGGAGAGGCCAAAATACGGCCGGAACGAAATTTGATACAAATGAAGTAATTGAGAAAAATAAGGAATTCTGATAGGCGGCGGTATGCGGGGACACGCCAATATACTACCGGAACAAAATTTCACAAAAATGAAAAAATTGAGAAAAACAAGGAATTCTGATAGGCCGCGTATGTGGGAAACATCAAAATGCGGCCTGAACAAAATGGACGAAAATGAAAAAATTGAGAAAAACAGGGAATTCTGATTGGCGGCGGTATGCGGGGAAACGACAAAATGCGGCCGGAACGAAATTTCACAAAAATGAAAAAATTGAGAAAAACAGGTAATTCTTATAGGCGGCTGTATGCGGGGAGACGCCAAAATGCTGCCGGAACGAAATTTGACATAAATGAAATAATGGAGAAAAACATGGAATTCTGATAGGCGGCGGTATGCGGGGACACGACAAAATACGACCCGAACGAAATTTCACAAAAATGAAAATATAGAGAAAAACAAGGAATTCTGATAGGCGGCGGTATGCGGGAAAATGCCAAAATGCGGCCGGAACGTAATTTCACGAAAATGGAAAAAATTGAGAAAAACAGGTAATTCTGAAAGGCGGCCGTATGCGGGGAGACGCCAAAATGCGTCCCAAACGAAATTTGACATAAATGAAATAATTGATAAAAACATGGAATTCTGATAGGCGGCGGTATGCGGGGAAATGCCAAAAATTGACCATCACGAAATTTGACGAAAATGAAAAAATTGAGAAAAACTAGGAATTCTGATAGGCTGCGGTATGCGGGGAAACGCCAAAAAGCGACCGGAACTAAATTTGACGAAAATGGAAAAATTGAGAAAAACATGTAATTCTGATAGGCGGCTGTATGCGGGGAGACGCCAAAATGCGGCCGAAACGAAATTTGACATAAATGAAATAATTGAGAAAAACATAGAATTCTGATAGGCGGCGTATGCGGGGATACGCCAAAATACGACCGGAACGAAATTTCACAAAAATGAAAAAAATTAGAAAAACAAGGAATTCTGATTGGCGGCGGAATGCGGGGACACGCCAAAATACGACCGGAACGAAATTTCACAAAAATGAAAAAATTGAGAAAAACAAGGAATTCTGATAGGCGGCGGTATGCGGGAAAATGCCAAAATACGGCCGGAACGATATTTCACGAAAATTGAAAAAATTGAGAAAAACAGGTAATTCTGAAATGCGGCCGCAACAAAATTTGACGTAAATGAAATAATTGATAAAAACATGTAATTCTGATAGGCGGCGGTATGCGGGGAAATGCCAAAAATTGACCATAACGAAATTTGACGAAAATGAAAAAATTGAGATAAACTGGGAATTCTGATAGGCGGCGGTATGCGGGGAAACGCCAAAAAGAAACCGGAACGAAATTTGACGAAAAGGAAAAAATTGAGAAAAACATGTAATTCTGATAGGCGGCTGTATGCGGGGAGATGCCAAAATGCGGCCGAAATGAAATTTGACATAAATGAAATAATTGAGAAAAACATGAAATTCTGATAGGCGGCGTATGTGGGGAAACGCCAAAATACGACCGGAACGATATTTAACCAAAATGAAAAAAATTGAGAAAAACAGGTAATTCTGATATGCGGCCATATGCGGGGAGACGCCAAAATAAGGCCGGAACGAAATTTGACATAAATGAAATAATTGTTAAAAACTTGGAATTCTGATAGGCAGCGGTATGCGGGGAAACGCCAAAAAGTGACCAGAATGAAATTTGACGAAAATGAAAAAATTGAGAAAAACTGGGAATTCGGATAGGCAGCGGTATACGGGGAAACGTCAAAAAGTGACAGGAACGAAATTTGATGACAATGAAAAAATTGAGAAAAACAGGGAATTCTGATATGCGGCGATATGCGGGGCAACGCCAAAATACGACCGGAACGAAATTTCACAAAAATGAAAAAATTGAGAAAAACAAGGAATTCTGATAGGCGGCGGTATGTGGGAAACGTCAAAATGCGGCCTGAGCAAAATGGACGAAAATGAAAAAATTGAGAAAAACAGGTAATTCTGATAGGCGGCTGCATGCGGGGAGACGCCAAAATGCGGCCGGAACGAAATTTGACATAAATGAAATAATGGAGCAAAACATGGAATTCTGATAAGCGGCGGTATGCGGGGAGACGCTAAAATACGACCGGAACAAAATTTCACAAAAATGAAAAAATTGAGAAAAACAAGGACTTCTGATAGGCGGCGGTATGCGGGAAAATGCCAAAATGCGGCCGGAACAATATTTCACGAAAATGGAAAAAATTGAGAAAAACAGGTAATTCTGAAAGGCGGCCGTATGCGGGGAGATGCCAAAATACGGCCCCAACGAAATTTGACATAAATGAAATAATTGATAAAAACATGCAATTATGATAGGCGGCGGTATGCGGGGAAATGCCAAAAAGTGACCAGAACGAAATTTGACGAAAATGAAAAAATTGAGAAAAACTGGGAATTCTGATAGGCGGCGGTATGCGGGGAAACGCCAAAAAAAGACCGGAACTAAATTTGACGAAAATGAAAAAATTGAGAAAAACATGTAGTTCTGATAGGCGGTTGTATGCGGGGAGATGCCAAAATACGGCCGGAACGAAATTTGACATAAATGAAATAATTGAGAAAAATAAGGAATTCTGATAGGCGGCGGTATGCTGGGACACGCCAATATACGACCGGAACGAAATTTCACAAAAATGAAAAATTGAGAAAAACAAGGAATTCTGATAGGCGGCGGTATGTGGGAAACATCAAAATGCGGCCTGAACAAAATGGACGAAAATGAAAAAATTGAGAGAAACAGGGAATTCTGATTGGCGGCGGTATGCGGGGGAACGACAAAATCCGGCCGGAACGAAATTTCACAAAAATGAAAAAATTGAGAAAAACAGGTAATTCTTATAGGCGGCTGTATGCGGGGAGACGCCAAAATGCGGCCGGAACGAAATTTGACATAAATGAAATAATGGAGAAAAACATGGAATTCTGATAGGCGGCGGTATGCGGGGACACGCCAAAATACGACCGGAACGAAATTTCACAAAAATGAAAAAATTGAGAAAAACAAGGAATTCTGATTGGCGGCGGTATGCGGGAAAATGCCAAAATGCGGCCGGAACGAAATTTCACGAAAATGGAAAAAATTGAGAAAAACAGGTAATTCTGAAAGGCGGCCGTACGCGGGGAGACGCCAAAATGCGGCCCAAACGAAATTTGACATAAATGAAATAATTGATAAAAACATGGAATTCTGATAGGCGGCGGTATGCGGGGAAATGCCAAAAATTGACCATAACGAAATTTGACGAAAATGAAAAAATTGAGAAAAACTGGAAATTCTGATAGGCAGCGGTATGCGGGGAAACGCCAAAAAGAGACCGGAACTAAATTTGACGAAAATGGAAAAATTGAGAAAAACATGTAATTCTGATAGGCGGCTGTATGCGGGGAGATGCCAAAATACGGCCGGAACGAAATTTGATACAAATGAAATAATTGAGAAAAATAAGGCATTTTGATAGGCGGCGGTATGCGGGGACACGCCAATATACGACCGGAACGAAATTTCACAAAAATGAAAAAATTGAGAAAAACAAGGAATTCTGATAGGCCGCGTATGTGGGAAACATCAAAATGCGGCCTGAACAAAATGGACGAAAATGAAAAAATTGAGAAAAACAGGTAATTCTGATTGGCGGCGGTATGCGGGGAAACGACAAAATGCGGCCGGAACGAAATTTCACAAAAATGAAAAAATTGAGAAAAACAGGTAATTCTTATTGGCGGCTGTATGCGGGGAGACGCCAAAATGCGGCCGGAACGAAATTTGACATAAATGAAATAATGGAGAAAAACATGGAATTCTGATAGGCGGCGGTATGCGGGGACACGCCAAAATACGACCGGAACGAAATTTCACAAAAATGAAAAAATTGAGAAAAACAAGGAATTCTGGTTGGCGGCGGTATGCGGGAAAATGCCAAAATGCGGCCGGAACGAAATTTCACGAAAATGGAAAAAATTGAGAAAAATAGGTAATTCTGGAAGGCGGCCGTATGCGGGGAGACGCCAAAATGCGGCCCAAACGAAATTTGACATAAATGAAATAATTGATAAAAACATGGAATTCTGATAGGCGGCGGTATGCGGGGACATGCCAAAAATTGACCATAACGAAATTTGACGAAAATGAAAAAATTGAGAAAAACTGGGAATTCTGATAGGCGGCGGTATGCGGGGAAACGCCAAAAAGAGACCGGAACTAAATTTGACGAAAATGGAAAAATTGAGAAAAACATGTAATTCTGATAGGCGGCTGTATGCCGGGAGACGCCAAAATGCGGCCGAAACGAAATTTGACATAAATGAAATAATTGAGAAAAACATAGAATTCTGATAGGCGGCGTATGCGGGGATACGCCAAAATACGACCGGAACGAAATTTCACAAAAATGAAAAAAATTAGAAAAACAAGGAATTCTGATTGGCGGCGGTATGCGGGGACACGCCAAAATACGACCGGAACGAAATTTCACAAAAATGAAAAAATTGAGAAAAACAAGGAATTCTGATAGGCGGCGGTATGCGGGAAAATGCCAAAATGCAGCCGGAACGATATTTCACGAAAATTGAAAAAATTGAGAAAAACAGGTAATTCTGAAATGTGGCCCCAACGAAATTTGACGTAAATGAAATAATTGATAAAAACATGTAATTCTGATAGGCGGCGGTATGCGGGGAAATGCCAAAAATTGACCATAACGAAATTTGAGGAAAATGAAAAAATTGAGATAAACTGGGAATTCTGATAGGCGGCGGTATGCGGGGAAACGCCAAAAAGAAACCGGAACGAAATTTGACGAAAAGGAAAAAATTGAGAAAAACATGTAATTCTGATATGCGGCTGTATGCGGGGAGAGGCCAGAATGCGGCCGAAATGAAATTTGACATAAATGAGATAATTGAGAAAAACATGAAATTCTGATAGGCGGCGTATGTGGGAAACGTCAAAATGCGGCCTGAGCAAAATGGACGAAAATGAAAAAATTGAGAAAAACAGGTAATTCTGATAGGCGGCTGCATGCGGGGAGACGCCAAAATGCGGCCGGAACGAAATTTGACATAAATGAAATAATGGAGAAAAACATGGAATTCTGATAGGCGGCGGTATGCGGGGAGACGCCAAAATACGACCGGAACGAAATTTCACAAAAATGAAAAAATTGAGAAAAACAAGGAATTCTGATTGGCGGCGGTGTGCGGGAAAATGCCAAAATGCGGCCGGAACGATATTTCACGAAAATGTTAAAAATTGAGAAAAACAGGTAATTCTGAAAGGCGGCCGTACGCGGGGAGACGCCAAAATGCGGCCCCAACGAAATTTGACATAAATGAAATAATTGATAAAAACATGGAATTCTGATAGGCGGCGGTATGCGGGGAAATGCCAAAAATTGACCATAACGAAATTTGACGAAAATGAAAAAATTGAGAGAAACTGGGAATTCTGATAGGCGGCGGTATGCGGGGAAACGCCAAAAAGAGACCGGAACTAAATTTGACGAAAATGGAAAAATTGACAAAAACATGTAATTCTGATAGGCGGCTGTATGCGGGGAGACGCCCAAATGCGGCCGCAACGAAATTTCACATAAATGAAATAATTGAGAAAAACATGGAATTCTGATAGGCGGCGTATGCGGGGAAACGCCAAAATACGACCGGAACGAAATTTCACAAAAATGAAAAAATTTAGAAAAACAAGGAATTTTGATAGGCGGCGTATGTGGGGACACGCCAAAATACGACCGGAACGATATTTAACCAAAATGAAAAAAATTGAGAAAAACAGGTAATTCTGATATGCGGCCGTATGCGGGGAGACGCCAAAAGGCGGCCGGAACGAAATTTGACATAAATGAAATAATTGTTAAAAACTTGGAATTCTGATAGGCAGCGGTATGCGGGGAAACGCCAAAAAGTGACCAGAATGAAATTTGACGAAAATGAAAAAATTGAGAAAAATAGGGAATTCCGATAGGCAGTGGTATACGGGGAAACGTCAAAAAGTGAAAGGAACGAAATTTGATGACAATGAAAAAATTGAGAAAAACAGGGAATTCTGATAGGCGGCGATATGTGGGGCAACGCCAAAATACAACCGGAACGAAATTTCACAAAAATGAAAAAATTGAGAAAAACAAGGAATTCTGATAGGCGGCGGTATGTGGGAAACGTCAAAATGCGGCCGGAACAAAATGGACGAAAATGAAAAAATTGAGAGAAACAGGGAATTCTGATTGGCGGCGGTATTCGGGGGAACGCCAAAATGCGGCCGGAACGAAATTTGACGAAAATGAAAAAATTTAGAAAAACAGGTAATTCTGATGGGCGGCTGTATGCGGGGAGATGCCAAAATTCGGCCGGAACGAAATTTGACATAAATGAAATAATTGAGAAAAATAAGGAATTCTGATAGGCGGCGGTATGCGGGGACACGCCAATATACAACCGGAACGAAATTTCACAAAAATGAAAAAATTGAGAAAAACAGGTAATTCTTATAGGCGGCTGTATGCGGGGAGACGCCAAAATGCTGCCGGAACGAAATTTGACATAAATGAAATAATTGTTAAAAACATGGAATTCTGATAGGCGGCGGTATGCGGGCAAACGCCAAAAAGTGACCCGAACGAAATTTGACGAAAATGAAAAAATTGAGAAAAACTGGGAATTCTGATAGGCGTCGGTATGCGGGGAAACGCCAAAAAAAGACCGGAACGAAATTTGACGAAAATGAAAAAATTGAGAAAAACATGTAATTCTGATAGGCGGTAGTATGCGGGGAGATGCCAAAATACGGCCGGAACGAAATTTGACATAAATGAAATAATTGAGAAAAATAAGGAATTCTGATTGGCGGCGGTATGCGGGGACACGCCAATATACGACCGGAACGAAATTTCACAAAAATGAAAAAATTGAGAAAAACAAGGAATTCTGATAGGCGGCGGTATGTGGGAAACATCAAAATGCGGCCTGAACAAAATGGACGAAAATGAAAAAATTGAGAGAAACAGGGAATTCTGATTGGCGGCGGTATTCGGGGGAACGACAAAATGCGGCCGGAACGAAATTTCACAAAAATGAAAAAATTTAGAAAAACAGGTAATCCTGATGGGCGGCTGTATGCGGGGAGATGCCAAAATTCGGCCGGAACGAAATTTGACATAAATGAAATAATTGAGAAAAACATGAAATTATGATAGGCGGCGGTATGCGGGGACACGCCAAAATACCACGGGAACGAAATTTCACAAAAATAAAAAAATTGAGAAAAACAAGGAATTCTGATAGGCGGCGGTATGCGGGAAAATACCAAAATGCGGCCGGAACGATATTTCACGAAAATCGAGAAAATTGAGAAAAACAGGTAATTCTGATAGGCGGCCGTATGCGGGGAGACGCCAAAATGCGGCCGGAACGAAATTTGACATAAATGAAATAATTGATAAAAACATGGAATTCTGATAAGCGGCGGTATGCGGGGAAATGCCAAAAAGTGACCAGAACGAAATTTGACGAAAATGAAAAAATTGAGAAATGGAAATTCTGATAGGCGGCGGTATGCGGGGAAACGCCAAAAAGAGACCGGAACGAAATTTGACGAAAATGAAAAAATTGAGAAAAACAGGGAATTCTGATAGGTGGCGGTATGCGGGGATACGCCAAAATGCGACCGGAACGAAATTTCACGAAAATGAAAAAATTGGGAAAAACATGCAATTCGGATAGGCAACGGTATGCGGGGAAACGCCAAAAAGCGACCGGAACGAAATTTCACGAAAATGAAAAAATTGTGGAAAGCAGGGAATTCTGAAAGGCGGCGGTATGCGGGAAACGTCAAAATGCGGACGGAACAAAATTAACGGAGATGAAAAAATTGAGAAAAACAGGGAATTCTGATAGGAAGCGGTATGCAAGAAAACGCCAAAATGCGGCCGAAACTAAATTTGACAAAAATGAAAAAATTGAGAAAAACAGGAAATTCTGATAGGCGGCGGTATGCGGAAAAAACGCCAAAATGCGGCCGGAACGAAATTTGATGAAAATGAAAAAATTGAGAAAAACAGGGAATTCTGATAGGCGACGGTATGCGGGGAAACGCCAAAATACAGCCGGAGCGAAATTTCACAAAAATGAAAAAATTGAGAAAAACAGGGAATTCTGATAGGCGGCGGTATGCGGGGGAACGCCAAAATGCGGCCGGAACGATATTTCACAAAAATGAAAAAAATTGAGAAAAACAGGTAATTCTGTTACGCGGCCGTATGCGGGGAGACGCCAAAATGCGGCCGGAACGAAATTTTATATAAATGAAATAATTGTTAAAAACTTGGAATTCTGATAGACGGCGGTATGCGGGGAAACGCCAAAAAGTGACCAGAACGAAATTTGACGAAAATGAAAAAATTAAGAAAAACAGGGAATTCGGATAGGCAGCGGTATGCGGGGAAACGCCAAAAAGGGACAGGAACGAAATTTGAGGACAATGAAAAAATTGAGAAAAACGAGGAATTCTGATAGGCGGCGGTATGTGGGCAAACGCCAAAAAGCGACCGGAACAAAATTGACGAAAAGTAAAAAATTGAGAAAAACTGGGAATTCTGATAGGCGGCGGTAACCTGGGAAACGCCAAAATGCGGCCGGAATGAAATTTCACAAAAATGAAAAAATTGAGAAAAACTGGTAATTCTGATAGGCGGCTGTATGTGGGGAGACTCCAAAATGCGGCCGAAACGAAATTTAACATAAATGAAATAATTGAGAAAAACATGGAATTCTGATTGGCGGCGGTATGCGGGAAAATGCTAAAATGCGGCCGGAACGATATTTCACAAAAATGAAAAAAATTGAGAAAAACAGGTAATTCTGATAGGCGGCCGTATGCGGGGAGACGCCAAAATGCTGCCGGAACGAAATTTGACATAAATGAAATAATTGTTAAAAACATGGAATTCTGATAGGCGGCGGTATGCGGGCAAACGCCAAAAAGTGACCCGAACGAAATTTGACGAAAATGAAAAAATTGAGAAAAGCTGGGAATTCTGATAGGCGGCGGTATGCGGGGAAAGGCCAAAAAGAGACCGGAATGAAATTTGACGAAAATGAAAAAATTGAGAAAAACAGGGAATTCTGAAAGGCGGCGGTATGTGGGAAACGTCAAAATGCGGCTGGAACAAAATTGACGAAAATGAAAAAATTGAGAACAACAGGGAATTCTGATAGGCGGCGGTATACGGGTAAACGCCAAAATGCGGCCGGAACGAAATTTCACGAAAATGAAAAAATTGAGAAAAACAGAGAATTCTGATTGGCGGCGGTATGCGGGAAAATGCCAAAATGCGGCCGGAAAGAAATTTAACGAAAAAGAAAAAATTGAGAAAAACAGGGAATTCTGATAGGCGACGGTATGCGGGAAAATGACAAAATGCGTCCGGAACGAAATTTAACGAAAATGAAAAAATTGAGAAAAACAGGGAATTCTCATAGGCGGTGGTATGCGGGGAAAAGTCAAAATGCGGCCGGAACTAAATTTAACGAAAATGAAAAAATTGAGAAAAACAGGGAATTCTGATAGGCGGTGGTATGCGGGGAAACTCCAAAATGCGGCCGAAACGAAATTTCACAAAAATGAAAAAATTGAGAAAAACAGGGAATTCTGATACGCGGCGGTATGCGGGGAAACGCCAAAACGCGGCCGGAACGAAATTTCAGGAAAATGAAAAAATTGAGAAATTTGGAATACTGATTGGCGGCGGTATGTGGGGAAACGCCAAAATACTACTGGAACGAAATTTCACAAAAATGAAAAAATATAAAAAAACAAGGAATTCAGATAGGCGGGGTATGCCGGATAATGCCAAAATGCGGCCGGAACGAAATTTAACCAAACTAAAAAAATTGAGAAAAAAAGGGAATTCTGATAGGCGGCGGTAAGCGGCGAAACGCCAAAATGCGGCCGGAACGAAATTTCGCAAAGATGAATAAACTTTAGAAAAACATGGAATTCTGATAGGCGGCGGTATGCGGGGACACGCCAAAATACGACCGGAACGAAATTTCACAAAAATGAAAAAATTGAGAAAAACAAGGAATTCTGATAGGCGGCGGTATGGGGGAAACGTCAAAATGCGGCCTGAACAAAATTGACGAAAATGAAAAAATTGAGAAAAACGGGGAATTCTGATTGGCAGCGGTATGCGGGGAAACGCCAAAAGGCGGCCGGAATGAAATTTCACAAAAATGAAAAAATTGAGAAAAACAGGTAATTCTGATGGGCGGCTGTATGCGGGGAGATGCCAAAATTCGGCCGGAACGAAATTTGACATAAATGAAATAATTGAGAAAAACATGAAATTATGATAGGCGGCGGTATGCGGGGACACGCCAAAATACCACGGGAACGAAATTCGGCCGGAACGAAATTTCACAAAAATGAAAGAATTGAGAAAAACAGGTAATTCTCATAGGCGGCGGTATGCGGGAAAATGCCAAAATGCGGCCGGAACGATATTTCACGAAAATCGAGAAAATTGAGAAAAACAGGTAATTCTGATAGGCGGCCGTATGCGGGGAGACGCCAAAATGCGGCCGGAATGAAATTTGACATAAATGAAATAATTGATAAAAACATGGAATTCTGATAGGCGGCGGTATGCGGGGAAATGCCAAAAAGTGACCAGAACGAAATTTGACGAAAATGAAAAAATTGAGAAATGGAAATTCTGATAGGCGGCGGTATGCGGGGAAACGCCAAAAAGAGACCGGAACGAAATTTGACGAAAATGAAAAAATTGAGAAAAACAGGGCATTCTGATAGGTGGCGGTATGCGGGGATACGCCAAAATGCGACCGGAACGAAATTTGACGAAAATGAAAAAATTGGGAAAAACAGGCAATTCGGATAGGCAACGGTATGCGGGGAAACGCCAAAAAGCGACTGGAACGAAATTTCACAAAAATGAAAAAATTGAGGAAAGCAGGGAATTCTGAAAGGCGGCGGTATGCGGGAAACGTCAAAATGCGGACGGAACAAAATTAACGAAGATGAAAAAATTGAGAAAAACAGGGAATTCTGATAGGTAGCGGTATGCGAGAAAACGCCAAAATGCGGCCGAAACTAAATTTGACAAAAATGAAAAAATTGAGAAAAACAGGAAATTCTGATAGGCGGCGGTATGCGGAAAAACGCCAAAATGCGGCCGGAACGAAATTTGATGAAAATGAAAAAATTGAGAAAAACAGGGAATTCTGATAGGCGACGGTATGCGGGGAAACGCCAAAATACAGCCGGAGAGAAATTTCACAAAAATGAAAAAATTGAGAAAAACAGGGAATTCTGATAGGCGGCGGTATGCGGGGGAACGCTAAAATGCGGCCGAAAAGATATTTCACAAAAATGAAAAAAATTGAGAAAAACAGGTAATTCTGTTACGCGGCCGTATGCGGGGAGACGCCAAAATGCCGCCGGAACGAAATTTGACGAAAATGAAAAAATTAAGAAAAACAGGGAATTCGGATAGGCAGCGGTATGCGGGGAAACGCCAAAAAGGGACAGGAACGAAATTTGAGGACAGTGAAAAAATTGAGAAAAACGAGGAATTCTGATAGGCGGCGGTATGTGGGCAAACGCCAAAAAGCGACCGGAACAAAATTGACGAAAAGTAAAAAATTGAGAAAAACTGGGAATTCTGATAGGCGGCGGTAAGCGGGGAAACGCCAAAATGCGGCCGGAATGAAATTTCACAAAAATTAAAAAATTGAGAAAAACTGGTAATTCTGATAGGCGGCTGTATGTGGGGAGACTCCAAAATGCGGCCGAAACGAAATTTAACATAAATGAAATAATTGAGAAAAACATGGAATTCTGATTGGCGGCGGTATGCGGGAAAATGCTAAAATGCGGCCGAAACGATATTTCACAAAAATGAAAAAAATTGAGAAAAACAGGTAATTCTGATAGGCGGCCGTATGCGGGGAGACGCCAAAATGCTGCCGGAACGAAATTTGACATAAATGAAATAATTGTTAAAAACATGGAATTCTGATAGGCGGCGGTATGCGGGCAAACGCCA
Source organism: Carex arenaria (assembly GCA_964058825.1). Taxonomy (NCBI): domain Eukaryota; kingdom Viridiplantae; phylum Streptophyta; class Magnoliopsida; order Poales; family Cyperaceae; genus Carex; species Carex arenaria. The sequence goes on from CAXKVW010000417.1 coordinate 91,285, forward strand.
AAAAGTGACCCGAACGAAATTTGTCGAAAATGAAAAAATTGAGAAAAGCTGGGAATTCTGATAGGCGGCGGTATGCGGGGAAAGGCCAAAAAGAGACCGGAATGAAATTTGACGAAAATGAAAAAATTGAGAAAAACAGGGAATTCTGAAAGGCGGCGGTATGCGGGTAAACGTCAAAATGCGGCCGGAACAAAATTGACGAAAATGAAAAAATTGAGAAAAACAGAGAATTCTGATTGGCGGCGGTATGCGGGAAAATGCCAAAATGCGGCCGGAAAGAAATTTAACAAAAATGAAAAAATTGAGAAAAACAGGGAATTCTGATAGGCGACGGTATGCGGGAAAATGACAAAATGCGTCCGGAACGAAATTTAACGAAAATGAAAAAATTGAGAAAAACAGGTAATTCTCATAGGCGGTGGTATGCGGGGAAAAGTCAAAATGCGCCCGGAACTAAATTTAACGAAAATGAAAAAATTGAGAAACACAGGGAATTCTGATAGGCGGTGGTATGCGGGGAAACGCCAAAATGCGGCCGGAACGAAATTTCACAAAAATGAAATAATTGTTAAAAACATGGAATTCTGATAGGCGGCGGTATGCGGGCGAACGCCAAAAAGTGACCCGAACGAAATTTGACGAAAATGAAAAAATTGAGAAAAGCTGGGAATTCTGATAGGCGGCGGTATGCGGGGAAAGGCCAAAAAGAGACCGGAATGAAATTTGACGAAAATGAAAAAATTGAGAAAAACAGGGAATTCTGAAAGGCGGCGGTATGTGGGAAACGTCAAAATGCGGCTGGAACAAAATTGACGAAAATGAAAAAATTGAGAACAACAGGGAATTCTGATAGGCGACGGTATGCGGGTAAACGCCAAAATGCGGCCGGAACGAAATTTAACGAAAATGAAAAAATTGAGAAAAACAGAGAATTCTGATTGGCGGCGGTATGCGGGAAAATGCCAAAATGCGGCCGGAAAGAAATTTAACGAAAATGAAAAAATTGAGAAAAACAGGGAATTCTGATAGGCGACGGTATGCGGGAAAATGACAAAATGCGTCCGGAACGAAATTTAACGAAAATGAAAAAATTGAGAAAAACAGAGAATTCTCATAGGCGGTGGTATGCGGGGAAAAGTCAAAATGCGGCCGGAACTAAATTTAACGAAAATGAAAAAATTGAGAAAAACAGGGAATTCTGATAGGCGGTGGTATGCGGGGAAACGCCAAAATGCGGCCGGAACGAAATTTCACAAAAATGAAAAAATTGAGAAAAACAGGGAATTCTGATACGCGGCGGTATGCGGGGAAACGCCAAAACGCGGCCGGAACGAAATTTCAGGAAAATGAAAAATTGAGAAATTTGGAATACTGATTGGCGGCGGTATGTGGGGAAACGCCAAAATACTACTGGAACGAAATTTCACAAAAATGAAAAAATATAAAAAAAACAAGGAATTCAGATAGGCGGGGTATGCCGGATAATGCCAAAATGCGGCCGGAACGAAATTTGACCAAACTCAAAAAATTGAGAAAAAAAGGGAATTCTGATAGGCGGCGGTAAGCGGCGAAACGCCAAAATGCGGCCGGAACGAAATTTCACAAAGATGAATAAAATTTAGAAAAACATGGAATTCTGATAGGCGGCGGTATGCGGGGACACGCCAAAATACGACCGGAACGAAATTTCACAAAAATGAAAAAATTGAGAAAAACAAGGAATTCTGATAGGCGGCGGTATGTGGGAAACGTCAAAATGCGGCCTGAACAAAATTGACGAAAATGAAAAAATTGAGAAAAACGGAGAATTCTAATTGGCAGCGGTATGCGGGGAAACGCCAAAATGCGGCCGGAATAAAATTTCACAAAAATGAAAAAATTTAGAAAAACAGGTAATTCTGATGGGCGGCTGTATGCGGGGAGATGCCAAAATTCGGCCGGAACGAAATTTGACATAAATGAAATAATTGAGAAAAACATGAAATTATGATAGGCGGCGGTATGCGGGGACACGCCAAAATACCACGGGAACGAAATTTCACAAAAATAAAAAAATTGAGAAAAACAAGGAATTCTGATAGGCGGCGGTATTCGGGAAAATACCAAAATGCGGCCGGAACGATATTTCACGAAAATCGAGAAAATTGAGAAAAACAGGTAATTCTGATAGGCGGCCGTATGCGGGGAGACGCCAAAATGCGGCCGGAACGAAACATAAATGAAATAATTGATAAAAACATGGAATTCTGATAGGCGGCGGTATGCGGGGAAATGCCAAAAAGTGACCAGAACGAAATTTGACGAAAATGAAAAAATTGAGAAATGGAAATTCTGATAGGCGGCGGTATGCGGGGAAACGCCAAAAAGAGACCGGAACGAAATTTGACGAAAAAGAAAAAATTGAGAAAAACAGGGAATTCTGATAGGTGGCGGTATGCGGGGATACGCCAAAATGCGACCGGAACGAAATTTGACGAAAATGAAAAAATTGGGAAAAACAGGCAATTCGGATAGGCAACGGTATGCGGGGAAACGCCAAAAAGCGACCGGAACGAAATTTGACGAAAATGAAAAAATTGAGGAAAGCAGGGAATTTTGAAAGGCGTCGGTATGCGGGAAACGTCAAAATGCGGACGGAACAAAATTAACGAAGATGAAAAAATTGAGAAAAACAGGGAATTCTGATAGGTAGCGGTATTCGAGAAAACGCCAAAATGCGGCCGAAACTAAATTTGACAAAAATGAAAAAATTGAGAAAAACAGGAAATTCTGATAGGCGGCGGTATGCGGAAAAACGCCAAAATGCGGCCGGAACGAAATTTGATGAAAATGAAAAAATTGAGAAAAACAGGGAATTCTGATAGGCGACGGTATGCGGGGAAACGCCAAAATACAGCCGGAGCGAAATTTCACAAAAATGAAAAAATTGAAAAAAACAGGGAATTCTGATAGGCGGCGATATGCGGGGAGACGCCAAAATGCGGCCGGAATGAAATTTAACGAAAATAAAAAAATTGTGAAAAACAGGGAATTCTGATAGGCAGCGGTATGCGAGGACGTGCCAAAATGCGGCCGGAACGAAATTTCACAAAAATAAAAAATTTAAGAAAAACAGGTAATTCTGATAGGCGGCTGTATGCGGGGAGACGCCAAAATGCGGCCGGAACGAAATTTGACATAATTGAAATAATAGAGAAAATCATGTTATTCTGATACGTTATGCGGGGAAACGCCAAAAAGTGACCATAACGAAATTTGACGAAAATGAAAAAATTGAGAAAAACAGAGAATTCTGATAGGCGGCGGTATGCGGGGAAACGCCAAAATGCGGCCGGAACGAAATTTGACGAAAATAAAAAATTGAGAAAAACAGGAAATTCTGATTGGCGGCGGTATGCGGGGAGACGCCAAAATGCGGCCGGAATGAAATTTGACGAGAATGAAAAAGTTGAGAAAAAAACAGGGAATTTTGATAGGAGGCGGTATGTGGGGAAACGCCAAAATGCGGCCGGAACGAAATTTCACAGAAATGAAAAAATTGAGAAAAACATGGAATTCTGATAGGCGGCTGTATGCGGGGAGACGCCAAAATGCGGCCGGAACGAAATTTGACGAAAATAAAAAAATTGAGAAAAACAGGGAATTCTGATAGGCGTCACGGTATGCCGGGAAATGCCAAAATGCGGCTGGAATGAAATTTCACAGAAATGAAAAAATTGAGAAAAACATAGAATTCTGATAGGCGGCTGTATGCGGGGAAATGCCAAAATGCGGCGGAACGAAATTGGACGAAAATGAAAAAATTGAGAAAAACAGAGAATTCTGATTGGTGTTGATCTTGTGCTTAACAACCTTTTTTGCCCTCGATCTTGTGCTTTTTGCATTTGTTCTTGTGCTTAGGAACCTCATTTGCCCTTGTTCGTGTACTAAACAACCTAAATTGTCGTTGTTAATATGCTTCTTAACCTCTTTTGTCGTTGTTCATGTGCTTAGCAACATCATTTACACTTTTTCTTGGACGTAACAAGCTCATTTGTCGTTGTTATTGCGCTTTGCAACATAATTTTCCCTTAATCTTGTGCTTATACACCTCATTTGCATTTGTTCTTGTACTTAGGAATCTAATTTGCCCTTGTTTCTGTGCTAACCAACCTCAATTAGTGTTGTTCTTGTGCTTAACAAACTTTTCTACCCTTGATCTTCTGCTTCTTAACCTCTTTTGCCGTTGTTCTTGTGCTTTGCAACATCAGTTACACTTGTTCTTGTGCTTAACAACCTTATTTGTCGTTGTTCTTGCGCTTTGCAACATAATTTGCCCTCAATCTTGTGCTTATGCACGTCATTTCCATTTGTTCTTGTGCTTAGGAACCTCATTTGCCCTTGTTCGTTTGCTTAGCAACCTCAATTGTCGTGGTTCGTATGCTTCGTAACCTCTTTTGCCTTTGTTCTTGTCCTTAGCAACATCAGTTACACTTGATCTTGTGCTTAACAACCTCATTGGTCGTTGTTTTTGCGCTTTGCAACATAATTTGCCCTTAATCTTGTTCTTATGCATCTCATTTGCAATTGTTCTTGTACTTAGGAATCTAATTTTCCCTTGTTTGTGTGCTAAACAACCACAGTTGGCATTGTTCTTGTGCTTAACAACCTTTTTTGCAGTTCATCTTGTGCTTATGAACCTCATTTGCCTTTGTTCTTGTGCATAGGAACCTCATTTGCCGTTGTTCGTGTACTAAACAACCTCAATTGTCGTTGTTCATATGCTTCTTAACCTCTTTTGTCGTTGTTCTTGTGCTTAGCAACATCATTTACATTTCTTCATGTGCGTAACAACCTCATTTGTCGTTGTTCTTGCGCTTTGCAACATAATTTTCCCTTCATCTTGTGCTTATGCACCTCATTTGCATTTGTTCTTGCACTTAAGAATCTCATTTGCCCTTGTTTGTGTTCTAAACCACCTCAATTGGCGTTGTTCTTATGCTTAACAACCTTTTTTGCCCTTGATCTTGTGCTTATGAACCTCACTTGCCCTTGTTCGTCTGCTTAACAACCTAAATTATCGTTGTTCATATGCTTCTTAACCTCTTTTGCCCTTGTTCTTGTGCTTAGCAACATCATTTACACTTGTTCTTGTGCTTAGCAACCTCGGTTATTGTTGTTCTTGCGCTTTGCAACATAATTTGCCCTTAATCATGTGCTTATGCACCTCATTTGCATTTGTTCTTGTACTTAGGAACCTCATTTGCCCTTGTTTGTGTGCTAAACAACTTCAATTGACGTTGTTCTTGTGCTTAACAACCTTTTTCACATTGATCTTGTGCTTATGAACTTCATTTGCATTTGTACTTGTGCTTAGGAACCTCATTTGTCCTTGTTCGTTTGCTTTACAACCTCAATTGTTGTTGTTCATGTGCTTCTTATCCTCTTTTGTCCTTGTTCTTGTGCTTAGCAACATCATTTACACTAGTTCTTGTGCTTAACAACCTCATTTGTCGTTGTTCTTGAGCTTTGCAACATAATTTGCCCTTGAACTTGTGCTTATGAACCTCATTTGCATTTGTTCTTGTGCTTAGGAACCACATTTGTCCTGTTTGTGTGCTTAACAACCTCAATTATCGTTGTTCATTTGCTTCTTAACCTGTTTTGCCTTTGTTGTTGTGCTTGGCAACATCAGTTACACTTGTTCTTGTGCTTAACAACCTCATTTGTCGTTGTTCTTGCGCTTTGCAACATAATTTGCCATTAATCTTGTGCTTATGCACCTCATTTGCATTTGTTCTTGTGCTTAGAAACCTCATTTGCCCCTGTTTGTGTACTTAACAACCTGAATTGGCATTGTTCGTGTGCTTAACAACCTCTTTTACCCTCGATCTTGTGCTTATGAACCACATTTGCATTTGTTCTTGTGCTTAGGAACCTCATTTGCCCTTGTTCATATGCTTCTTAACCTCTTGAGCTTAGCAACATCATTTACACTTGTTCTTTTTCTTAACAACCTCATTTGTCGTTGTTCTTGCGCTTTGCAACATAATTTGCCCTTAATCTTGTGCTTATGCACCTCATTTGCATTTGTTCTTGTACTTAGGAACCTCATTTGCCCTTGTTTGTGTGCTAAACAACCTTAATTGGCGTTGTTCTTGTGCTTAACAACCTTTTTTGCCCTTGATTTTTGGTTATGAACCTTATTTGCATTTGTTGTCGTGCTTAACAACCTCATTTGTCATTGTTTTTTAGCTTTGCAACATAATTTGCCCTTAATCTTGTGCTTATGCACCTCATTTGCAATTGTTATTGTACTTAGGAATCTCATTTGCCCTTGTTTGTGTGCTAAACAACCTCAATTGGCGTTGTTCTTGTGCTTAACAACCTTGTTTGCCCTTGATCTTGTGCTTTTGAACCTCATTTGCATTTGTTCTTGTGCTTAGGAACCTCATTTGCCCTTGTTCGTTTACTAAACAACCTAAATTGTCGTTGTTCATATGCTTGTTAACCTCTTTTGTCGTTGTTCTTGTGCTTAGCAACATCATTTACACTTTTTCTTGTGCGTAACAACCTCATTTGTCGTTGTTCTTGCGCTTTGCAACATAATTTTCCCTTGATATTGTGCTTTTGCACCTCATTTGCATTTGTTTTTGCGCTTAAGAACCACATTTGCCCTTGTTTGTGTGCTTAACAACGTTTTTGGCCCTTGATCTTGTGCATATGAACCTCATTTACCCTTGTTCGTGTGCTTAACAACCTAAATTATCGTTGTTCATATGCTTCTTAACCTCTTTTGCCCTTGTTCTTGTGGTTAGCAACATCAGTTACACTTGTTCTTGTGCTTAACAACTTCAGTTATCGTTGTTCTTGCGGTTTGCAACATAATTTACCCATAATCTTGTGCTGATGCACCTCATTTGCATTTGTTCTTGTGCTTATGAACCTCATTTGCTGTTATTTGTGTACTTAACAACCTCAATTGGCGTTGTTCATATTCTTCTTAACCTCTTTTGCCGTTATTCTTGTGCTTAGCAACATCATGTACACTTTTTCGTGTGCGTAACAACCTCATATGTCGTTGTTCTTGCGTTTTGCAACATAATTTTCCCTTGATCTTGTGCATATGCACCTCATTTGCCCTTGTTATGCTAAACAACCTCAATTGGCATTGTTCTTGTGCTTAACAACCTTTTTTGCCGTTGATCTTGTGCTTATGAACCTCATTTGCCCTTGTTCGTCTGCTTAACAACCTAAATTATCGTTGTTCATATGCTTCTAAACCTCTTTTTCCCTTGTTCTTGTGGTTAGCAATATCAGTTACACTTGTTCTTGTGCTTAACAACCTCAGTTATCATTGTTCTTGCGCTTTGCAACATAATTTGCCCTTAATCTTGTACTTAGGAACCTCTTTTGCCCTTGTTTGTGTATTAAACAACCTCAATTGGTGTTGTTCTTGTGCTTAACAACCTTTTTTCACATTGATCTTGTGCTTATGAACTTCATTTGCATTTGTTCTTGTGCTTAGGAACCTCATTTGCCCTTGTTCGCTTGCTTAACAACCTCAATTATCGTTGTTCATGTGCTTCTTAACCTCTTTTGCCCTTGTTCTTGTGCTTAGCAACATCATTTACACTAGTTCTTGTGCTTAACAACCTCATTTGTCGTTGTTCTTGCGCTTTGCAACATAATTTGCCCTTGATCTTGTGCTTATGAACCTCATTTGCATTTGTTCTTGTGCTTAGGAACCTCATTTGTCCTTGTTCGTGTGCTTAACCACCTTAATTGGCGTTGTTCGCGTGCTTAACAACCTCTTTTGCCCTTGATCTTGTGCTTATGAACCTCATTTGCATTTGTTCTTGTGGTTAGGAACCTCATTTTTTCCTTGTTCGTGTGCTTAACAACCTCAATTATCGTTGTTCATATGCTTCTTAACCTCTTTTGCCCTTGTTCTTGTGCCTCGCAGCATCATTTACACTTGTTCTTGTGCTTAACAACATCATTTGTCGCTCCTCTTGCACTTTCCAACATAATTTACCCTTGATCTTGTGGTTATGAACTGCATCTGCACGTGTTCTTGTGCTTAGGGACCTGACTTGCCCTTGTTTGTGTGCTTAACAACCTGAATTAGCGTTGTTTGTGAGCTTAACAACCTCTTTTGTCCTTGATCTTGTGCTTATGAACCTCATTTGCATTTGTTCTTGTGGTTAGGAACTTCATTTGCCCTTGTTTGTGTACTTAACAACATGAATTGGCGTTGTTCGTGTGCTTAACAACCTCTTTTACCCTTGATCTTGTGCTTATGAACCTCATTTGCATTTGTTCTTGTGCTTAGGAACCTCTTTTGCCCTTGTTTGTGTACTAAACAACCTCAATTGGCATTGTTTGTGTTCTTAACAACATCTTTTACCCTTGATCATGTGCTTATGAACCTCATTTGCATTTGTTCATGTGCGTAGAAACCACATTTACCCTAGTTCGTGTGATTAACGACCTCAATTATTGTTTTTCATATGCTTCTTAACCTCTTTTGCCCTTGTTGTTGTGCTTGGCAACATCAGTTACATTTGTTCTTGTGCTTAACAACCTCATTTGTCGTTCCTTCTGCGTTTTCCAACATAATTTACCCTTGATCTTGTGGTTATGAACCGCATTTGCACGTGTTCTTGTGCTTAGAGACCTGACTTGCCCTTGTTGGTGTGCTTAACAACATGAATTAGCGTTCTTTGTGAGCTTAACAACCTCTTTTGCCCTTGATCTTGTGCTTATGAATCTCATTTGCATTTGTTCTTGTGCTCAGGAACCTCATTTGCCCTTGTTTGTGTACTTAACAACCTGAATTGGTGTTGTTCGTGTGCTTAACAACATCTTTTACCCTTGATCTTGTGCTTATCAACATAATTTGCATTTGTTCTTGTGCTTAGGAACCTCATTTGCCCTTGTTTGTGTACTAAACAACCTCAATTGGCATTGTTCGTGTGCTTAACAACCTCTTTTACCCATGATCATGTGCTTATGAACCTCATTTGCATTTGTTCATGTGCTTAGGAACCTCATTTGCCCTTGTTCGTGTGCTTAACGACCTCAATTATACTTGTTCAAATGCTTCTTAACCTCTTGTGCCCTTGTTCTTGTGGTTAGCAACATCATTTACACTTGTTCTTGTGCTTAACAACCTCATTTGTCGTTGTTCTTGCGCTTTGCAACATAATTTGCCCTTAATCTTGTGCTTATGCACCTCATTAGCATTTGTTCTTGTACTTAGGAACCTCATTTGCCCTTGTTTGTGTGCTAAACAACTTTAATTGGCGTTGTTCTTGTGCTTAACAGCCTTTTTTGCCCTTGATTTGTGCTTATGAACCTCATTTGCATTTGTTCTTGTGCTTAACAACCTCATTTGTCGTTGTTTTTGCGCTTTGCAACATAATTTGTCCTTAATTTTGTGGTTATGAACCTCTTTTGCATTTGTTCTTGTACTTAGTTATCTTATTTGCCCTTGTTTGTGTGCTAAACAACCTCAATTGGCGCTGTTCTTGTGCTTAACAACCTTTTTCTCCCTTGATCTTGTGCTTATGAACCTCATTTGCATTTGTTCTTGTGCTTAGGAACTTCATTTGCCCTTGTTCGTGTACTAAACAACCAAAATTGTCGTTGTTCATATGCTTCTTAACATGTTTTGTCGTTGTTCTTGTGCTGAGCAACATCATTTACACTTTTTCTTATGCGTAACAACCTCATTTGTCGTTGTTCTTGCGCTTTGCAACATAATTTTTCCTTGATCTTGTGCTTATGCACCTCATTTGCATTTGTTCTTGCACTTGAGAACCTCATTTACACTTGTTCGTGTGCTTAACAACCTCAATTTTCGTTGTTCATATGCTTCTTAACCTCTTGTGCCCTTGTTCTTGTGCTTAGCAACATCATTTACACTTGTTCTTGTGCTTAACAACCCATTTGTCGTTGTTCTTACGCTTTGCAACTTAATTTGCCCTTAATCTTGTGCTTATGAACCTCATTTGCATTTGTTCTTGTGCTTAGGAACCTAATTTTCCCTTGTTCAATTGCTTAACAACATCAATTGTCGTGGTTCATATGCTTCGTAACCTCTTTTTCCCTTGTTCTTATGCTTAGCAATATCAGTTACACTTGTTCTTGTGCTTAACAACCTCATTTGTCGTTGTTCTTGCGCTTTGCAACATAATTTTTCCTTGATCTTGTGCTTATGCACCTCATTTGCATTTGTTCATGCACTTAAGAACCTCATTTGCCCTTGTTTGTGTGCTAAACAACCTCAATTGGCGTTGTTCTTGTGCTTAACAACGTTTTTGGCCCTTGATCTTGTACTTATGAACCTCATTTACCCTTGTTCGTGTGCTTAACAACCTAAATTATCGTTGTTCATACGCTTCTTAACCTCTTTTGTCCTTGTTCTTGTGGTTAGCAACATCAGTTACACTTGTTCTTGTGCTTAACAACCTCTGTTATCGTTGTTCTTGCGCTTTGCAACATAATTTACCCTTAATCTTGTGCTGATGCACCTCATTTGCATTTGTTCTTGTGCTTATGAACCTCATTTGCCGTTGTTTGTGTACTTAACAACCTCAATTGGCGTTGTTCATATGCTTCTTAACCTCTTTTGCCGTTGTTCTTCTGCTTAGCAACCTCATTTGTCGTTGTTCTTGAGTTTTGCAACATAATTTTCCCTTAATCTTGTGCTTATGCACCTCATTTGCCCTTGTTTGTATGCTAAAGAATCTCAATTGGCATTGTTCGTGTGCTTAACAACCTCTTTTACCCTTGATCTTGTGCTTATGAACCTCATTTGCATTTGTTCTTGTGCTTAGGAACCTCATTTGCCCTTGTTCGTGTGCTTAACGACCTCAATTATCATTCTTCATACGCTTCTTAACCTCTTTTGTCGTCGTTTTTGTGCTTAGCAACATCAGTTATACTTGTTCTTGGGCTTCTTAACCTCAATTATCGTCGCTCTTGTGCTTAGCAACATCAGTTATACTTGTTCTTGGGCTTAACAACCTTATTTGTCGTTGTTCTTGCGCTTTGCAACATAATTTGCCCTCAATCTTGTGCTTATGCACGTCATTTGCATTTGTTCTTGTGCTTAGGAATATCATTTGCCCTTGTTCGTTTGCTTGGCAACCTCAATTACACATGTTCTTGTGCTTAACAACCTCATTTGTTGTTGTTTTTGCGCTTTGCAACATAATTTGCCCTGAATCTTGTTCTTATGCATTTCATTTGCAATTGTTCTTGTAATTAGAAATCTCATTTGCCCTTGTTTGTGTTCCAAACAACAACAATTGGCGTTGTTCTTGTGCTTAACAGCCTTTTTTGCCATTGATCTTGTGCTTATGAACCTCATTTGCATTTGTTCTTGTGCTTATAAACCTCATTTGCCCTTGTTCGTGTACTAAACAACCTCAATTGTCATTGTTCATATGATTCTTAACCTCTTTTGCCATTGTTCTTGTGCTTAGCAACATCATTTACACTTTTTCTTGTGCGTAACAACCTCATTTGTCGTTGTTATTGCGCTTTGCAACATAATTTTCCCTTGATCTTGTGCTTATGCACCTCATTTGCCATTGTTTGTGCTAAACAACCTCAATTGGCGTTGTTGTTGTGCTTAACAACCTTTTTTGCCCTTGAACTTGTGCTTATGAACCTCATTTGCCCGTGTTTGTCTGCTTAACAACCTAAATTATCGTTGTTCACATACTTCTTAACCTCTTTTGCCCTTGTTCTTGTGGTTAGCAACATCAGTGATACTTGTTCTTGTACTTAACAACCTCAGTTATTGTTGTTCCTGTTGCAACATAATTTGCCCTTAATCTGTTGCTGATGCACCACATTTGCATTTGTTCTTGCACTTAAGAACCTCATTTTCCCTTGTCTGTGTGCTAAACAACCTCAATTGGCGTTGTTCTTGTGCTTAACAACCTTCTTTCACATTGATCTTGTGCTTATGAACTTCATTTGCATTTGTTCTTGTGCTTAGGTACCTCATTTGCCCTTGTTCGTTTGATTAACAACCTCAATTGTCGTTGTTCATGTGCTTCTTAACCTCTTTTGCCCTTGTTCTTGTGCTCAGCAACATCATTTACACTAGTTCTTGTGCTTAACAACCTCATTTGTCGTTGTTCTTGCGCTTTGAAACATAATTTACCCTTGATCTTGTGCTTATGAACCTCATTTGCATTTATTCTTGTGCTTAGGAACCTCATTTGTCCTTGTTCGTGTGCTTAACAACCTCAATTATCGTTGTTCATATGCTTCTTAACCTCTTTTGCCCTTGTTCTTGTGCTTCGCAACATCATTTACACTTGTTCCTGTGCTTAACAACCTCATTTGTCGTTCCTCTTTTGCTTTGCAACATAATTTAACCTTGATCTTGTTGTTATGAACCGCATTTACACGTGTTCTTGTGCTTAGGGACCTGACATGCCCTTGTTTGTTTGCTTAACAACCTGAATTGGCGTTGTTTGTGAGCTTAACAACCTCTTTTTCCCTTGTTTGTGTACCTAACAACCTCAATTGGCGTTGTTCGTGTGCTTAACAACCTCTTTTACCCTTGATATTGTGCTTATGAATCTCATTTGCATTTGTTCTTGTGCTTAGGAACCTCATTGCCCTTGTTTGTGTACTAAACAACCTCAATTGGCATTGTTAGTGTGCTTAACAACCTCTTTTACCCTTGATCTTGTGCTTATGAACCTCATTTGTATTTGTTCTTGTGCTTAGGAACCTCATTTGCCCTTGTTCGTGTGCTTAACGACCTCAATTATTGTTGTTCATATGTTTCTTAACCTCTTTTGCCCTTCTTGTTGTGCTTAGCAACATCAGTTACACTTGTTCTTGTGCTTAACAACCTCATTTATCGTTGTTCTTGCACTTTGCAACATAATTTGCCCTTAATCTTGTGCTTATGCACCTGATTTGCATTTGTTCTTGTGCTTAGGAACCTTATTTGCCCCGATCTGTGTACTTAACACCCTGAATTGGCACTGTTCAGGTGCTTAACAACCTCTTTTACCCTTGATCTTGTGCTTATGAACCTCATTTACATTTGTTCTTGAGCTTAGGAACCTCATTTGCCCTTGTTCGTGTGCTTAACGACCTCAATTATCGTTGTTCATATGCTTCTTAACCTCTTGTGCCCTTGTTCTTGTGCTTAGCAACGTCATTTACAATTGTTCTTGTGCTGAACAACCTCATTTGTCGTTGTTCTTGCGCTTTGCAACATAATTTACCCTTAATTTTGTGCTTATGCACCTCATTTGCTTATGTTCTTGTACTTAGGAATATGCCCTTGTTTGTGTGCTAAACATCCTCAATTGGCATTGTTCCTGTGCTTAACAACCTTTTTTCACATTGATCTTGTGCTTATGAACTTCATTTGCATTTGTTCTTGTGCTTAGGAACCTCATTTGCCCTTGTTCGCTTGCTTAACAACCTCAATTGTCGTTGTTCATGTGCTTCTTAACCTCTTTTGCTCTTGTTCTTGTGCTTAGCAACATCATTTACACTAGTTCTTGTGCTTGACAACCTCATTTGTCGTTGTTCTTGCGCTTTTTAACATAATTTGCCCTTGATCTTGTGCTTATGAACCTCATTTGCATTTGTTCTTGTGCTTAGGAACCTCATTTGTCTTTGTTCGTGTGCTTAACAACCTCAATTATCGTTGTTCATATGCTTCTTAACCTCTTTTGCCCTTATTCTTGTGCTTCGCAACATCATTTACACTTGTTCTTGTGCTTAACAACCTCATTTGTCGTTCCTCTTGCGCTTTGCAACATAATTTACCCTTGATCTTGTGGTTATGAACCGCATTTGCACGTGTTCTTGTGCTTAGGGACCTGACTTGCCCTTGTTTGTGTGCTTAACAACCTGAATTAGCATTGTTTATGAGCTTAACAACCTCTTTTGTCCTTGATCTTGTGCTTATGAACCTCATTTGCATTTGTTCTTGTGCTTAGGAACCTCATTTGCCCTTGTTTGTGTACTTAACAACCTCAATTGGCGTTGTTCGTGTGCTTAACAACCTCTTTCACCCTTGATCTTGTGCTTATGAACCTCATTTGCATTTGTTCTTGTGCTTAGGAACCTCATTTGCCCTTGTTCGTGTGCATAACGACCTCAATTATCGTTGTTCATATGCTTCTTAACCTCTTGTGCCCTTGTTCTTGTGCTTAGCAACATCAGTTACAATTGTTCTTGTGATTAACAACCTCATTTGTTGTTGTTCTTGCACTTTGCAACATAATTTGCCCTTAATCTTGTGCTTATGCACCTCATTTGCATTTCTTCGTGTGCTTAGGAACCTCCTTTGCCCCTGTTTGTGTACTTAACAACCTGACTTTGCATTGTTCGTGTGGTTAACAACCTCTTTTGCCCTTGATCTTGTGCTTATGAACCTCATTTGCATTTGTTCTTGTGCTTAGGAACCTCATTTGCCCTTGTTCGTGTGCTTAACAACCTCAATTATCGTTGTTCATATGTTTCTTAACCTCTTGTGCCCTTGTTCTTGTGCTTAGAAACATCATTTACACTTGTTTTTGTGGTTAACAACCTCATTTGTCGTTGTTCTTTCGCTTTGCAACATAATTTAGCCTTAACCTTGTGCTTATGCACCTCATTTGCATTTGTTCTTGCACTTAGGAACCTCATTTGCCCCTGTTTGTGTACTTCACAACCTGAATTTGCATTGTTCGTGTGCTTAACAACCTCTTTTACCCTTGATCTTGTGCTTGTGAACCTCAATTGCATTTGTTCTTGTGCTTAGGAACTTCATTTGCCCTTGTTCGTGTGCTTAACGACCTCAATTATCGTTGTTCATATGCTTCTTAACCTTTTGTGCCCTTGTTCTTGTGCTTAGAAACATCATTTACACTTGTTCTTGTGCTTAACAACCTCATTTGCCGTTGTTCTTGCGCTTTGCAACATAATTTGCCCTTAATCTTGTGCTTGTGCACCTCATTTGCATTTGTTATTGTGCTTAGGAACCTCATTTGCCTTTGTTCGTCTTCTTAAAGACCTCAATTATCGTTGTTCATATGCTTCCTAACCTCTTGTGCCCTTGTTCTTGTGCTTAGCAACATCATTTACACTTGTTCTTGTGCTCAACAACCTCATTTGTCCTTGTACTTGCGCTTTACAACATAATTTGCCCTTAATCTTGTGCTTATGCACCTCATTTGCATTTGTTCTTGTACTTAGGAACCTCATTTACCCTTGTTTGTGTGCTAAACAACCTCAGTTGGCGTTGTTCTTGTGCTTAACAACCGTTTTTGCCCTTGATTTGTGCTTATGAACCTTATTTGCATTTGTTCTTGTGCTTAACAACCACATTTGTCATTGTTTTTGCACTTTGCAACATATTTTGCCCTTAATCTTGTGCTTATGCACCTCATTTGCATTTGTTCTTGCACTTAAGAACCACATTTGCCCTTGCTTGTGGGCTAAACAACCTCAATTGGCGTTGTTCTTGTGCTTAACAACCTTTTTTGCCCTTTATCTTGTGCTTATGAACCTCATTTCCCTTGTTCGTGTGCTTAACAACCTAAATTATCGTTGTTCATATGCTTCTTAACCTCTTTTGCTCTTGTTCTTGTGGTTAGCAACATCTGTAACACTTGTTCTTGCGCTTTGTAACATATTTTGCCCTTAATCTTGTGCTTATTCATCTCATTTGCATTTGTTCTTGTACTTAGGAACCTAATTTGCCCTTGTTTGTGTGCTAAACAATCTCAATTGGCGTTGCTCTTGTGCTTAACAACCTTTTTTCACATTGATCTTGTGCTTATGAACTTCATTTGCATTTGTTCTTGTGCTTAGGAACCTCATTTGCCCTTGTTTGTTTGCTGAACAACCTCAATTGTCGCTGTTCATGTGCTTCTTAACCTCTTTTACCCTTGTTCTTGTGCTTAGCAACATCATTTACACTAGTTCTTGTGCTTAACATCCTCATTTGTCGTTGTTCTTGCTCTTTGCAACATAATTTGCCCTTAATCTTGTGCTTATGCACCTCATTTGCATTTGTTCTTGTACTTAGGAACATCATTTGCCATTGTTTGTGTGCTAAAGAACCTCAATTGGCATTGTTCTTGTGCTTAACAACCTTTTTTCACATTGATATTGTGCTTATGAACTTCATTTGCATATGTTCTTGTGCTTAGGAACCTCATTTGCCCTTGTTCGTGTGCTTAACGACCTCAATTATCGTTGTTCATATACTTCTTAACCTCTTGTGCCCTTGATCTTGTGCTTATGAACTTCATTTGCATTTGTTCTTGTGCTTAGGAACCTCATTTGCCCTTGATCGTTTGATTAACAACCTCAATTGTCGTTGTTCATGTGCTTCTTAACCTCTTTTGTCCTTGTTCTTGTGATTAGCAACATCATTTACACTAGTTCTTGTGCTTAACAACCTCATTTGTCGTTGTTCTTGCGCTTTGCAACATAATTTGCCCTTGATCTTGTGCTTATGAACCTCATTTGCACTTGTTCTTGTGCTTAGGAACCTCATTTGTCCTTGTTCGTGTGCTTAACAACCTCAACTATCGTTGTTCATATGCTTCTTAACCGCTTTTGTCCTTGTTCTTGTTCTTCGCAAGATCATTTACACTTGTTCTTGTGCTTAACAACCTCATTTTTCGTTCCTCTTGCGCTTTGCAACATAATTTACCCTTGATCTTCTGGTTAAGAACCGCATTTGCACGTATTCTTGTGCTTAGGGACCTGACTTGCCCTTGTTTGTGTGCTTAACAACCTGAATTAGCATTGTTTGTGAGCTTAACAACCTCTTTTGTCCTTAATCTTGTGCTTATGAACCTCATTTGCATTTGTTCTTGTGCTTGGGAACCTCATTTGCCCTTGTTTGTGTACATAACAACCTCAATTGGCGTTGTTCGTGTGCTTAACAACTTCTTTTACCCTTGATCTTGTGCTTAGGACCCACAATTGTCCTTGTTTGTGTACGTCACTACCGGAATTGGCATTGTTCGTGTGCTTAACAACCTCTTTTACCCTTGATCTTGTGCTTATGAACCTCATTTGCCCTTGTTTGTGAGCTTAACGACCTCAATTATCGTTGTTCATATGCTTCTTAACATCTTGTGCCCATGTTCTTGTGCTTAGCAACACCATTTACACTTGTTCTTGTGCTTAACAACCTCATTTGTCGTTGTTCTTGCCCTTTGCAACATAATTTGCCCTTTATCTTGTGCTTATGCACATCATTTGCATTTGTTCTTGTACTTAGGAACCTCATTTGCCCTTGTTTGTGTGCTAAACAACCTTAATTGGCGTTGTTCTTGTGCTTAACAACCTTTTTTGCCCTTGATTTGTGCTTATGAACCTCATTTGCATTTGTTCTTGTGCTTAGGAACCTCATTTGCCCTTGTTCGTGTACCAAACAACCTCAATTGTCATTGTTCATATGCTTCTTAACCACTTTTGTCGTCGTTCTTGTGCTTAGCAACATCAGTTATACTTGTTGTTGGGCTTAACAACCTTATTTGTCGTTGTTCTTGCGCTTTGCAACATAATTTGCCCTCAATCTTGTGCTTATGCACGTCATTTGCATTTGTTCTTGTGCTTAGGAACATCATTTGCCCTTGTTCGTTTGCTTAGCAACCTCAATTGTCGTGGTTCGTATGCTTCCTAACCTCTTTTCCCCTTGTTCTAGTGCTTAGCAACATCAGTTACACTTGTTCTTGTGCTTAACAACCTCATTTGTCGTTGTTTTTGCGCTTTGCAACATAATTTGCCCTGAATCTTGTTCTTATGCATTTCATTTGCAATTGTCTTGTAATTAGGAATCTCATTTGCCCTTGTTTGTGTGCCAAACAACCACAATTGGCGTTGTTCTTGTGCTTAACAGCCTTTTTTGCCGTTGATCTTGTGCTTATGAACCTCATTTGCCCTTGTTCGTGTACTAAACAACCTCAATTGTCGTTGTTCATATGATTCTAAACCTCTTTTGCCGTTGTTCTTGTGCTTAGCAACATTATTTACACTTTTTATTGTGTGTGACAACCTCATTTGTTGTTGTTCTTGTGCTTTGCAACATAATTTTCCCTTGTTCTTGTCCTTATGCACCTCATTTGCATTTGTTCTTGCACTTAAGAACCTAATTTGCCCTTGTTTGTGCTAAACAACCTCTATTGGCGTTGTTCTTGTGCTTAACAACCTTTTTTTCCCTTGATCTTGTGCTTATGAACCTCATTTGACCTTGTTCGTGTGCTTAACAACCTAAATTATCGTTGTTCATATGCTTCTTAACCTCTTGTGCCCTTGTTCTTGTGCTTAGCAACATCATTTACACTTGTTCTTGTGCTTAACAACCTCAGTTATCGTTGTTCTTGCCCTTTGCAACATAATTTGCCCTTAATCTTGTGCTGATGCATCTAATTTGCATTCGTTCTTGTGCTGATGAACCTCATTTGTCGTTGTTTGTGTACTTAGCAACCTCAATTTGCGTTGTTCATATGCTTCTTAACCTCTTTTGCTGTTGTTCTTGTGCTTAGCAACATCATTTACACTTTTTCTTGTGCGTAACAACCTCATTTCCGTTGATCTTGTGCTTATGCAGCTCATTTGCCCTTGTTTGTGTGCTAAACAACCTCAATTGGCGTTGTTCTTGTGCTTAACTACCTTTTTTCCTATTTAACTTGTGCTTATGAACCTCATTTGCCCTTGTTCGTCTGCTTAACAACCTAAATTATCGTTGTTCGTATATTTTCTAACCTCTTTCGCCCTTGTTCTTGTGGTTAGCAACATCAGTTACACTTGTCAAGTACTTAACAACCTCAGTTATTGTTGTTCTTGTTGCAACATAATTTGCCCTTAATCTGTTGCTAATACACCTCATTTGCATTTGTTCTTGCACTTTAGAACCTTATTTGCCCTTGTTTGTGTGCTAAACAACCTCAATTGGCGTTGTTATTGTGCTTAACAACCTTTTTTGACATTGATCTTGTGCTTATGAACTTCATTTGCATTTGATTTTGTGCTTAGGAACCTCATTTGCCCTTGACCGTTTGATTAACAACCTCAATTGTCGTTGTTCATGTGCTTCTTAACCTCTTTTGCCCTTGTTCTTGTGCTTAGCAACATCATCTACACTAGTTCTTGTGCTTAACAACCTCATTTGTCGTTGTTCTTGCGCTTTGCAACATAATTTACCCTTTATCTTGTGCTTATGAACCTCATTTGCATTTGTTCCTGTGCGTAGGAACCTCATTTGTCCTTGTTCGTGTGCTTAACAACCTCAATTATCGTTGTTCATGTGTTTCTTAACTTCTTTTGCCCTTGTTCTTGTGCTTAGCAACATCATTTACACTAGTTCTTGTGCTTAACAACCTCATTTGTTGTTGTTCTTGCGCTTTGCAACATAATTTACCCTTAATCTTGTGCTTATGCACCTGATTTGCACTTGTTCTTGTGCTTAGGAATCTAATTTGCCCTTGCTTGTGTGCTAAACAACCTCAATTAGCATTGTTCTTGTGCGTAACAACCTTTTTTGTCCTTGATATTGTGCTTATGAACCTCATTTGCATTTGTTCTTGTGCTTAGGAACCTCATTTGCCCTTGTTCGTGTACTAAATAACCTCAATTGCCGTTGTTCATATGCTTCTTAACCTCTTTTGCCGTTGTTCTTGTGCTTAGCAACATCATTTACACTTTTTTTTGTGCGTAACAACCTCATTTGTCGTTGTTCTTGCGCTTTGCAACATAATTTGCCGTCAATCTTGTGCTTATGCACGTTATTTGCATTTGTTCTTGTGCTGAGGAACCTTATTTGCCCTTGTTCGTTTGCTTAGCAACCTCAATTGTCGTGGTTCGTATGCTTCCTAACCTCTTTTGTCATTATTCTTGTGCTTATCAACATCAGTTACACTTGTTCTTGTGCTTAAAAACCTCATTTGTCGTTGTTTTTAAGTTTTGCAACATAATTTGCCCTTAATCTTGTGCTTATGCACCTCATTTGCATTTGTTCTTGTACTTAGGAATCTCATTTGCCCTTGTTTGTGTGCTAAACAACCACAATTGGCGTTGTGCTTGTGCTTAGCAACTTTTTTTGCCGTAGATCTTGTGCTTATGAACCTCATTTGCATTTGTTGTTGTGCTTAGGAACCTCATTTGTTCTTGTTTGTGTACTTAACAATCTCAATTGGCGTTGTTCGTGTGCTTAACAACCTCTTTTACCCTTGATATTGTGCTTATGAGCCTCATTTGTATTTGTTCTTGTGCTTAGGAAACCTCATTTACCGTTGTTTGTGTACTTAACAACCTTCATTGGTGTTGTTCGTGTGCTTAACAACCTCTTTTGCCCTTAATCATGTGTGTATGAAACTCGATTATCGTTGTTCATGTGCTTCTTAACCTCTTGTGCCCTTGTTCTTGTGCTTAGCAACATTATTTAGACTTGTTCTTGTGCTTAACAACCTCATTTGTCATTGTTCTTGCACTTTGCAACATAATTTGCCCTCAATCTTGTGCTTATGCACGTCATTTGCATTTGTTCTTGTACTTAGGAACCTCATTTACCCTTGTTTGTGTGCTAAACAACCTCAATTGGCGTTGTTCTTGTGCTTAACAACCTTTTTTGCCCTTGATTTGTGCTTATGAACCTCATTTGCATTTGTTCTTGTTCTCAACAACCTCATTTGTCGTCGTTTTTGCACTTTGCAACATAATTTGACCTTAATCTTGTACTTATGCACCTCATTTGCATTTGTTCTTGTACTTAGGAATCTCATTTGCCCTTGTTTGGGTGCTAAACAACCTTAATTGGCGTTGTTCTTGTGCTTAACAACGTTTTTGGCCCTTGATCTTGTGCTTATGAACCTCATTTACCCTTGTTCGTGTGCTTAACAACCTAAATTATCGTTGTTCATACGCTTCATAACCTCTTTTGTCCTTGTTCTTGTGGTTAGCAACATCAGTTACACTTGTTCTTGTGCTTAACAACCTCAGTTATCGTTGTTCTTGCGCTTTGCAACATAATTTACCCTTAATCTTGTGCTGATGCACCTCATTTGCATTTGTTCTTGTGCTTATGAACCTCATTTGCCGTTGTTTGTGTACTTAACAACCTCAATTGGCGTTGTTCATATGCTTCTTAACCTCTTTTGCCGTTGTTCTTCTGCTTAGCAACCTCATTTGTCGTTGTTCTTGAGTTTTGCAACATAATTTTCCCTTAATCTTGTGCTTATGCACCTCATTTGCCCTTGTTTGTATGCTAAAGAACCTCAATTGGCATTGTTCGTGTGCTTAACAACCTCTTTTACCCTTGATCTTGTGCTTATGAACCTCATTTGCATTTGTTCTTGTGCTTAGGAACCTCATTTGCCCTTGTTCGTGTGCTTAACGACCTCAATTATCATTCTTCATACGCTTCTTAACCTCTTTTGTCGTCGTTTTTGTGCTTAGCAACATCAGTTATACTTGTTCTTGGGCTTCTTAACCTCAATTATCGTCGCTCTTGTGCTTAGCAACATCAGTTATACTTGTTCTTGGGCTTAACAACCTTATTTGTCGTTGTTCTTGCGCTTTGCAACATAATTTGCCCTCAATCTTGTGCTTATGCACGTCATTTGCATTTGTTCTTGTGCTTAGGAATATCATTTGCCCTTGTTCGTTTGCTTGGCAACCTCAATTACACATGTTCTTGTGCTTAACAACCTCATTTGTTGTTGTTTTTGCGCTTTGCAACATAATTTGCCCTGAATCTTGTTCTTATGCATTTCATTTGCAATTGTTCTTGTAATTAGAAATCTCATTTGCCCTTGTTTGTGTTCCAAACAACAACAATTGGCGTTGTTCTTGTGCTTAACAGCCTTTTTTGCCATTGATCTTGTGCTTATGAACCTCATTTGCATTTGTTCTTGTGCTTATAAACCTCATTTGCCCTTGTTCGTGTACTAAACAACCTCAATTGTCATTGTTCATATGATTCTTAACCTCTTTTGCCATTGTTCTTGTGCTTAGCAACATCATTTACACTTTTTCTTGTGCGTAACAACCTCATTTGTCGTTGTTATTGCGCTTTGCAACATAATTTTCCCTTGATCTTGTGCTTATGCACCTCATTTGCCATTGTTTGTGCTAAACAACCTCAATTGGCGTTGTTGTTGTGCTTAACAACCTTTTTTGCCCTTGAACTTGTGCTTATGAACCTCATTTGCCCGTGTTTGTCTGCTTAACAACCTAAATTATCGTTGTTCACATACTTCTTAACCTCTTTTGCCCTTGTTCTTGTGGTTAGCAACATCAGTGATACTTGTTCTTGTACTTAACAACCTCAGTTATTGTTGTTCCTGTTGCAACATAATTTGCCCTTAATCTGTTGCTGATGCACCACATTTGCATTTGTTCTTGCACTTAAGAACCTCATTTTCCCTTGTCTGTGTGCTAAACAACCTCAATTGGCGTTGTTCTTGTGCTTAACAACCTTCTTTCACATTGATCTTGTGCTTATGAACTTCATTTGCATTTGTTCTTGTGCTTAGGTACCTCATTTGCCCTTGTTCGTTTGATTAACAACCTCAATTGTCGTTGTTCATGTGCTTCTTAACCTCTTTTGCCCTTGTTCTTGTGCTCAGCAACATCATTTACACTAGTTCTTGTGCTTAACAACCTCATTTGTCGTTGTTCTTGCGCTTTGAAACATAATTTACCCTTGATCTTGTGCTTATGAACCTCATTTGCATTTATTCTTGTGCTTAGGAACCTCATTTGTCCTTGTTCGTGTGCTTAACAACCTCAATTATCGTTGTTCATATGCTTCTTAACCTCTTTTGCCCTTGTTCTTGTGCTTCGCAACATCATTTACACTTGTTCCTGTGCTTAACAACCTCATTTGTCGTTCCTCTTTTGCTTTGCAACATAATTTAACCTTGATCTTGTTGTTATGAACCGCATTTACACGTGTTCTTGTGCTTAGGGACCTGACATGCCCTTGTTTGTTTGCTTAACAACCTGAATTGGCGTTGTTTGTGAGCTTAACAACCTCTTTTTCCCTTGTTTGTGTACCTAACAACCTCAATTGGCGTTGTTCGTGTGCTTAACAACCTCTTTTACCCTTGATATTGTGCTTATGAATCTCATTTGCATTTGTTCTTGTGCTTAGGAACCTCATTGCCCTTGTTTGTGTACTAAACAACCTCAATTGGCATTGTTAGTGTGCTTAACAACCTCTTTTACCCTTGATCTTGTGCTTATGAACCTCATTTGTATTTGTTCTTGTGCTTAGGAACCTCATTTGCCCTTGTTCGTGTGCTTAACGACCTCAATTATTGTTGTTCATATGTTTCTTAACCTCTTTTGCCCTTCTTGTTGTGCTTAGCAACATCAGTTACACTTGTTCTTGTGCTTAACAACCTCATTTATCGTTGTTCTTGCACTTTGCAACATAATTTGCCCTTAATCTTGTGCTTATGCACCTGATTTGCATTTGTTCTTGTGCTTAGGAACCTTATTTGCCCCGATCTGTGTACTTAACACCCTGAATTGGCACTGTTCAGGTGCTTAACAACCTCTTTTACCCTTGATCTTGTGCTTATGAACCTCATTTACATTTGTTCTTGAGCTTAGGAACCTCATTTGCCCTTGTTCGTGTGCTTAACGACCTCAATTATCGTTGTTCATATGCTTCTTAACCTCTTGTGCCCTTGTTCTTGTGCTTAGCAACGTCATTTACAATTGTTCTTGTGCTGAACAACCTCATTTGTCGTTGTTCTTGCGCTTTGCAACATAATTTACCCTTAATTTTGTGCTTATGCACCTCATTTGCTTATGTTCTTGTACTTAGGAATATGCCCTTGTTTGTGTGCTAAACATCCTCAATTGGCATTGTTCCTGTGCTTAACAACCTTTTTTCACATTGATCTTGTGCTTATGAACTTCATTTGCATTTGTTATTGTGCTTAGGAACCTCATTTGCCCTTGTTCGCTTGCTTAACAACCTCAATTGTCGTTGTTCATGTGCTTCTTAACCTCTTTTGCTCTTGTTCTTGTGCTTAGCAACATCATTTACACTAGTTCTTGTGCTTGACAACCTCATTTGTCGTTGTTCTTGCGCTTTTTAACATAATTTGCCCTTGATCTTGTGCTTATGAACCTCATTTGCATTTGTTCTTGTGCTTAGGAACCTCATTTGTCTTTGTTCGTGTGCTTAACAACCTCAATTATCGTTGTTCATATGCTTCTTAACCTCTTTTGCCCTTATTCTTGTGCTTCGCAACATCATTTACACTTGTTCTTGTGCTTAACAACCTCATTTGTCGTTCCTCTTGCGCTTTGCAACATAATTTACCCTTGATCTTGTGGTTATGAACCGCATTTGCACGTGTTCTTGTGCTTAGGGACCTGACTTGCCCTTGTTTGTGTGCTTAACAACCTGAATTAGCATTGTTTATGAGCTTAACAACCTCTTTTGTCCTTGATCTTGTGCTTATGAACCTCATTTGCATTTGTTCTTGTGCTTAGGAACCTCATTTGCCCTTGTTTGTGTACTTAACAACCTCAATTGGCGTTGTTCGTGTGCTTAACAACCTCTTTCACCCTTGATCTTGTGCTTATGAACCTCATTTGCATTTGTTCTTGTGCTTAGGAACCTCATTTGCCCTTGTTCGTGTGCATAACGACCTCAATTATCGTTGTTCATATGCTTCTTAACCTCTTGTGCCCTTGTTCTTGTGCTTAGCAACATCAGTTACAATTGTTCTTGTGATTAACAACCTCATTTGTTGTTGTTCTTGCACTTTGCAACATAATTTGCCCTTAATCTTGTGCTTATGCACCTCATTTGCATTTCTTCGTGTGCTTAGGAACCTCCTTTGCCCCTGTTTGTGTACTTAACAACCTGACTTTGCATTGTTCGTGTGGTTAACAACCTCTTTTGCCCTTGATCTTGTGCTTATGAACCTCATTTGCATTTGTTCTTGTGCTTAGGAACCTCATTTGCCCTTGTTCGTGTGCTTAACAACCTCAATTATCGTTGTTCATATGTTTCTTAACCTCTTGTGCCCTTGTTCTTGTGCTTAGAAACATCATTTACACTTGTTTTTGTGGTTAACAACCTCATTTGTCGTTGTTCTTTCGCTTTGCAACATAATTTAGCCTTAACCTTGTGCTTATGCACCTCATTTGCATTTGTTCTTGCACTTAGGAACCTCATTTGCCCCTGTTTGTGTACTTCACAACCTGAATTTGCATTGTTCGTGTGCTTAACAACCTCTTTTACCCTTGATCTTGTGCTTGTGAACCTCAATTGCATTTGTTCTTGTGCTTAGGAACTTCATTTGCCCTTGTTCGTGTGCTTAACGACCTCAATTATCGTTGTTCATATGCTTCTTAACCTTTTGTGCCCTTGTTCTTGTGCTTAGAAACATCATTTACACTTGTTCTTGTGCTTAACAACCTCATTTGCCGTTGTTCTTGCGCTTTGCAACATAATTTGCCCTTAATCTTGTGCTTGTGCACCTCATTTGCATTTGTTATTGTGCTTAGGAACCTCATTTGCCTTTGTTCGTCTTCTTAAAGACCTCAATTATCGTTGTTCATATGCTTCCTAACCTCTTGTGCCCTTGTTCTTGTGCTTAGCAACATCATTTACACTTGTTCTTGTGCTCAACAACCTCATTTGTCCTTGTACTTGCGCTTTACAACATAATTTGCCCTTAATCTTGTGCTTATGCACCTCATTTGCATTTGTTCTTGTACTTAGGAACCTCATTTACCCTTGTTTGTGTGCTAAACAACCTCAGTTGGCGTTGTTCTTGTGCTTAACAACCGTTTTTGCCCTTGATTTGTGCTTATGAACCTTATTTGCATTTGTTCTTGTGCTTAACAACCACATTTGTCATTGTTTTTGCACTTTGCAACATATTTTGCCCTTAATCTTGTGCTTATGCACCTCATTTGCATTTGTTCTTGCACTTAAGAACCACATTTGCCCTTGCTTGTGGGCTAAACAACCTCAATTGGCGTTGTTCTTGTGCTTAACAACCTTTTTTGCCCTTTATCTTGTGCTTATGAACCTCATTTCCCTTGTTCGTGTGCTTAACAACCTAAATTATCGTTGTTCATATGCTTCTTAACCTCTTTTGCTCTTGTTCTTGTGGTTAGCAACATCTGTAACACTTGTTCTTGCGCTTTGTAACATATTTTGCCCTTAATCTTGTGCTTATTCATCTCATTTGCATTTGTTCTTGTACTTAGGAACCTAATTTGCCCTTGTTTGTGTGCTAAACAATCTCAATTGGCGTTGCTCTTGTGCTTAACAACCTTTTTTCACATTGATCTTGTGCTTATGAACTTCATTTGCATTTGTTCTTGTGCTTAGGAACCTCATTTGCCCTTGTTTGTTTGCTGAACAACCTCAATTGTCGCTGTTTATGTGCTTCTTAACCTCTTTTACCCTTGTTCTTGTGCTTAGCAACATCATTTACACTAGTTCTTGTGCTTAACATCCTCATTTGTCGTTGTTCTTGCTCTTTGCAACATAATTTGCCCTTAATCTTGTGCTTATGCACCTCATTTGCATTTGTTCTTGTACTTAGGAACATCATTTGCCATTGTTTGTGTGCTAAAGAACCTCAATTGGCATTGTTCTTGTGCTTAACAACCTTTTTTCACATTGATATTGTGCTTATGAACTTCATTTGCATATGTTCTTGTGCTTAGGAACCTCATTTGCCCTTGTTCGTGTGCTTAACGACCTCAATTATCGTTGTTCATATACTTCTTAACCTCTTGTGCCCTTGATCTTGTGCTTATGAACTTCATTTGCATTTGTTCTTGTGCTTAGGAACCTCATTTGCCCTTGATCGTTTGATTAACAACCTCAATTGTCGTTGTTCATGTGCTTCTTAACCTCTTTTGCTCTTGTTCTTGTGGTTAGCAACATCTGTAACACTTGTTCTTGCGCTTTGTAACATATTTTGCCCTTAATCTTGTGCTTATTCATCTCATTTGCATTTGTTCTTGTACTTAGGAACCTAATTTGCCCTTGTTTGTGTGCTAAACAATCTCAATTGGCGTTGCTCTTGTGCTTAACAACCTTTTTTCACATTGATCTTGTGCTTATGAACTTCATTTGCATTTGTTCTTGTGCTTAGGAACCTCATTTGCCCTTGTTTGTTTGCTGAACAACCTCAATTGTCGCTGTTCATGTGCTTCTTAACCTCTTTTACCCTTGTTCTTGTGCTTAGCAACATCATTTACACTAGTTCTTGTGCTTAACATCCTCATTTGTCGTTGTTCTTGCTCTTTGCAACATAATTTGCCCTTAATCTTGTGCTTATGCACCTCATTTGCATTTGTTCTTGTACTTAGGAACATCATTTGCCATTGTTTGTGTGCTAAAGAACCTCAATTGGCATTGTTCTTGTGCTTAACAACCTTTTTTCACATTGATATTGTGCTTATGAACTTCATTTGCATATGTTCTTGTGCTTAGGAACCTCATTTGCCCTTGTTCGTGTGCTTAACGACCTCAATTATCGTTGTTCATATACTTCTTAACCTCTTGTGCCCTTGATCTTGTGCTTATGAACTTCATTTGCATTTGTTCTTGTGCTTAGGAACCTCATTTGCCCTTGATCGTTTGATTAACAACCTCAATTGTCGTTGTTCATGTGCTTCTTAACCTCTTTTGTCCTTGTTCTTGTGATTAGCAACATCATTTACACTAGTTCTTGTGCTTAACAACCTCATTTGTCGTTGTTCTTGCGCTTTGCAACATAATTTGCCCTTGATCTTGTGCTTATGAACCTCATTTGCACTTGTTCTTGTGCTTAGGAACCTCATTTGTCCTTGTTCGTGTGCTTAACAACCTCAACTATCGTTGTTCATATGCTTCTTAACCGCTTTTGTCCTTGTTCTTGTTCTTCGCAAGATCATTTACACTTGTTCTTGTGCTTAACAACCTCATTTTTCGTTCCTCTTGCGCTTTGCAACATAATTTACCCTTGATCTTCTGGTTAAGAACCGCATTTGCACGTATTCTTGTGCTTAGGGACCTGACTTGCCCTTGTTTGTGTGCTTAACAACCTGAATTAGCATTGTTTGTGAGCTTAACAACCTCTTTTGTCCTTAATCTTGTGCTTATGAACCTCATTTGCATTTGTTCTTGTGCTTGGGAACCTCATTTGCCCTTGTTTGTGTACATAACAACCTCAATTGGCGTTGTTCGTGTGCTTAACAACTTCTTTTACCCTTGATCTTGTGCTTAGGACCCACAATTGTCCTTGTTTGTGTACGTCACTACCGGAATTGGCATTGTTCGTGTGCTTAACAACCTCTTTTACCCTTGATCTTGTGCTTATGAACCTCATTTGCCCTTGTTTGTGAGCTTAACGACCTCAATTATCGTTGTTCATATGCTTCTTAACATCTTGTGCCCATGTTCTTGTGCTTAGCAACACCATTTACACTTGTTCTTGTGCTTAACAACCTCATTTGTCGTTGTTCTTGCCCTTTGCAACATAATTTGCCCTTTATCTTGTGCTTATGCACATCATTTGCATTTGTTCTTGTACTTAGGAACCTCATTTGCCCTTGTTTGTGTGCTAAACAACCTTAATTGGCGTTGTTCTTGTGCTTAACAACCTTTTTTGCCCTTGATTTGTGCTTATGAACCTCATTTGCATTTGTTCTTGTGCTTAGGAACCTCATTTGCCCTTGTTCGTGTACCAAACAACCTCAATTGTCATTGTTCATATGCTTCTTAACCACTTTTGTCGTCGTTCTTGTGCTTAGCAACATCAGTTATACTTGTTGTTGGGCTTAACAACCTTATTTGTCGTTGTTCTTGCGCTTTGCAACATAATTTGCCCTCAATCTTGTGCTTATGCACGTCATTTGCATTTGTTCTTGTGCTTAGGAACATCATTTGCCCTTGTTCGTTTGCTTAGCAACCTCAATTGTCGTGGTTCGTATGCTTCCTAACCTCTTTTCCCCTTGTTCTAGTGCTTAGCAACATCAGTTACACTTGTTCTTGTGCTTAACAACCTCATTTGTCGTTGTTTTTGCGCTTTGCAACATAATTTGCCCTGAATCTTGTTCTTATGCATTTCATTTGCAATTGTCTTGTAATTAGGAATCTCATTTGCCCTTGTTTGTGTGCCAAACAACCACAATTGGCGTTGTTCTTGTGCTTAACAGCCTTTTTTGCCGTTGATCTTGTGCTTATGAACCTCATTTGCCCTTGTTCGTGTACTAAACAACCTCAATTGTCGTTGTTCATATGATTCTAAACCTCTTTTGCCGTTGTTCTTGTGCTTAGCAACATTATTTACACTTTTTATTGTGTGTGACAACCTCATTTGTTGTTGTTCTTGTGCTTTGCAACATAATTTTCCCTTGTTCTTGTCCTTATGCACCTCATTTGCATTTGTTCTTGCACTTAAGAACCTAATTTGCCCTTGTTTGTGCTAAACAACCTCTATTGGCGTTGTTCTTGTGCTTAACAACCTTTTTTTCCCTTGATCTTGTGCTTATGAACCTCATTTGACCTTGTTCGTGTACTTAACAACCTAAATTATCGTTGTTCATATGCTTCTTAACCTCTTGTGCCCTTGTTCTTGTGCTTAGCAACATCATTTACACTTGTTCTTGTGCTTAACAACCTCAGTTATCGTTGTTCTTGCCCTTTGCAACATAATTTGCCCTTAATCTTGTGCTGATGCATCTCATTTGCATTCGTTCTTGTGCTGATGAACCTCATTTGTCGTTGTTTGTGTACTTAGCAACCTCAATTTGCGTTGTTCATATGCTTCTTAACCTCTTTTGCTGTTGTTCTTGTGCTTAGCAACATCATTTACACTTTTTCTTGTGCGTAACAACCTCATTTCCGTTGATCTTGTGCTTATGCAGCTCATTTGCCCTTGTTTGTGTGCTAAACAACCTCAATTGGCGTTGTTCTTGTGCTTAACTACCTTTTTTCCTATTTAACTTGTGCTTATGAACCTCATTTGCCCTTGTTCGTCTGCTTAACAACCTAAATTATCGTTGTTCGTATATTTTCTAACCTCTTTCGCCCTTGTTCTTGTGGTTAGCAACATCAGTTACACTTGTCAAGTACTTAACAACCTCAGTTATTGTTGTTCTTGTTGCAACATAATTTGCCCTTAATCTGTTGCTAATACACCTCATTTGCATTTGTTCTTGCACTTTAGAACCTTATTTGCCCTTGTTTGTGTGCTAAACAACCTCAATTGGCGTTGTTATTGTGCTTAACAACCTTTTTTGACATTGATCTTGTGCTTATGAACTTCATTTGCATTTGTTTTTGTGCTTAGGAACCTCATTTGCCCTTGACCGTTTGATTAACAACCTCAATTGTCGTTGTTCATGTGCTTCTTAACCTCTTTTGCCCTTGTTCTTGTGCTTAGCAACATCATCTACACTAGTTCTTGTGCTTAACAACCTCATTTGTCGTTGTTCTTGCGCTTTGCAACATAATTTACCCTTTATCTTGTGCTTATGAACCTCATTTGCATTTGTTCCTGTGCGTAGGAACCTCATTTGTCCTTGTTCGTGTGCTTAACAACCTCAATTATCGTTGTTCATGTGTTTCTTAACTTCTTTTGCCCTTGTTCTTGTGCTTAGCAACATCATTTACACTAGTTCTTGTGCTTAACAACCTCATTTGTTGTTGTTCTTGCGCTTTGCAACATAATTTACCCTTAATCTTGTGCTTATGCACCTGATTTGCACTTGTTCTTGTGCTTAGGAATCTAATTTGCCCTTGCTTGTGTGCTAAACAACCTCAATTAGCATTGTTCTTGTGCGTAACAACCTTTTTTGTCCTTGATATTGTGCTTATGAACCTCATTTGCATTTGTTCTTGTGCTTAGGAACCTCATTTGCCCTTGTTCGTGTACTAAATAACCTCAATTGCCGTTGTTCATATGCTTCTTAACCTCTTTTGCCGTTGTTCTTGTGCTTAGCAACATCATTTACACTTTTTTTTGTGCGTAACAACCTCATTTGTCGTTGTTCTTGCGCTTTGCAACATAATTTGCCGTCAATCTTGTGCTTATGCACGTTATTTGCATTTGTTCTTGTGCTGAGGAACCTTATTTGCCCTTGTTCGTTTGCTTAGCAACCTCAATTGTCGTGGTTCGTATGCTTCCTAACCTCTTTTGTCATTATTCTTGTGCTTATCAACATCAGTTACACTTGTTCTTGTGCTTAAAAACCTCATTTGTCGTTGTTTTTAAGTTTTGCAACATAATTTGCCCTTAATCTTGTGCTTATGCACCTCATTTGCATTTGTTCTTGTACTTAGGAATCTCATTTGCCCTTGTTTGTGTGCTAAACAACCACAATTGGCGTTGTGCTTGTGCTTAGCAACTTTTTTTGCCGTAGATCTTGTGCTTATGAACCTCATTTGCATTTGTTGTTGTGCTTAGGAACCTCATTTGTTCTTGTTTGTGTACTTAACAATCTCAATTGGCGTTGTTCGTGTGCTTAACAACCTCTTTTACCCTTGATATTGTGCTTATGAGCCTCATTTGTATTTGTTCTTGTGCTTAGGAAACCTCATTTACCGTTGTTTGTGTACTTAACAACCTTCATTGGTGTTGTTCGTGTGCTTAACAACCTCTTTTGCCCTTAATCATGTGTGTATGAAACTCGATTATCGTTGTTCATGTGCTTCTTAACCTCTTGTGCCCTTGTTCTTGTGCTTAGCAACATTATTTAGACTTGTTCTTGTGCTTAACAACCTCATTTGTCATTGTTCTTGCACTTTGCAACATAATTTGCCCTCAATCTTGTGCTTATGCACGTCATTTGCATTTGTTCTTGTACTTAGGAACCTCATTTACCCTTGTTTGTGTGCTAAACAACCTCAATTGGCGTTGTTCTTGTGCTTAACAACCTTTTTTGCCCTTGATTTGTGCTTATGAACCTCATTTGCATTTGTTCTTGTTCTCAACAACCTCATTTGTCGTCGTTTTTGCACTTTGCAACATAATTTGACCTTAATCTTGTACTTATGCACCTCATTTGCATTTGTTCTTGTACTTAGGAATCTCATTTGCCCTTGTTTGGGTGCTAAACAACCTTAATTGGCGTTGTTCTTGTGCTTAACAACGTTTTTGGCCCTTGATCTTGTGCTTATGAACCTCATTTACCCTTGTTCGTGTGCTTAACAACCTAAATTATCGTTGTTCATACGCTTCATAACCTCTTTTGTCCTTGTTCTTGTGGTTAGCAACATCAGTTACACTTGTTCTTGTGCTTAACAACCTCAGTTATCGTTGTTCTTGCGCTTTGCAACATAATTTACCCTTAATCTTGTGCTGATGCACCTCATTTGCATTTGTTCTTGTGCTTATGAACCTCATTTGCCGTTGTTTGTGTACTTAACAACCTCAATTGGCGTTGTTCATATGCTTCTTAACCTCTTTTGCCGTTGTTCTTCTGCTTAGCAACCTCATTTGTCGTTGTTCTTGAGTTTTGCAACATAATTTTCCCTTAATCTTGTGCTTATGCACCTCATTTGCCCTTGTTTGTATGCTAAAGAACCTCAATTGGCATTGTTCGTGTGCTTAACAACCTCTTTTACCCTTGATCTTGTGCTTATGAACCTCATTTGCATTTGTTCTTGTGCTTAGGAACCTCATTTGCCCTTGTTCGTGTGCTTAACGACCTCAATTATCATTCTTCATACGCTTCTTAACCTCTTTTGTCGTCGTTTTTGTGCTTAGCAACATCAGTTATACTTGTTCTTGGGCTTCTTAACCTCAATTATCGTCGCTCTTGTGCTTAGCAACATCAGTTATACTTGTTCTTGGGCTTAACAACCTTATTTGTCGTTGTTCTTGCGCTTTGCAACATAATTTGCCCTCAATCTTGTGCTTATGCACGTCATTTGCATTTGTTCTTGTGCTTAGGAATATCATTTGCCCTTGTTCGTTTGCTTGGCAACCTCAATTACACATGTTCTTGTGCTTAACAACCTCATTTGTTGTTGTTTTTGCGCTTTGCAACATAATTTGCCCTGAATCTTGTTCTTATGCATTTCATTTGCAATTGTTCTTGTAATTAGAAATCTCATTTGCCCTTGTTTGTGTTCCAAACAACAACAATTGGCGTTGTTCTTGTGCTTAACAGCCTTTTTTGCCATTGATCTTGTGCTTATGAACCTCATTTGCATTTGTTCTTGTGCTTATAAACCTCATTTGCCCTTGTTCGTGTACTAAACAACCTCAATTGTCATTGTTCATATGATTCTTAACCTCTTTTGCCATTGTTCTTGTGCTTAGCAACATCATTTACACTTTTTCTTGTGCGTAACAACCTCATTTGTCGTTGTTATTGCGCTTTGCAACATAATTTTCCCTTGATCTTGTGCTTATGCACCTCATTTGCCATTGTTTGTGCTAAACAACCTCAATTGGCGTTGTTGTTGTGCTTAACAACCTTTTTTGCCCTTGAACTTGTGCTTATGAACCTCATTTGCCCGTGTTTGTCTGCTTAACAACCTAAATTATCGTTGTTCACATACTTCTTAACCTCTTTTGCCCTTGTTCTTGTGGTTAGCAACATCAGTGATACTTGTTCTTGTACTTAACAACCTCAGTTATTGTTGTTCCTGTTGCAACATAATTTGCCCTTAATCTGTTGCTGATGCACCACATTTGCATTTGTTCTTGCACTTAAGAACCTCATTTTCCCTTGTCTGTGTGCTAAACAACCTCAATTGGCGTTGTTCTTGTGCTTAACAACCTTCTTTCACATTGATCTTGTGCTTATGAACTTCATTTGCATTTGTTCTTGTGCTTAGGTACCTCATTTGCCCTTGTTCGTTTGATTAACAACCTCAATTGTCGTTGTTCATGTGCTTCTTAACCTCTTTTGCCCTTGTTCTTGTGCTCAGCAACATCATTTACACTAGTTCTTGTGCTTAACAACCTCATTTGTCGTTGTTCTTGCGCTTTGAAACATAATTTACCCTTGATCTTGTGCTTATGAACCTCATTTGCATTTATTCTTGTGCTTAGGAACCTCATTTGTCCTTGTTCGTGTGCTTAACAACCTCAATTATCGTTGTTCATATGCTTCTTAACCTCTTTTGCCCTTGTTCTTGTGCTTCGCAACATCATTTACACTTGTTCCTGTGCTTAACAACCTCATTTGTCGTTCCTCTTTTGCTTTGCAACATAATTTAACCTTGATCTTGTTGTTATGAACCGCATTTACACGTGTTCTTGTGCTTAGGGACCTGACATGCCCTTGTTTGTTTGCTTAACAACCTGAATTGGCGTTGTTTGTGAGCTTAACAACCTCTTTTTCCCTTGTTTGTGTACCTAACAACCTCAATTGGCGTTGTTCGTGTGCTTAACAACCTCTTTTACCCTTGATATTGTGCTTATGAATCTCATTTGCATTTGTTCTTGTGCTTAGGAACCTCATTGCCCTTGTTTGTGTACTAAACAACCTCAATTGGCATTGTTAGTGTGCTTAACAACCTCTTTTACCCTTGATCTTGTGCTTATGAACCTCATTTGTATTTGTTCTTGTGCTTAGGAACCTCATTTGCCCTTGTTCGTGTGCTTAACGACCTCAATTATTGTTGTTCATATGTTTCTTAACCTCTTTTGCCCTTCTTGTTGTGCTTAGCAACATCAGTTACACTTGTTCTTGTGCTTAACAACCTCATTTATCGTTGTTCTTGCACTTTGCAACATAATTTGCCCTTAATCTTGTGCTTATGCACCTGATTTGCATTTGTTCTTGTGCTTAGGAACCTTATTTGCCCCGATCTGTGTACTTAACACCCTGAATTGGCACTGTTCAGGTGCTTAACAACCTCTTTTACCCTTGATCTTGTGCTTATGAACCTCATTTACATTTGTTCTTGAGCTTAGGAACCTCATTTGCCCTTGTTCGTGTGCTTAACGACCTCAATTATCGTTGTTCATATGCTTCTTAACCTCTTGTGCCCTTGTTCTTGTGCTTAGCAACGTCATTTACAATTGTTCTTGTGCTGAACAACCTCATTTGTCGTTGTTCTTGCGCTTTGCAACATAATTTACCCTTAATTTTGTGCTTATGCACCTCATTTGCTTATGTTCTTGTACTTAGGAATATGCCCTTGTTTGTGTGCTAAACATCCTCAATTGGCATTGTTCCTGTGCTTAACAACCTTTTTTCACATTGATCTTGTGCTTATGAACTTCATTTGCATTTGTTATTGTGCTTAGGAACCTCATTTGCCCTTGTTCGCTTGCTTAACAACCTCAATTGTCGTTGTTCATGTGCTTCTTAACCTCTTTTGCTCTTGTTCTTGTGCTTAGCAACATCATTTACACTAGTTCTTGTGCTTGACAACCTCATTTGTCGTTGTTCTTGCGCTTTTTAACATAATTTGCCCTTGATCTTGTGCTTATGAACCTCATTTGCATTTGTTCTTGTGCTTAGGAACCTCATTTGTCTTTGTTCGTGTGCTTAACAACCTCAATTATCGTTGTTCATATGCTTCTTAACCTCTTTTGCCCTTATTCTTGTGCTTCGCAACATCATTTACACTTGTTCTTGTGCTTAACAACCTCATTTGTCGTTCCTCTTGCGCTTTGCAACATAATTTACCCTTGATCTTGTGGTTATGAACCGCATTTGCACGTGTTCTTGTGCTTAGGGACCTGACTTGCCCTTGTTTGTGTGCTTAACAACCTGAATTAGCATTGTTTATGAGCTTAACAACCTCTTTTGTCCTTGATCTTGTGCTTATGAACCTCATTTGCATTTGTTCTTGTGCTTAGGAACCTCATTTGCCCTTGTTTGTGTACTTAACAACCTCAATTGGCGTTGTTCGTGTGCTTAACAACCTCTTTCACCCTTGATCTTGTGCTTATGAACCTCATTTGCATTTGTTCTTGTGCTTAGGAACCTCATTTGCCCTTGTTCGTGTGCATAACGACCTCAATTATCGTTGTTCATATGCTTCTTAACCTCTTGTGCCCTTGTTCTTGTGCTTAGCAACATCAGTTACAATTGTTCTTGTGATTAACAACCTCATTTGTTGTTGTTCTTGCACTTTGCAACATAATTTGCCCTTAATCTTGTGCTTATGCACCTCATTTGCATTTCTTCGTGTGCTTAGGAACCTCCTTTGCCCCTGTTTGTGTACTTAACAACCTGACTTTGCATTGTTCGTGTGGTTAACAACCTCAATTGGCGTTGTTCTTGTGCTTAACAACCTTCTTTCACATTGATCTTGTGCTTATGAACTTCATTTGCATTTGTTCTTGTGCTTAGGTACCTCATTTGCCCTTGTTCGTTTGATTAACAACCTCAATTGTCGTTGTTCATGTGCTTCTTAACCTCTTTTGCCCTTGTTCTTGTGCTCAGCAACATCATTTACACTAGTTCTTGTGCTTAACAACCTCATTTGTCGTTGTTCTTGCGCTTTGAAACATAATTTACCCTTGATCTTGTGCTTATGAACCTCATTTGCATTTATTCTTGTGCTTAGGAACCTCATTTGTCCTTGTTCGTGTGCTTAACAACCTCAATTATCGTTGTTCATATGCTTCTTAACCTCTTTTGCCCTTGTTCTTGTGCTTCGCAACATCATTTACACTTGTTCCTGTGCTTAACAACCTCATTTGTCGTTCCTCTTTTGCTTTGCAACATAATTTAACCTTGATCTTGTTGTTATGAACCGCATTTACACGTGTTCTTGTGCTTAGGGACCTGACATGCCCTTGTTTGTTTGCTTAACAACCTGAATTGGCGTTGTTTGTGAGCTTAACAACCTCTTTTTCCCTTGTTTGTGTACCTAACAACCTCAATTGGCGTTGTTCGTGTGCTTAACAACCTCTTTTACCCTTGATATTGTGCTTATGAATCTCATTTGCATTTGTTCTTGTGCTTAGGAACCTCATTGCCCTTGTTTGTGTACTAAACAACCTCAATTGGCATTGTTAGTGTGCTTAACAACCTCTTTTACCCTTGATCTTGTGCTTATGAACCTCATTTGTATTTGTTCTTGTGCTTAGGAACCTCATTTGCCCTTGTTCGTGTGCTTAACGACCTCAATTATTGTTGTTCATATGTTTCTTAACCTCTTTTGCCCTTCTTGTTGTGCTTAGCAACATCAGTTACACTTGTTCTTGTGCTTAACAACCTCATTTATCGTTGTTCTTGCACTTTGCAACATAATTTGCCCTTAATCTTGTGCTTATGCACCTGATTTGCATTTGTTCTTGTGCTTAGGAACCTTATTTGCCCCGATCTGTGTACTTAACACCCTGAATTGGCACTGTTCAGGTGCTTAACAACCTCTTTTACCCTTGATCTTGTGCTTATGAACCTCATTTACATTTGTTCTTGAGCTTAGGAACCTCATTTGCCCTTGTTCGTGTGCTTAACGACCTCAATTATCGTTGTTCATATGCTTCTTAACCTCTTGTGCCCTTGTTCTTGTGCTTAGCAACGTCATTTACAATTGTTCTTGTGCTGAACAACCTCATTTGTCGTTGTTCTTGCGCTTTGCAACATAATTTACCCTTAATTTTGTGCTTATGCACCTCATTTGCTTATGTTCTTGTACTTAGGAATATGCCCTTGTTTGTGTGCTAAACATCCTCAATTGGCATTGTTCCTGTGCTTAACAACCTTTTTTCACATTGATCTTGTGCTTATGAACTTCATTTGCATTTGTTCTTGTGCTTAGGAACCTCATTTGCCCTTGTTCGCTTGCTTAACAACCTCAATTGTCGTTGTTCATGTGCTTCTTAACCTCTTTTGCTCTTGTTCTTGTGCTTAGCAACATCATTTACACTAGTTCTTGTGCTTGACAACCTCATTTGTCGTTGTTCTTGCGCTTTTTAACATAATTTGCCCTTGATCTTGTGCTTATGAACCTCATTTGCATTTGTTCTTGTGCTTAGGAACCTCATTTGTCTTTGTTCGTGTGCTTAACAACCTCAATTATCGTTGTTCATATGCTTCTTAACCTCTTTTGCCCTTATTCTTGTGCTTCGCAACATCATTTACACTTGTTCTTGTGCTTAACAACCTCATTTGTCGTTCCTCTTGCGCTTTGCAACATAATTTACCCTTGATCTTGTGGTTATGAACCGCATTTGCACGTGTTCTTGTGCTTAGGGACCTGACTTGCCCTTGTTTGTGTGCTTAACAACCTGAATTAGCATTGTTTATGAGCTTAACAACCTCTTTTGTCCTTGATCTTGTGCTTATGAACCTCATTTGCATTTGTTCTTGTGCTTAGGAACCTCATTTGCCCTTGTTTGTGTACTTAACAACCTCAATTGGCGTTGTTCGTGTGCTTAACAACCTCTTTCACCCTTGATCTTGTGCTTATGAACCTCATTTGCATTTGTTCTTGTGCTTAGGAACCTCATTTGCCCTTGTTCGTGTGCATAACGACCTCAATTATC
Organism: Carex arenaria; assembly: GCA_964058825.1. Taxonomy (NCBI): domain Eukaryota; kingdom Viridiplantae; phylum Streptophyta; class Magnoliopsida; order Poales; family Cyperaceae; genus Carex; species Carex arenaria. The sequence continues at coordinate 129,708 of CAXKVW010000417.1, forward strand.
GTTGTTCATATGCTTCTTAACCTCTTGTGCCCTTGTTCTTGTGCTTAGCAACATCAGTTACAATTGTTCTTGTGATTAACAACCTCATTTGTTGTTGTTCTTGCACTTTGCAACATAATTTGCCCTTAATCTTGTGCTTATGCACCTCATTTGCATTTCTTCGTGTGCTTAGGAACCTCCTTTGCCCCTGTTTGTGTACTTAACAACCTGACTTTGCATTGTTCGTGTGGTTAACAACCTCTTTTGCCCTTGATCTTGTGCTTATGAACCTCATTTGCATTTGTTCTTGTGCTTAGGAACCTCATTTGCCCTTGTTCGTGTGCTTAACAACCTCAATTATCGTTGTTCATATGTTTCTTAACCTCTTGTGCCCTTGTTCTTGTGCTTAGAAACATCATTTACACTTGTTTTTGTGGTTAACAACCTCATTTGTCGTTGTTCTTTCGCTTTGCAACATAATTTAGCCTTAACCTTGTGCTTATGCACCTCATTTGCATTTGTTCTTGCACTTAGGAACCTCATTTGCCCCTGTTTGTGTACTTCACAACCTGAATTTGCATTGTTCGTGTGCTTAACAACCTCTTTTACCCTTGATCTTGTGCTTGTGAACCTCAATTGCATTTGTTCTTGTGCTTAGGAACTTCATTTGCCCTTGTTCGTGTGCTTAACGACCTCAATTATCGTTGTTCATATGCTTCTTAACCTTTTGTGCCCTTGTTCTTGTGCTTAGAAACATCATTTACACTTGTTCTTGTGCTTAACAACCTCATTTGCCGTTGTTCTTGCGCTTTGCAACATAATTTGCCCTTAATCTTGTGCTTGTGCACCTCATTTGCATTTGTTATTGTGCTTAGGAACCTCATTTGCCTTTGTTCGTCTTCTTAAAGACCTCAATTATCGTTGTTCATATGCTTCCTAACCTCTTGTGCCCTTGTTCTTGTGCTTAGCAACATCATTTACACTTGTTCTTGTGCTCAACAACCTCATTTGTCCTTGTACTTGCGCTTTACAACATAATTTGCCCTTAATCTTGTGCTTATGCACCTCATTTGCATTTGTTCTTGTACTTAGGAACCTCATTTACCCTTGTTTGTGTGCTAAACAACCTCAGTTGGCGTTGTTCTTGTGCTTAACAACCGTTTTTGCCCTTGATTTGTGCTTATGAACCTTATTTGCATTTGTTCTTGTGCTTAACAACCACATTTGTCATTGTTTTTGCACTTTGCAACATATTTTGCCCTTAATCTTGTGCTTATGCACCTCATTTGCATTTGTTCTTGCACTTAAGAACCACATTTGCCCTTGCTTGTGGGCTAAACAACCTCAATTGGCGTTGTTCTTGTGCTTAACAACCTTTTTTGCCCTTTATCTTGTGCTTATGAACCTCATTTCCCTTGTTCGTGTGCTTAACAACCTAAATTATCGTTGTTCATATGCTTCTTAACCTCTTTTGCTCTTGTTCTTGTGGTTAGCAACATCTGTAACACTTGTTCTTGCGCTTTGTAACATATTTTGCCCTTAATCTTGTGCTTATTCATCTCATTTGCATTTGTTCTTGTACTTAGGAACCTAATTTGCCCTTGTTTGTGTGCTAAACAATCTCAATTGGCGTTGCTCTTGTGCTTAACAACCTTTTTTCACATTGATCTTGTGCTTATGAACTTCATTTGCATTTGTTCTTGTGCTTAGGAACCTCATTTGCCCTTGTTTGTTTGCTGAACAACCTCAATTGTCGCTGTTTATGTGCTTCTTAACCTCTTTTACCCTTGTTCTTGTGCTTAGCAACATCATTTACACTAGTTCTTGTGCTTAACATCCTCATTTGTCGTTGTTCTTGCTCTTTGCAACATAATTTGCCCTTAATCTTGTGCTTATGCACCTCATTTGCATTTGTTCTTGTACTTAGGAACATCATTTGCCATTGTTTGTGTGCTAAAGAACCTCAATTGGCATTGTTCTTGTGCTTAACAACCTTTTTTCACATTGATATTGTGCTTATGAACTTCATTTGCATATGTTCTTGTGCTTAGGAACCTCATTTGCCCTTGTTCGTGTGCTTAACGACCTCAATTATCGTTGTTCATATACTTCTTAACCTCTTGTGCCCTTGATCTTGTGCTTATGAACTTCATTTGCATTTGTTCTTGTGCTTAGGAACCTCATTTGCCCTTGATCGTTTGATTAACAACCTCAATTGTCGTTGTTCATGTGCTTCTTAACCTCTTTTGCTCTTGTTCTTGTGGTTAGCAACATCTGTAACACTTGTTCTTGCGCTTTGTAACATATTTTGCCCTTAATCTTGTGCTTATTCATCTCATTTGCATTTGTTCTTGTACTTAGGAACCTAATTTGCCCTTGTTTGTGTGCTAAACAATCTCAATTGGCGTTGCTCTTGTGCTTAACAACCTTTTTTCACATTGATCTTGTGCTTATGAACTTCATTTGCATTTGTTCTTGTGCTTAGGAACCTCATTTGCCCTTGTTTGTTTGCTGAACAACCTCAATTGTCGCTGTTCATGTGCTTCTTAACCTCTTTTACCCTTGTTCTTGTGCTTAGCAACATCATTTACACTAGTTCTTGTGCTTAACATCCTCATTTGTCGTTGTTCTTGCTCTTTGCAACATAATTTGCCCTTAATCTTGTGCTTATGCACCTCATTTGCATTTGTTCTTGTACTTAGGAACATCATTTGCCATTGTTTGTGTGCTAAAGAACCTCAATTGGCATTGTTCTTGTGCTTAACAACCTTTTTTCACATTGATATTGTGCTTATGAACTTCATTTGCATATGTTCTTGTGCTTAGGAACCTCATTTGCCCTTGTTCGTGTGCTTAACGACCTCAATTATCGTTGTTCATATACTTCTTAACCTCTTGTGCCCTTGATCTTGTGCTTATGAACTTCATTTGCATTTGTTCTTGTGCTTAGGAACCTCATTTGCCCTTGATCGTTTGATTAACAACCTCAATTGTCGTTGTTCATGTGCTTCTTAACCTCTTTTGTCCTTGTTCTTGTGATTAGCAACATCATTTACACTAGTTCTTGTGCTTAACAACCTCATTTGTCGTTGTTCTTGCGCTTTGCAACATAATTTGCCCTTGATCTTGTGCTTATGAACCTCATTTGCACTTGTTCTTGTGCTTAGGAACCTCATTTGTCCTTGTTCGTGTGCTTAACAACCTCAACTATCGTTGTTCATATGCTTCTTAACCGCTTTTGTCCTTGTTCTTGTTCTTCGCAAGATCATTTACACTTGTTCTTGTGCTTAACAACCTCATTTTTCGTTCCTCTTGCGCTTTGCAACATAATTTACCCTTGATCTTCTGGTTAAGAACCGCATTTGCACGTATTCTTGTGCTTAGGGACCTGACTTGCCCTTGTTTGTGTGCTTAACAACCTGAATTAGCATTGTTTGTGAGCTTAACAACCTCTTTTGTCCTTAATCTTGTGCTTATGAACCTCATTTGCATTTGTTCTTGTGCTTGGGAACCTCATTTGCCCTTGTTTGTGTACATAACAACCTCAATTGGCGTTGTTCGTGTGCTTAACAACTTCTTTTACCCTTGATCTTGTGCTTAGGACCCACAATTGTCCTTGTTTGTGTACGTCACTACCGGAATTGGCATTGTTCGTGTGCTTAACAACCTCTTTTACCCTTGATCTTGTGCTTATGAACCTCATTTGCCCTTGTTTGTGAGCTTAACGACCTCAATTATCGTTGTTCATATGCTTCTTAACATCTTGTGCCCATGTTCTTGTGCTTAGCAACACCATTTACACTTGTTCTTGTGCTTAACAACCTCATTTGTCGTTGTTCTTGCCCTTTGCAACATAATTTGCCCTTTATCTTGTGCTTATGCACATCATTTGCATTTGTTCTTGTACTTAGGAACCTCATTTGCCCTTGTTTGTGTGCTAAACAACCTTAATTGGCGTTGTTCTTGTGCTTAACAACCTTTTTTGCCCTTGATTTGTGCTTATGAACCTCATTTGCATTTGTTCTTGTGCTTAGGAACCTCATTTGCCCTTGTTCGTGTACCAAACAACCTCAATTGTCATTGTTCATATGCTTCTTAACCACTTTTGTCGTCGTTCTTGTGCTTAGCAACATCAGTTATACTTGTTGTTGGGCTTAACAACCTTATTTGTCGTTGTTCTTGCGCTTTGCAACATAATTTGCCCTCAATCTTGTGCTTATGCACGTCATTTGCATTTGTTCTTGTGCTTAGGAACATCATTTGCCCTTGTTCGTTTGCTTAGCAACCTCAATTGTCGTGGTTCGTATGCTTCCTAACCTCTTTTCCCCTTGTTCTAGTGCTTAGCAACATCAGTTACACTTGTTCTTGTGCTTAACAACCTCATTTGTCGTTGTTTTTGCGCTTTGCAACATAATTTGCCCTGAATCTTGTTCTTATGCATTTCATTTGCAATTGTCTTGTAATTAGGAATCTCATTTGCCCTTGTTTGTGTGCCAAACAACCACAATTGGCGTTGTTCTTGTGCTTAACAGCCTTTTTTGCCGTTGATCTTGTGCTTATGAACCTCATTTGCCCTTGTTCGTGTACTAAACAACCTCAATTGTCGTTGTTCATATGATTCTAAACCTCTTTTGCCGTTGTTCTTGTGCTTAGCAACATTATTTACACTTTTTATTGTGTGTGACAACCTCATTTGTTGTTGTTCTTGTGCTTTGCAACATAATTTTCCCTTGTTCTTGTCCTTATGCACCTCATTTGCATTTGTTCTTGCACTTAAGAACCTAATTTGCCCTTGTTTGTGCTAAACAACCTCTATTGGCGTTGTTCTTGTGCTTAACAACCTTTTTTTCCCTTGATCTTGTGCTTATGAACCTCATTTGACCTTGTTCGTGTGCTTAACAACCTAAATTATCGTTGTTCATATGCTTCTTAACCTCTTGTGCCCTTGTTCTTGTGCTTAGCAACATCATTTACACTTGTTCTTGTGCTTAACAACCTCAGTTATCGTTGTTCTTGCCCTTTGCAACATAATTTGCCCTTAATCTTGTGCTGATGCATCTCATTTGCATTCGTTCTTGTGCTGATGAACCTCATTTGTCGTTGTTTGTGTACTTAGCAACCTCAATTTGCGTTGTTCATATGCTTCTTAACCTCTTTTGCTGTTGTTCTTGTGCTTAGCAACATCATTTACACTTTTTCTTGTGCGTAACAACCTCATTTCCGTTGATCTTGTGCTTATGCAGCTCATTTGCCCTTGTTTGTGTGCTAAACAACCTCAATTGGCGTTGTTCTTGTGCTTAACTACCTTTTTTCCTATTTAACTTGTGCTTATGAACCTCATTTGCCCTTGTTCGTCTGCTTAACAACCTAAATTATCGTTGTTCGTATATTTTCTAACCTCTTTCGCCCTTGTTCTTGTGGTTAGCAACATCAGTTACACTTGTCAAGTACTTAACAACCTCAGTTATTGTTGTTCTTGTTGCAACATAATTTGCCCTTAATCTGTTGCTAATACACCTCATTTGCATTTGTTCTTGCACTTTAGAACCTTATTTGCCCTTGTTTGTGTGCTAAACAACCTCAATTGGCGTTGTTATTGTGCTTAACAACCTTTTTTGACATTGATCTTGTGCTTATGAACTTCATTTGCATTTGTTTTTGTGCTTAGGAACCTCATTTGCCCTTGACCGTTTGATTAACAACCTCAATTGTCGTTGTTCATGTGCTTCTTAACCTCTTTTGCCCTTGTTCTTGTGCTTAGCAACATCATCTACACTAGTTCTTGTGCTTAACAACCTCATTTGTCGTTGTTCTTGCGCTTTGCAACATAATTTACCCTTTATCTTGTGCTTATGAACCTCATTTGCATTTGTTCCTGTGCGTAGGAACCTCATTTGTCCTTGTTCGTGTGCTTAACAACCTCAATTATCGTTGTTCATGTGTTTCTTAACTTCTTTTGCCCTTGTTCTTGTGCTTAGCAACATCATTTACACTAGTTCTTGTGCTTAACAACCTCATTTGTTGTTGTTCTTGCGCTTTGCAACATAATTTACCCTTAATCTTGTGCTTATGCACCTGATTTGCACTTGTTCTTGTGCTTAGGAATCTAATTTGCCCTTGCTTGTGTGCTAAACAACCTCAATTAGCATTGTTCTTGTGCGTAACAACCTTTTTTGTCCTTGATATTGTGCTTATGAACCTCATTTGCATTTGTTCTTGTGCTTAGGAACCTCATTTGCCCTTGTTCGTGTACTAAATAACCTCAATTGCCGTTGTTCATATGCTTCTTAACCTCTTTTGCCGTTGTTCTTGTGCTTAGCAACATCATTTACACTTTTTTTTGTGCGTAACAACCTCATTTGTCGTTGTTCTTGCGCTTTGCAACATAATTTGCCGTCAATCTTGTGCTTATGCACGTTATTTGCATTTGTTCTTGTGCTGAGGAACCTTATTTGCCCTTGTTCGTTTGCTTAGCAACCTCAATTGTCGTGGTTCGTATGCTTCCTAACCTCTTTTGTCATTATTCTTGTGCTTATCAACATCAGTTACACTTGTTCTTGTGCTTAAAAACCTCATTTGTCGTTGTTTTTAAGTTTTGCAACATAATTTGCCCTTAATCTTGTGCTTATGCACCTCATTTGCATTTGTTCTTGTACTTAGGAATCTCATTTGCCCTTGTTTGTGTGCTAAACAACCACAATTGGCGTTGTGCTTGTGCTTAGCAACTTTTTTTGCCGTAGATCTTGTGCTTATGAACCTCATTTGCATTTGTTGTTGTGCTTAGGAACCTCATTTGTTCTTGTTTGTGTACTTAACAATCTCAATTGGCGTTGTTCGTGTGCTTAACAACCTCTTTTACCCTTGATATTGTGCTTATGAGCCTCATTTGTATTTGTTCTTGTGCTTAGGAAACCTCATTTACCGTTGTTTGTGTACTTAACAACCTTCATTGGTGTTGTTCGTGTGCTTAACAACCTCTTTTGCCCTTAATCATGTGTGTATGAAACTCGATTATCGTTGTTCATGTGCTTCTTAACCTCTTGTGCCCTTGTTCTTGTGCTTAGCAACATTATTTAGACTTGTTCTTGTGCTTAACAACCTCATTTGTCATTGTTCTTGCACTTTGCAACATAATTTGCCCTCAATCTTGTGCTTATGCACGTCAATTGCATTTGTTCTTGTACTTAGGAACCTCATTTACCCTTGTTTGTGTGCTAAACAACCTCAATTGGCGTTGTTCTTGTGCTTAACAACCTTTTTTGCCCTTGATTTGTGCTTATGAACCTCATTTGCATTTGTTCTTGTTCTCAACAACCTCATTTGTCGTCGTTTTTGCACTTTGCAACATAATTTGACCTTAATCTTGTACTTATGCACCTCATTTGCATTTGTTCTTGTACTTAGGAATCTCATTTGCCCTTGTTTGGGTGCTAAACAACCTTAATTGGCGTTATTCTTGTGCTTAACAACCCTTTTTGCCCTTGATCTTGTGCTTATGAACCTCATTTGCATTTGTTCTTGTGCTTAGGAACTTCATTTGCCCTTGTTCGTGTGCTAAACAACTTAAATTGTCGTTGTTCATATGCTTCTTAACCTGTTTTGTCGTTGTTCTTGTGCTTAGCAACATCGTTTACACTTTTTCTTGTGCGTAACAACTTCATTTGTCGTTGTTCTTGCGCTTTGCAACATATTTTTTCCTTAATCTTGTGCTTATGCACCTCATTTGCATTTGTTCTTGTACTTAGGAATCTAATTTGCCCTTGCTTGTGTGCTAAACAACCTCAATTTGCGTTGTTCTTGTGCGTAACAACCTTTTTTGTCCTTGATATTGTGCTTATGAACCTCATTTGCATTTGTTATTGTGCTTACGAACCTCATTTCGCCTTGCTCGTGTACTAAACTACCACATGAACTAGTGTAAATGATGTTGCTAAGCACAAGAACAAGGGCAAAAGAGGTTAAGAAGTACATGAACAATGACAATTGAGGTTGTTAAGCAAATGAACAAGGGCAAATGAGGTTCCCAAGAACAAGAACAAGTGCAAATGAAGTTCATAAGCATAAGATCAATGTGAAAAAATATTGTTAAGCACAAGAACAACGTCAATTGAGGTTGTTTAGCACACAAACAAGGGCAAATGAGGTTCCTAAGTACAAGAACAAATGCAAATGAGGTGCATCTGCACAAGATTAAGGGCAAATTATGTTGCAAAGCGCAAAAACAACGATAACTGAGGTTGTTAAGCACAAGAACAAGTGTAACTGATGTTGCTAACCACAAGAACAAGGACAAAAGAGGTTAAGAAGCACATGAACAACTATAATTTAGGTTGTTAAGTACACGAACAAGGGCAAATGAGGTTCATAAGCACAATATCAAGGGCAAAAAAGGTTGTTAAGTACAATAACAACGCCAATTGAGGTTGTTTAGCACACAAACAAGGGCAAATGAGGTTCTTAAGTGCAAGAACAAATGCAAATGAGATTCATAAGCACAAGATTAAGGGAAAATTATGTTGCAAAGCCAAGAACAACGACAAATGAGGTTGGTATGCACAAGAAAAAGTGTAAATGATGTTGCTAAGCACAAGAACAACGGCAAAAGAGGTTAACAAGCATATGAATAACGACAATTGAGGTTGTTTAGTACACGAACAACGGCAAATGAGGTTCATAAGCACAAGAACAAATAAAAATGAGGTTCATAAGCACAAGATCAACGGCAAAAAATGTTGCTAAGTACAAGAACAACGCCAATTGTGGTTGTTTAGCACACAAACAAGGGCAAATGAGATTCCTAAGTACAAGAACAATTGCAAATGAGATGCATTAGAACAAGATTAAGGGCAAATTATGTTGCAAAGTGCAAGAACAACAACAAATGAGGTTGTTAAGCACAAGAACAATTGTAACTGATGTTGCTAAGCACAAGAACAAGGGCAAAAGAGGTTAGGAAGCATACGAACCATGACAATTGAGGTTGCTAAGCAAACGAACAAGGGCAAATGAGGTTCCTAAGCACAAGAACAAATGCAAATAACGTGCATAAGCACAAGATTGACGGCAAATTATGTTGCAAAGCGCAATAACAACGACAAATAAGGTTGTAAAGCAGAAGAACAAGGGTAACTGATTTTGCTAAGCACAAGAACAACGGCAAAAGAGGTTAAGAAGCATATGAACAACGACAATTGAGGTTGTTTAGTATACGAACAAGGTCAAATGAGGTTCTTAAGCAAAAGAACAGATGCGAATGAGGTTCATAAGTACAAGATTAAGGGCAAAAAATGTTATTAAGCACAAGAACAAAGCTAATTGAGGTTGTTTAGCACACAAACAAGGGCAAATTAGATTCCTATGTACAAGAACAAATGCAAATGAGGTGCATATGCACAAGATTAAGGGAAAATTGTGTTGCAAAGTGCAAGAACAACGACAAATGAGGTTGTTACGCACAACAAAAAGTGTAAATGATGTTGCTAAGCACAAGAACAACGACAAAAGAGGTTAAGAAGCATATGAACAACGACAATTTAGGTTGTTTAGTACACGAACAAAGGTAAATGAGGTTCCTAAGCACAAGAACAAATACAAATGAGATTCATAAGCACAATATCAAGTGCAAAAAATATTGTTAAGCACAAGAACAACACTAATTGAGGTTGTTTAGCACACAAACTAGGGCAAATTAGATTCCTAAGTATAAGAACAAATGCAAATGAGATGCATAAGCACAAGATTAAGGGAAAATTTTGTTGTAAAGCGCAAGAACAATGACAAATGAGGTTCTTACGCACAACAAAAAGTGTAAATGATGTTGCTAAGTACAAGAACAACGACAAAAGAGGTTAAGAAGCATATGAACAACGACAATTTAGGTTGCTTAGTACACGAACAAGGGCAGATGAGGTTCCGAAGCACAAGAACAAATGCAAATGAGGTTCATAAACATAAGATCAAAGGCAAAAAAGGTTGTTAAGCAGAAGAACAACGCCAATTGAGGTTGTTTAGCACGCAAACAAGGGCAAATGAGGTTCCTAAGTACAAGAACAATTGCAAATGAGGTGCATAAGCACAAGATTAAGGGCAAATTATATTGCAAAGCGCAAGAACAACGACAAATGAGGTTGTTAAGCACAAGAACAAGTATAACTGATATTGCTAAGCATAAGAACAAGGGCAAAAGAGGTTACGAAGCATATGAACCACGACAATTGAGGTTGTTAGGCAATTGAACAAGGGAAAATTAGGTTCCTAAGCACAAGAACAAATGTAAATGAGGTTCATAAGCACAAGATCAAGGGCAAAAAAGGTTGTTAAGCACAATAACAACGCTAATTGAGGTTGTTTAGCACACAAACAAGGGCAAATTAGATTCCTAAGTATAAGAACAAATGCAAATGAAGTGCATAAGCACAAGATTAAGGAAAAATTATATTGCAAAGCGCAAGAACAACGACAAATGAGGTTGTTATGCACAAGAAAAAGTGTAAATGATGTTGCTAAGCACAAGAACAACGACAAAAGAGGTTAAGATGCATGTGAACAACGACAATTTACGTTGTTTGGTACACGAACAATGGCAAATAAGGTTCCTAAGCACAAGAACAAATGCAATTGAGGTTCATAAACACAAGATCAAGGGCAAAAAAAGTTGTTAACCACAAAAACAACGCCAATTGATGTTGTTTAGCACACAAACAAGGGCAAATGAGATTCCTAAGTACAAGAACAAATGCAAATGAGGTGCATAAGCACAAGATTAAGGACAAATTATGTTGCAAAGCGCAAGAACAACGACAAATGAAGTTCTTACGCACAACAAAAAGTGTAAATGATGTTGCTAAGCACAAGAACAACGACAAAAGAGATTAAGAAGCATATGAACAACGACAATTTTGGTTGTTTAGTACACGAACAAGGGCAAATGAGGTTCCTAAGCACAAGAACAAATGCAAATGAGGTTCATAAACATAAGATCAAAGGCAAAAAAGGTTGTTAAGCAGAAGAACAACGCCAATTGAGGTTGTTTAGCACGCAAACAAGGGCAAATGAGGTTCCTAAGTACAAGAACAAATGCAAATGAGGTGCATAAGCACAAGATTAAGGGCAAATTATGTTGCAAAGCGCAAGAACAACGACAAATGAGGTTGTTAAGCACAAGAACAAGTATAACTGATATTGCTATGCATAAGAACAAGGGCAAAAGAGGTTACGAAGTATATGAACCACGACAATTGAGGTTGTTAAGCAATTGAACAAGGGAAAATTAGGTTCCTAAGCACAAGAACAAATGCAAATGAGGTCCATAAGCACAAGTTCAGGGGCAAAAAAGGTTGTTAAGCACAAGAACAACGCTAATTGAGGTTGTTTAGCACACAAACAAGGGCAATTTAGATTCCTAAGTACAAGAACAAATGCAAATGAGGTGCATAAGCACAAGATTAAGGGAAAATTATGCTACAAAGCGCAAGAACAACGACAAATGAGGTTGATACGCACAAGAAAAAGTGTAAATGATGTTGCTAACCACAAGAACAACGACAAAAGAGGTTAAGATGCATGTGAACAACGACAATTTAGGTTATTTGGTACACTCACAAGGGCAAATAAGGTTCCTAAGCACAAAAACAAATGCAATTGAGGTTCATAAGCACAAGATCAAGGGCAAAAAAGGTTGTTAACCACAAAAACAATGCCAATTGATGTTGTTTAGCACACAAACAAGGGCAAATGAGATTCCTAAGTGCAAGAACAAATGCAAATGAGGTGCATAAGCACAAGATTAAATACAAATTATGTTGCAAAGCGCAAGAACGACAACAAATGAGGTTCTTACGCACAACAAAAAGTGTAAATGATGTTGCTAAGCACAATAACAACGACAAAAGAGGTTAAGAAGCATATGAACAACGACAATTTTGGTTGTTTAGGACACGAACAAGGGCAAATGAGGTTCCTAAGCACAAGAACAAATGCAAATGAGGTTCATAAGCACAAGATTAAGGGCAAATTATGTTGCAAAGCGCAAGAACAACGACAAATGAGGTTGTTAAGCACAAGAACAAGTGTAACTGATATTGCTAAGCATAAGAACAAGGGCAAAAGAGGTTACGAAGCATACGAACCACGACAATTGAGGTTGTTAAGCAATTGAACAAGGGAAAATTAGGTTCCTAAGCACAAGAACAAATGCAAATGAGGTTCATAAGCACAAGATCAAGGGCAAAAAAAGGTTGTTAAGCACAATAACAACGCTAATTGAGGTTGTTTAGCACACAAACAATGGCAAATTAGATTCCTAAGTACAAGAACAAATGCAAATGAGGTGCATAAGCACAAGATTATGGGAAAATTATGCTGCAAAGCGCAAGAACAACGAGAGATTGTTACGCAGAAGAAAAAGTGTAAATGATGTTGCTAAGCACAAGAACAACGACAAAAGAGGTTAACATGCATGTGAACAACGACAATTTAAGTTGTTTGGTACACGAACAAGGGCAAATAAGGTTCCTAAGCACAAGAACAAATGCAATTGAGGTTCATAAGCACAAGATCAAGGGCAAAAAAGGTTGTTAACCACAAAAACAACGCCAATTGAGGTTGTTTAGCACACAAACAAGGGCAAATGAGATTCCTAAGTACAAGAACAAATGCAAATGAGGTGCATAACCACAAGATTAAGGACAAATTATGTTGCAAAGCGCATGAACAACGACAAATGAGGTTGTTAACCACAAGAACAAGTGTAACTGATATTGCTAAGCACAAAAACAAGGGCGAAAGAGGTTAGGAAGTATATGAACCACGACAATTGAGGTTGTTAAGCAATTGAATAAGGGCAAATGAGGTTCCTAAGCACAAGAACAAATGCAAATGAGGTTCATAAGCACAAGATCAAGGGCAAAAGAGGTTGTTAAGCTCACAAACAACGCTAATTCAGGTTGTTAAGCACACAAACAAGGGCAAATGAGGTCCCTAAGCACAAGAACAAATGCAAATGAGGTTCATAAGCAAGATCAAGGGTAAAAGAGGTTGTTAAGCACACGAACAACGCCAATTGAGGTTGTTAAGTATACAAACAACGGCAAATGAGGTTCATAAGCACAAGAACAAATGCAAATGAGGTGCATAAGCACAAGATTAAGGGCAAATTAGGTTGCAAAGCGCAAGGACAACGACAATTGTGGTTGTTAAGCGCAAGAAAAAGTATAAATGATGTTGCTAAGCACAAGAACAAGGGAAAAAGAGGTTAAGAAGCATATGAACCACGACAATTGAGGTTGTTAAGCAATTGAACAAGGGAAAATTAAGTTCCTAAGCACAAGAACAAATGCAAACGAGGTTGATAAGCACAAGATCAAGGGGAAAAAAGGTTGTTAAGTACAAGAACAACGCTAATTGATGTTGTTTAGCACACAAACAAGGGCAAATTAGATTCCTAAGTACAAGAACAAATGCAAATGAGGTGCATAAGCACAAGATTAAGGGAAAATTATGTTGCAAAGCGCAAGAACAACAACAAATGAGGTTGTTACGCACAAGAAAAAGTGTAAATGATGTTGCTAAGTACAAGAACAACGACAAAAGATGTTAAGAATCATGTGAAGAATGACAATTTAGGTTGTTTAGTACACGAACAAGGGCAAATGAGGTTCCTAAGCACAAGAACAAATACAAATGAGGTTCATAAGCACAAGATCAAGGGCAAAAAAGGTTGTTAAGCACAAGAACAACGCCAATTGAGGTTGTTTAGCACACAAACAAGGGCAAATGAGATTCCTAAGTACAAGAACAAATGCAAATTAGGTGCATAAGCACAAGATTAAGGGCAAATTATGTGGCAAAGCGCGAAAACAACGACAAATGAGGTTGTTAAGCACAAGAACAAATACAAATGAGGTTCATATGCACAATATCAAGGGCGAAAAAAAGGTTGTTAACCACAAGAACAAGTGTAACTGATGTTGCTAAGCACAAGAACAAGGGAAAAATAGGTTAGGAAGCATATGAACAACGACAATTGAGGTTGTTAAGCAAACGAACAAGGGCAAATGAGGTTCCTAAGTACCAGAACATGTGCAAATGAGGTGCATAAGCACAAGATCAAGGGCATATTATATTGCATAGTGCAAGAAGAACGACAAATGAGGTTGTTAAGCACAAGAAAAAATCTAAATGATATTGCTAAGCATAAGAATAAGGAAAAAAGAGGTTAAGAAGCATGAACAACGACAATGGAGGTTGTTTAGTACACGAACAAGGGCAAATGAAGTTCCTAAGTACAAGAACACAAATGAGGTTCATAAGCACAAGATAAAGGGTAAATTATGTTGCAAAGCGCAACAACAAAGACATATGAGGTTGTTAAGCATAAGAACAAGTGTAAATGATGTTGCTAAGCACAAGAACAAAGGCAAAAGAGGTTAGGAAGCATATGAACCATGACAATTGAGGTTGTTAAGCAATTGAACAAGGGCAAATGAGGTTCATAAGCTCAAGAACAAATGCAAATGAGGTTTATAAGCACAAGATCAAGGGCAAAAGAGGTTGTTAAGCTCACAAACAACGCTAATTCAGGTTGTAAAGCACACAAACAAGGGCAAATGAGGTCCCTAAGCACAAGAACAAATGCCAATGAGGTTCATAAGCACAAGATCAAGGTAAAAAGTGGTTGTTAAGCACACGAACAACGCCAATTGAGGTTGTTAAGTACACAAACAACAGCAAATGAGGTTCATAAGCACCAGAAGAAATGCAAATGAGGTGCATAAGCACAAGATTAAGGGCAAATTATGTTGCAAAGCACAAGGACAACGACAATTGAGGTTGTTAAGCACAAGAACAAGGGCAAAAAAGGTTAGGAAGCATATGAACAACAACAATTGAGGTTGTTAAGCAAACGAACAAGGGCAAATGAGGTTCCTAAGTACTAGAACATGTGCAAATGAAGTGCATAAGCACAAGATCAAAGTCAAATTATATTGCAAAGTGTAAGAACAACGACAAATGAGGTTGTTAAGCACAAGAAAAAGTCTAAATGATGTTGCTAAGCACAAGAACAAGGGAAAAAGAGGTTAAGAAGCATATGAACAACGACAATTGAGGTTGTTTAGTACAAGGGCAAATGAGGTTCCTAAGCACAAGAACAAATGCAAATGAGCTTTATAAGCACAAGATCAAGGGCAAAAGAAGTTTAAGCACATGAACAATGCCAATCCAGATTGTTAAGCACACAAACAAGGGCAAATTAGGTTCCTAAGCACAAGAACAAATGCAAATGAGGTTCATAAGCACAAGATCAAGGGCAAAAGAGGTTGCAAAGCTCAACAACAACGACATATGAGGTTGTTAAGCTTAAGAACAAGTGTAAATGATGTTGCCAAGTATAAGAACAAGGGCAAAAGTTAAGAAGCGTACGAACAACGACAATTGAGGTTGTTAAGCAAACGAACAAGGGCAAATAAGGTTCATAAGTACAAGAACAAATGCAAATAAGGTTCAGAAGTACAAGATCAACGGAAAAAGAGGTTGTTAAGCTCACGAACAACGCCAATTGAGGTTGTTACGTACACAAACAACGGCGAATGAGGTTCCAAAGCATAACAACAAATGCAATTGAGATTCATAAGCACAAGATCAAGGACAAATTATGTTGTCAAGCGTAAGAACAACGACAATTGAGGTTGTTAAGCACAAGAACAAGTGTAAATGATATTGCTAAGCACAAGAATAAGGGCAAAAGAGGTTAGGAAGTATATGAACAACGACAATTGAGGTTGTTAAGCACACGAACAAGGGTAAATGATGTTCCTAAGCACAAGAACAACTGAAAATGAGGTTCATAAGCACAAGATCAAGGGCAAATTATGTTGCAAAGTGCAAGAACAATGACAAATGAGGTTGTTAAGCACAAGAACAATTGTAAATGATGTTGCTAAGCACAAGAACAAGGGCACAAGAGGTTAAGAAGCATATGAACAACGACAATTGAGGTTGTTAAGCACATGAACAAGGGGAAATGAGGTTCTTAAGTACAAGAACATGTGCAAATGAGGTGCATAAGCACAAGATCAAGGACAAATTATGTTGCAAAGCGCAAGAACAACGACAAATGAGGTTGTTAAGCATAAGAATAAGTCTAAATGATGTTGCTAAGTACAAGAACAAGGGCAAAAGAGGTTAAGAGGCATATGAACAATGACAATTGAGGTTGTTTAGTAAACGAACAAGGGCAAATGAGGTTCCTGAACACAAGAACAAATGCAAATGAGGTTCATAAGTACAAGATCAAGGGTAAAAAGGTTGTTAAGCACAAGGACAATGCCAATTGAAGTTGTTTAGCACACAAACAAGGGAAAATGAGGTTCCTTAGTACAAGAACAAATGCAAATGAGGTGCATAAGCACAATATTAAGGGCAAATTATGTTGCAAAGCGCAATGACAAATGAGGTTGTTAAACACAAGAACAAGTGTAACTGATGTTGTTAAGCACAGCAACAAGGGCAAAAGAGGTTAAGAAGCATATGAACAATGATAATTGAGGTCGTAGCACATCAGTTGCCTTTGTTCTGGTGCTTGACAACCTCATTAGTCTTTGTTTTTGTTCTTAGAAACTTGATTTTCCCTTGTTCTTGTACTTAACAATCTCATTTTCCCTTGTTCTTGTGCCTAACAACTTCATTTGTCGTTGTTTTTATGCTTTGCAACATCATTTGTCCTTGATCTTGTATTTATCAATCTCATTTGCATTTGTTCTTGTGCTTAGGAACCTCATTTGCCCTTGTTCTTGTGTTTGTTTTGGTATTTAACAACCTCATTAGTCTTTATTTTTGTTGATAGGAACCTGATTTGCCCTTTTTTGTGCTTAGCAACTTTATTTGTCCTTATTCTTGTGCTTAACAACTTTATTTGTGGTTGTTCTTGTACTTTGCAATATGATTTGCCCTGATCTTGTGTTGATCAACCTCATTTGTATTTGTTCTTGTGCTTAGGAACCTCGTTTGTCATT
Organism: Carex arenaria; assembly: GCA_964058825.1. Taxonomy (NCBI): domain Eukaryota; kingdom Viridiplantae; phylum Streptophyta; class Magnoliopsida; order Poales; family Cyperaceae; genus Carex; species Carex arenaria. The sequence goes on from CAXKVW010000417.1 coordinate 146,699, forward strand.
GCTATTGTGCTTAACAACCTCAAATATTGTTGTTCATATGTTTATCAACATCTTTTGTCATTGTTCTTGTTCTTGACAATCATTTGCATTTGGTATTATGCTTATCAACATCTTTTGTCATTGTTCTTGTTCTTAGAAACATCATTGCATTTATTCTTGTGCTTAAAAACGTTATTTGCCATTGTTCTTATACCTAGCAACCTCATTTACCCTTGTTCTTGTGCTTAGCAACATTATTTTCATTTGTTCTTTTACTTACCAACATCATTTGCATTTGTTCTTATTTTTGGGAACCTCACTCGCCCTTGTTCTTGAGCTTAAAAATGTCATTTTCCCTTGTTCTTGTGCTTAGCAACCTCATTTGTCATTGTTCATATGTTTATCAATGCCTTTTGCCCTTGGTCTTGTGCTTAGCAAGCTAATTTGTCGTTGTTCATATGCTTATCAACCCCTTTTGCCCTTGTTATTGTCCTTAGCAACTTCATTTGTCGTTGTTCACATGCTTATCAACCCATTTTACCCTTGTTATTGTGCTTAGCAACCACATTTTTCCTTGTTCTTATACTTAGCAACATCATTTTCATTTGTTTTGGTGCTTCATAACCTCATTAGTCTTTATTTTTGTTCATAGGAACCTGATTTGTCCTTGTTCTTGTGCTTAGCAACCTCATTTGCCTTTCTTCTTGTGCTTAACAACCTCATTTGTCGTCGTTCTTGTGCTTTACAAAATCATGTGCCATTGATCTTGTGCTTATCAACCGCATTTGTCTTTTTTTTTCTTATGCTTAGGAACCTCATTTGACATTGTTCTTGTACTTAACAACCTCAATTGTCGTTGTTTATATGCTTATCAATATCTTTTGTCCTTGTTCTTATTCTTCGCAATATCATTTGAATTTCTTCTTATGCTTATCAACATCATTTGTCATTGTTATTTTTCTTAGTAACATCATTACATTTGTTATTGTGCTTAGAAACGCCATTTGTTATTGTTCTTATACTTAGCAACCTCATTTGCCATTGTTCTTGTGCTTAGCAACATCATTTGTATTTGTTCTTATTTTTTAGAACCTCACTCGCCCTTGTTCTTTAGCTTAGGAATCTCATTTTCCTTTATTCTTGTGCTTCGCAACCTCATTTATCGTTGTTTATATGCTTATCAATCTCTTTTTACCTTGTTCTTGTGCTTAGCAACCACATTTTCTCTTGTTTTTGTGCTTAGCAATATCATTTGCATTTGTTCTGGTGCTTAACATTTTCATTAGTCTTTGTTTTTGTTCTTAGAAATATGATTTACCCTTGTTCTTGTGCTTAGCCACCTCATTTGTCGTTGTTCAAATACTTATCAAACCCTTTTGATCTTGTTCGTGTGCTTAGCAACTACATTTGCCCTTGTTTTTGTGCTTAGCAACATCATTTGCATTTGTTTTTGTGCTTAGCATATAATTTGCATTTTTTCTAATGCTTAACAACCTCATTAGTCTTTGTTTTTGTTCTTAGGAATATGATTTGTCATTGTTCTTGTGCTTAGCAATCTCATTTGTCATTGTTCAAATGCTTATCTATCCATTTTGCACTTGTTCTTGTGCTTAGCAACTACATTTGACTTTGTTCTTGTACTTAGCAACATCATTTGCATTTGTTCTGGTACTTGACAACCTCATTAGTCTTTGTTTTTGTTCTTAGAAACTTGGTTTGCCCTTGTTCTTGTACTTTGCAACCTCATTTTCCCTTGTTCTTATGCCGAACAACTTCATTTGCCGTTGTTATTGTCCTTTGCAACATCATTTGTCCTTGATCTTGTATTTATTAACCTCATTTGCATTTGTTCCTGTGCTTAGGAATATCGTTTGCCCTTGTTCTTGGGCTTAACAACATCAATTGTCGTTGTTCATATGCTTATCACCCTCTTTTGCTCTTGTTCTTGTTCTTAGCAATATCATTTGCCTTTGTTCCTATGCTTATTAACATATTTTGCTATTGTTCTTGTTCTTAGTAATATCCATGCAATTGTTCTTGTGCTTGGAAATATTATTTGCCCTTGTTCTTATACTTAGCAACCTCATTTGCCCTTATTTTTGTGCTTAGCAACATCGTTTGCATTTGTTCTTGTGCTTACCAATATCATTTGTATTTGTTCTTGTTTTTTGGAACCTCTTTAGCAACCTCATTTGTCGTTGTTCACATACTTAAAAACCCCTTTTGCCCTTGTTATTGTGCTTAGAAACCACATTTGTCCTTGTTTTTATGCTTAGAAACATCATTTGTATTTGTTCTGGTGCTTAACACATCATTTGTAATTGTTCTGGTGCTTAACAACCTCATTAGTCTTTATTTTTGTTCATAGGAATCTGATTTGCCCTTGTTCTTGTGCTTAGCAACTTTATTTACTTTTGTTCTTGTGCTTAACAATATTATTTGTCGTTGTTCTTGTACTTTGCAAAATGATTTGCCCTTGATCTTATGTTGATCAACCTCATTTGCATTTGTTCTTGTGCTTAGAAACCTCATTTGTCATTGTTATTGTGTTTAACAACCTCAATTGTTATTGTTCATATATTTATCAACGTCTTTTGCTCTTATTCTTGTTCTTGACAACATTATTTGCATTTGTTCTTATGCTTATCAACATCTTTTGTCATTGTTCTTGTTCTTAGCAACATCATTGCATTTGTTCTTGTGCTTAGAAACGTCATTTGTCATTGTTCTTATACTTAGCAACCTCATTTGCCCTTGTTCTTGTTCTTAGCAACATCATTTTCATTTGTTCTTGTGCTTATCAACATCATTTGTATTTGTATTTGTTTTTTGCAACCTCACTCACCCTAGTTCTTGAGCTTAGAAATGTCATTTTCCCTTGTTCTTGTGCTTAGCAACCACATTTGTCGTTGTTCATATGCTTATCAATGTCTTTTGCCCTTATTCTTGTGCTTAGCAACCTCATTTGTCGTTGTTTACATGCTTATCAACCCCTTACCTTGTTCTTGTGCTTAGCAACCGCAGTTGTCCTTGTTCTTGTACTTAACAACATCATTTACATTTGTTCTGGTGCTTAGCATATCATTTGCATTTGTTCTGGTGCTTAACAACCTCATTAGTCTTTATTTTTATTCTCAGGAACCTAATTTGCCCTTGTTCTTGTGCTTAACGACATCTTTTGTCTTTGTTCTTATGTTTTGCAATATCATTTGCCGTTGATCTTGTGCTTATCAACCTCATTTGCATTTGTTCTTGTACTCGGGAACCTAATTTGCCCTTGTTCATGTGTTTAACGACCTCAATTGTTGTTGTTCATATGCTTATCAACCTCTTGTGCCCTTGTTTTTGTTCTTAGCAACATCTTAGCAACATCATTCGCATTTGTTTTTATACTTATCAACATCTTTTGTCAATTGTCATTGTTTTTTAGCAAAATCATTGCATTTGTTATTGTGCTTAGAAATGTTATTTGCATTTGTTCTTATACTTAGCAACCTCATTTGTCCTTATTCTTGTGCTTAGCAACAATATTTTTATTTGTTCTGGTGCTTTCTAATATCATCTGTATTTGTTCTTATTTTTTGGAATATCACTTGCATTTGTTTTTGTGGTTAGGAATCTCATTTTCCTTGTTTTTGTGCTTAAGAATCTCATTTTTCCTTATTCTTGTGTTTGGCAACCTCATTTGTCGTTGTTCAGTCTGATTTATTTCAAATATTATATTATTAGTATTTGAAAAACTTAATTTTTGAATTTATTTTTGCATTAAATAAATGTGTTACTTACATATATAAAGTGCATATGTGTTGTTAAAAATGAATAAGCGTAGTGTTATATTGTAATAATAGAACTAACTTAAATTAAGTTTATTTGATAAGTTTGATGAGTTAATAAATAATTTTTAATAAATTACGAATATATACGTATAATTTCAATAAAAATGATTAGTTAGCTGCATAATTTTAAGAATAATTATATAGAATCTCTCATTCCCATCCCCCCTTCATCCCCGCAGCCTTATAAAAGAAAAGGACCCAGATAATTGTCCCCGCACTACTATCCCTCCAATATCCCCCCACTAAAAGACAAAAAAATTAGTTACCAACAATTTGATGATTTAAATTTTCTGCAGTATTTAACTTCAATCTTTTGTGTATTTACCGTGCATCAATCTAGTATTTAACTTCGTTCATTGTAGTATTAACCATCAGCGTCCAACAACGAAAAATATTGTCCCCGCACCCCCATCCCCCCATATCTCCGCACTAAAAGACAAAAAGTCTGGTTCCGACAGTTTTGGTATTTAAATTTCCATCAATATTTAACATCTATCCATAGTGTATTTACATTGCATTGAACAAGTATTTAACTTTATTCATTGAAGTATTAACCATCTGTCCAATAGCAAAACAATCTCTGTCCCCGCAAAAAATTAACATATATCCACGTCCCTGCACTAAAAAACAAAAAAAATTAGGTTCCGACATTTGATGGTTTAAATTTCCTACAGTATTTAACTTCAATCTTTAGTATATTAATAGTGCATCGAACAAGTATTTAACTCTATTCATTGGAGTATTAACTGTTCGCGTCCAAGAACGACACAATCTTTATCCCCATAAAAATGACAAAATAATTTGGTATCATCCCCACACATCAGTATTTAACTTTAGGAATGTTAGTATTTATCTGTAAAGTCAAAAGTATTAATCTCTAAAGTTATAAATAATTTGCATGGATTCTATTTAGCATTCTATATCTTAGTATTTAACTTTATACACCTCAGTATTTAACTTTAGAAATGTTAGTATTGAACTTTAGGAACGTTAGTAGTATTTAACATTATAAAAGTTAGTATTTATCTTTAAAGTCAAAAGTATTAATCTCTAAAATTATAAATAAGTTGCATAAATTCTATTTAGCATCCTATATCTTAGTATTTAACTTTATTCAAATAAGTATTTAACTTTATTGTAAATATTGAAGTTAAGTATTTAGCCTTAAGGTTGAAATATTTAACAATTTAGTTAGAAGTATTTATCCCTAAGATTGGAGTATTGAACAATTAGTTATAATAGTATTAATGTGTGAAATATAATTAGAAGTATTTATCCCTAAAAATTAGAGTATTTAACATTTTTAGTAATAAGTACTTATTCCTTCAAATATGAGTATTTAACAATTAGAGATAGTGGTAATAATGTCTAACATATATTAGTATCAATCTGTAATATTGTCCCCGCAACAACATCCCCCCATATCCCCCCACTAAAAGACAAAAAAAAATAGTTACTGACAATTTGATGGTTTAAATTTCCTGCAGTATTTAACTTCAGTTTTTAGTGTATTTACCGTGCATCGATTTAGTAAGTTAACTTCGTTTATTGTAGGCCCTATTCATGTTCGGCCCGAAATAAAAGAATTTATGTTCATGATCGGCCCGTTCGGTAAGGTTCACAACTGAGCCCTGTTCAGAACAGGCCCGTTTGATTGAACCGGGCTGAACAGTGGACAACCAATCGAGCTAGCTTATGGACAATATATGGACATAGGAGTATTGGACAACAAAGCTTATTAGTAATAGATCAGCAATTTTACATGAATTCACAGAGTTAAAAATCAATGTGGGCTAGCCTATGGACAATATATGAACAGTGGACAACCAATCTGCTGTATTGCACCTGCTACTAGAACATGAATTCACAGAGTTAAAAATCCCAATTTTACATTACAGTCCCTCTAACCAGAGATTATTACTAAGGGCCCAAGTTTAAGAACAGTTCCACAATTTGAAAAAAAAATCATATCCAACTAAGCACAAGCAATTACAATAAGAGAAATAGCCAACAATTACAGCTGAGTTTTGAATCTGAAAAAGAAACAGGCGGAACATAGAGGATAGTAAATCTCAAACAATTAGTACAACACTAAATTAGTGCACAAAATTAAACACAACAGAAATTTATATGAAAAAATAAAAAATTAAAAGTTCCTGAATTATTGTATCTTTGCTATCTTTTGCTTAAATTATAGAACATAGAGGATAGTAAAGAGACTTTTGCTTTACTGGAGCATTGATGAAATTGCAGAATTATTAATAAATAAATAAATAAAACAGTGCAAAAAACCAACTCTGATACCCTATTAGTATTGTAAGGTTATGTTCCCATTAATTCAAAATTGTTTCCCTGAAGCACTGAAGTACCGACAAATCTGAAAAAAGAAAATAGGCCATAGGTTCTTCAAAGTTCAATTTAGTAAATTTTCAATGCACAGCCATGAAATTATGGTAATTAAAAGAAAAACTAGATATATCACCAAATTCACCCAAATCTCAACATAAAAAAACTTACGTGCATCCTTTAGAAAACAATTTTACAGTGAACCTTAAATGGACAGGTAGATATAAAAGCCCAGAGTTACATTTTTGAATTAATGTAAATGACTAACAAAAGAGATAGAGTGAATAATACCACCTCCATGAGATATATCTAGGTTCAGGTACTGTGCCATTAAATCACGACCCCGTGCTCGATTGACATCATAATCTTTTGCTAGTGAAATCAACAGATCACGCCGATCATCCATAGTAAGAGATAAGTACCCCTAAAACGAAGGTCCCCTTCTCCATCAGAAGTTCTAGATGATTATATTCCAATGAAGGTACATAAGAAGATACAATCAATTTATAACCTGAGAAAATTTGTAGAGAATGGAATCAGCTGATTCCTTTGCTCCTACTGGGATTGAGAATGGATGTGTGCATCAACTCCTTTACATCTTTTGCCTTAATCCTGATAGCACAAGTACACATATGCTTTTATTAGAATCAACAAAATTACACATAACCAATGTTCAATGTTGGAATAGCAAAAATTCCAGCCTATTCATTCTAATAAAAAGGGAGAATTTCATGTATACCCCTCAAAAATTTTAAATTACGTACTTCCACCTCTAAACTCATAATATCACATTTACCCTTCTAAATTTTAAAAGCTCACAAATTTACCCAATTTTGAGGTTTTTGAGGGTATACATTCCACCTAAAAAATAATCTGAAGTGAACTAGAAGAAAACCTTTGGGAATTTGCAGTATTTCCACTGCTCTCAGCATAATCATCCTTACCAGTCAGGTCTTGAAGTCAAATCATGTATCAGTAAACAAAATAGAAAAAATAGCAATAATAATTTCAATTAAAGGAAACTAAAATTCATTCATCAATTAGAGCTTGACTACATGGGGAGAAGAGAGGGGTGCATGTGGCTGCTCATGGGGAAGAGAAAGAGGAGAAGGAACTGCTGCAGAGTCTCCTCTCATTCGAGCTCTCATTAGAATCGCCAAGCTTTTCTTGCTAATTTAAATTCTCTATGAATCGATTGGTGACATATCTATTTTTTCTGACTCCATACACCTACTGTGGAACAATTACTGCCTTGCCATGGAACACCACTAGTGTCAGCACAAAACTTCATTATTCACCAAACTTAAAATAATTAACTCAGACCCACAACCCGTTAACCCATTGAGAGAACGAGGGAGAGCAAGGAAGGGGACGCTTACCAAGAATGGCGAGGAGCAAGGAAAGTGTCGGCGTCAAGGTCATCTGGGAGAGAGGAGAGAGGCGCGCCTCTAGAATGAGAGGAGGGACCTCCTGGAATCGAAGATCGGTCCAAGAGTAGGAGCGTGACGGTGAAGTAGGATGAAGAGTGGCAGAGAGAGAGACAGGGGGTCGTGAAGAGAGAAGGTGAAAGAGGCGCTCAAACGGGAGAGAGGCGTAACCTAAGACTACGCTCCAATTGGAGGGAACGGAGGGGAGGGGAGGGGAGGGGATGGCAGGCTGAGTGACAAAATAAAATTTTACTCGCTCCGTAACTTATATCGGATGGAAGGGAATGACCTCCAGAGTAAAGCGTTCACTCTCGATGAACGAAATTCGTCACCCCCGATTCGGGGTGTAGCGAAAGGAAAAGAGGGCCCACATCGTCTCCCGTCCCCTCCCTTTCCAGCCCTACCCCTCCCTCCCGTTCCCTCCCCTTCTAATATAATTACTGGAGCACAGTCTAAAGGCGCTCAACCGAGCTACAGTCCGATCTGTTCACTGGACATTTGATCGGGCTGTTCACTGGACATCTGATCGGACTGTTCAACGGGTTATTTGATACATGTTCAAATTCAGTTCGTAATTAAAAATTAGGGGGAATTTCATGTATATCCCTCAAAAGTTTCAATATTACATATTTATTCCTCTAAAATCAATAATTACATATATATCCTTAAAAATTATAGAAACTCACATTTTGTCCAATCTAACTCTATTATATATCAAATATCTCCAAAAATAATTGAATAATATTTTTTAAACATTAAAATTTGTTATACAATATTAATTAATATTGTAATTACTACTATACCATTCCTTTCTCTCTCTCTCTTCCTTTAATCTGTTGAGTCGTGTGGGAGCGCTAAAACCTCCCGTCTCTTCTCTCCAAACATGCCAACATAATTTCTCGCTTGTTCTCTCGAACTTTCTCCTCGTCTTTCCTCGTTGCCTCCCCTCTCAATTTCTCTCACCCTGCCTTAATTTTTCCCTCTTCAATATGGCATCGGAAATTGGTACTGGTATGGTACAGTTCAGTTCTGGTACTGGTACGATTATGTACTGGTACTAGTAAGATTTAATACTATTTTCTAACGCACTAGCCTTAGAAGGGAAAATAGAAGAAGGGTAAAATGGGAATACATAGAAAATTAATGTTAATATAATGGATTGGACAAATATGTGAGTTTCTACAATTTTTAAGGGTAAATATGTAATTATTGATTTTAGAGGGATAAATACGTAATATTGAAACTTTTGAGGGATATAGATGAAATTCCCCCTAAAAATTAATTTGAACATGAACAGAACTTCGGGTCTTGCTCGTATTATAGCCCGTTCAGTATTTTTTTTTTTTTTTTAATGAATTGGCAGTGGCAGCCCGTTCAGTATTAGTTCGCTAGTTGTTCAACCCGTTTGTCCACGAACAGCCCTGTTCAATTAGCAGGCAGAGACTGCAGCACCCTTCATCTATTCAAACGAAATCCAATTCAAACCCCGTCTGAATTCGAAATCTCTCGCTCTCTCACACACAATGCAAAACCCGTCTCCTTCTCCGGCCCCGGCAACTTTGATCGGAGCTCCGAGCAATCCCACAACTCTAACTGGAGCTACGACCAACAAGGCCAAAGCACCAGCCTCAGCGCCTGCCGAGACTTCTCTCAAGCGCAAGCGCGGTTTCTTCCAGAAAGATCGTAATTCCCCTTCTTTCCTGTTTTTTTTTTAGATGTTGCAAGTACTTGGTTTAGTAGTTGCCAAATCTCTTTTATGTTTTCTTTTAATTGCTATCATTGAATTTCTTAGGTTTTTGTGTCGATGGATTAGAATAGTTATCGAGATTTGAGTTCCTTTTACACAAGATTGCAATTCAACATGCTAATTTGCGTGCTTTATGGGTTATATGTGTGACTAGAAATTTTAAGTTAGGGTTCTTATGAATGTTTTCTAAAATTTAGATACTATTCTGTTGAAAAGCACAAATATGCATGGTACCATAGATTTACTGCATCTTGTATAAATTTGCATTGTCCCTGTCTAGGGGAAATTAGTGAACTGTGTCTGGATAGAAGGGCATAGAAAGAGCAGATTCGAGGCTTGATCCTTAATTTATTTTCTTTAAAATGTGCCTTAAAAGGAAATTTAGGATAATTCCTCCATACATAGTTTTATTTCCAAGTTAGTTTTATTCTTAATATATTTGTATTTTCTCTATGATTACTACTTGATGACATACAATACTGTTATCATTTTGCAGTACAACACATGATGTATGGCTTTGGAGATGATCCAAATGTAAGGGTTTCCTATCTCAATATCATTTACATTAACTAAGAAAACACAAGAAACAATTGTGCCATAAACTTTCAGAGATGGTACTTCTGTGGTATTGATGCACCTCTCATAATTTGTGAAACTCACTATCATTTCCTTTATAAGATTCAGTCAAGTTTTATTTCTACAGTTTTTTAAGCCAGCTTTATTTAGTCCCTAATTTTCAGGAAATATATCAAATTACTCATTTATTACTTGGTTTAAGTGCTTGATATTACTACTGCAAATTTTGTTCCAGCCTTTGCCAGAGACAATTGCATTAGTGGAGGATATAGTTGTGGAATACATCACTGATTTGGTACACTATTTTTTTTTCTCTTCTTTTCCTCTTTTTATGATTTTAGTATATTTTCGAAAGGAAGGGAAGCTCATACATAAATGTAATAGGGAATCAGGTCAAATAACCTCTTGTACTGTACCCAGAAGGGATTAAATTGTGCTACTCGTATCTATTTTTTTTTTTGAGAGAAATACTAGTATCTATTTTTAGTGTCACTGATTTAGCTGCTAAACTCTGGTCCTCTAAACTCTTAGCCAGCTTTGACTTGAATTCTGATATTGCAAAATTCTGTCTTTGTGAAACTGTGAATTAGGTTCAGAGTAATGACTCATGATCTTAGGGTATAGTAAATATTGTTTATACAAGAAATGGTAATCTTCGGCTAATTCTGGAGAACCTGTAAATTAACCAAATAGCCCTGAAAATTGAGAAATATTTTGCACAGCCCTGCAGAATTTGAAAAGATCTGTATGAGGGCAGGTTAGCCATGCGCACTTCTTGAACAAAATAGGGTGGCGTAATGGCGTATGTTTAAACTGTTTTTTTCTGCTGCTTCTATGGTTAGATAGGTGAAGTTGTCCAAAATATTTACTTATTGCACTTGTATTGCATGATGAATTATTTGAAATTTCTTTTAGTTAGCATTAATTGCTATCAAATAATGTCATCTGTCAGGTGCATAAAGCTCAGAATGTAGCATCTAAGAGAGGGAAGCTGCTCACTGAGGATTTTCTTTATCTTATCAGAAAGGTACTCTTACTTCTATTGAATGATCTATAAGAAATATTTGTCCTTTTTTCATGTATCTATAAAATTGTTGAACAAACGATCAATAATTTGTGCTCCTCAAAGCAATGGAAAATATCTGTTGCACCTTTTGTAGCGTCGCATCCTTTTGTATTTATGTATGTGTAGGTCATTTTTGAGTTTAAGTATATATATTTTTTTGCAAAGAAGTCTGTCTTTTACTTGATTTTTTTTTTTCTGATTTCATCCCTCTTCAAAAATCCAGTATTTATGTTGTATTTTTTTGGTTTAACAGGATTATCCAAAGCTCCATAGGTGCACAGAGCTGCTCTCAATGAATGAAGAGCTTAAAAAAGCAAGGAAAGCTTTTGATGTCAGCGAAGAAAATCTCGCAACTGCTACTGATTAAAAGGACATAGATATAAAGCTACTGTTACTGACAGAATTTTCTAGCTGGGAGATTTGTATGTTGCAGCGCACTTTCCATAAACTTTTTTTGGTGACCATGCAGTTTTTTGTTAAAAAAAAAAAAGTTAACTGGGCTCGTCAGAGATGCAAGCCGCAACAGATGCCCAACAAATGTATCTCAAAGTGATGACAGTGGATACTATCAACGCTGATCTGTAGTAATTAGTATAAACACCGCTCTTGATCTGTTGCAAAGTAGCTTCACTCCTGACCAAAAATTGCTGTTTTGGCTGTATGTTTCTGTTATTACTAGGAACACAAATGATTGTAGAACAAACATACATCGATACATATAATTCCAAATATGTAAAAGAAAAACAATGTCAGCTACGGTAAGCCCAGGGTTTTATGTCTCTTCAGAGGGTAATCAAAATAGAAGCAAACTCAGATCATTGACCTGGCAAATCACCGGCCTGTACCAAACTCAGGCCATGGCTAACCTAACACTAGTATCAGTCCACTGGCAAACCAGAGTACCAGTTGCAGCTAACTGCAGTAACGACATATTTTGTACATATCACAAGACATTGAAAGAATGAAAAGAGCTTGTCAGAAGCAGCAAAGTGCAATTTAGCCCCCCTATTTTTTTTTCACATTTCTGTCAGGCTGCGGCTAATAGCAGTGCCCAAGCAAGTTATTATCTGTTCCATCTCAGTTGTCTTCAGTAACTCACCGAAGGCACAATTAATTGAGCAAGGCTCCTAAAATTACTTTTTTTTTAAGGGTCGGCTCGTAAAATTTCTTATATAACGGATTGGAAACAAAATATTCTCTAACCAGAGTCTAGCAGATAGCTGAAGTAATTACATCTGAACCTCTATGATCATTTAGCCTATTTTTAATTCGTAGCAAGTACTCCTATCTAAAAGACAACTTATATTATTATGATGAGTAGAATTAGGGCGTTACTAAGTTCACCCGAATATCTTTGTGAACTCAACTTTAAAATTTATTGGATTGATTTCAAACAATAAATCCAAACTGTTGAAATCTTTCTACCTTACATGAGATATGTCTACATGTAAAAAAATTTAAGTTTCGAATTAATTTTATAGAAAGTCAAGTGGTCAAAATTAGAAGGTTTATAAATTAATTTTAATGCATTTAATTTTTGGATATCTTTTGACCATTTGATTCTATACAAAATTTATTCGAAATTTTTAAATTTTTACATGCAGACACATCACTCGTAAGGTAGAAGGATTTTAACGGTTTGGATTCATCATTTGAAGCCAATCCGATAAACTTTAGAGTTGAATTTACAAAGAAACTTTAGGTGAAAATAGAAACACCCTAGTTCTACTCTTATTATGATATAAAAAACCAATGCCATTTCTTTTGCTTAGTAATGTTCGGAAAGCATAACATTACTTGTGCTTCTATTAAATAAAATAAAATGCTTCACCCGTAAGCATTGAAGATTCTTCAATGAATAAATTTCCTGGATCTTGCAAGAAATGGTTCCTATCCTATATAAAAAGGAAATTCTAACATACATAATTACATATTGTTATTGATTACATTACTCGCTAGCTACTAATTTCGGAGGAAAAAGATCCGCTCAGGTCAAATTTCCCAAGTTCCAAGTTTAAGGTACTATGAAATGGAAACATCCATTTCCTCGGTCAATCAGCCCTGTGCTTAATAATTTGTATACTGACGATATTAAAATTGGAAATTATACAAATGATCTTATATTGGCTTGGAAATCATTTTCAAGGGTTTACGCAATTGATCGTTGAAGTAATTAACTGCATTTTGAAGATTACTCATCCTGTCTATTCCTGTGACTGGGAATAAAATGTGTGTATTTAAATGCTTGATTGCATGAAAATCTCGATTGCGGTTATTGATTCAAGCAAAGTAGCAATATTTCCTCGACTACTATAAAACACAACACGTACACTATTCAACATGTCTCTTCACAATGTATGAAAAAGAAAAATAACATCTGAGAGTTCCTACAATATCCAAAATTCTCTTTTCAAATACAACAAAAGAGAGAACTACTACCCAGCTCCCCACCGGTTCTATCTGAAAAAGTTCCATGTGCAATACATGTTTTCTCCTTCTAAAGTTAAATTTGTTTTTTTTTCCTTTGTTTTTGGTCTTTATGAAAAAATAGCCTTAATCTTCGATTTTTGATCTTCAGAAAGTGATTTAGGGAAGAGAACCTCAAATGTCACATACAAATCACCTTTCTTGTTGCTCTGGTACAGAGGCATACCCTCTCCTTTAAATTTTCTTACTTCTTTTGGCTTTGTGATACCCTAAATCAATAATAAAATAAATGTTGATTAGGACAAAAAGAAAATCTCCGAGTTCTGGGAAGCTTAAGATGTTCCATGTGATCCAAAATTGAAAATGGTAAACCACACATACCGAAAGGAAACAATGGTCCAACAAGAAAATTTCATGTGAAACACCAATAGAACCATGTTTACCTTCTATAGTTGTATTTCAAAAATTGAACCATCTACCTAGCATATTTATTCCTAAAAATGTGCAATTGGGAGAAATGAAGGCATATAAGCAATTGACCCCTAAGAATTGCAATATTACCAATACTGCACTTCTTACATAACCAAAAACAAAAGAAATTTAACAGGCAACATTAAACTGGTTGGTTAACATTTTTAATGTTTTGTTTACTCTAGTAAAAAAAGAAGCAGAACGTAGAAGGTACCTGAGTGCCAACTTCTACAAAGTGCCCATCAAGATGCTCAAGTTTTTTCTCAAAACCAACTAGAGCTTGAAGCTGGAAACCAGAAATGATAAGATATACCACATCAGTTCAATTAAAATAGACAGACGGGTTTTGACAAATCCTTACTGTTTTATTTTGCATAGCAAAGTTGGTAATTAATGGCAAAAAAAAATCCCATAATATCAAGATTCAAGAACTAAAAGCCTCTTCAGGATAATGAAGAGACGGTACCTGTTGTTACTTCTTCTTTATTTTTCATGAAGAGGGCCTGGAGTGAAACTTTTGATGATGTCTAGGGCCCTACTTGAATTCATTTAGTTTAAATAATCTAATGGCTCTTTTATATAGTAAAAACTCCAGAACTGTAGCTACAACTAATTGAGATAATTCACTCCTAAAAAATGAGCAATTATGAAACAATATGATACCAATGAGATGGTGACGGTGGTGTGTAGGTCATTGCCTTCTCTCCTAAACCGGTGATGTGGTGCCGTTCTTATTCTGAACTGAAAACAAAAAGGGATACAAATAAATCAACATTATTTCTCAGTAATTAGAAAAAAAAAACTTAATAACTTTACAAAGTTCACAATGGTCTGATCTCATATATGAAAAAAAAAAAAAACCTTGAGATCGCCAGATTCCCCATCAACCTTTGGCTCTCCGTCTTCATAGAACAAAACCTCCTACAACACAGCAAAGTTTATTTTTAAATTCCAAACTCGGTGGGTATGCAAGGAGTTATAAGCAAAAACCAACATGTGATCTGCATTTATAATTTATACATTAATTTTTCTGCTCTCCTTTGTGTTTATTGTAGGTCTCCTATTTAGGTTCTTCTTTTGTTTGTATTCATCCGGTCTCCTATCTAAGCATTCATTTACATCATTCAATCAATCATTCAATAAAATTCTTTTTTAAGTTCTCGTCTAAATGAAATTTGTTCATTTATCACTTGAAACTATCTTTCATGTCATTAAGCATGTACAATCATAACTTTCGATGCTTGCAACAAGCAATTATAAGGAATTATGAGAAAGATGAGGTACCAAATTAAAAATTCACTCCATTCATTTTGTGCTTCTGTTTTCGTGCTTTATTTTTAATGTTTGTTCAAAATCTTCTGATCAGACCTTAACCATATGTCACCCATTTATTTACAATGTATTTTCATTTGACCGGCATAGATATTTATTGCTTGCAACAGATAAAAATGATGAAAAGTGTAGTTAACGAAACAAAGATTAGGGTTCTCTGCATATATAAATTACCCAATATTTGTCTGTTTCGGTATTTGAAACTCAAAACTCTTTACATCTAGAACTATTTTTTTCAAGATTGCAACATTGGTAACTCTTTCTATCAACTTGATGTTACGTCGTTTAAAGGAACAAAGAAAAGTTTATCTAAACTAAATTTTTGAACTTAGTTTAAGTGAGAGCTGAGTCTGAACCTGCTAAATCTAACGGACTTGTGAAGAGTTACAAGGATGATGACATTTTGAAAGAAAAAAAAACTAAATATCACATATTTTGTCAAAAAAAATTGTGCAAAACAGGAATTAATAAACTCATGAATTAACAAATAAATTCAATAATTAAAAGTTTTGTTGTACCTGACCATCTTGCATCCCCTTCTCTATATCAACTGTGATGAAGTTACCTTCTCTCTCAAACTTTACATTTGGGCATTGTTCACACACCTAAACACCAAAAGACACATTGAACAACCTAATCAAAATTAAAGTATACAAACAAATTGACAACGTGTTAGCAAAGATATAATAAATACACTATGTTTCTCCGAATAGCCATGTGATCGTAGAAAAAGCATCTACATGCAATGTTCTCATTATTAGCATGCAAGCAGACCACATGATTCTGTAATTACACCTGAATTATTATTTTGGAGCTAAAAGGAGCATATTCTGTTGACAAATTCTACCTTGATTGAATAAGAATCAAGTCAAAGTACTATTTGATTTGACTGGAGCAGTATGAAAAATCAAGACCAGTGTAATCAATCTTTACTCATTACATCTTCCATCCAAGGTTAGCAGTCGGTTTGCTTCTTGAAATATTCATAAACAGTAGAGAGGATAATTTAAGATTTTACCACTCCTTGAAATCATGAAACTTACATGTCAGGCATACTGTCGTAAGGATGATAATTGCAATAATTCAAAAGCCTAGCTTCATTTAATTAAGACAAAATGCAATCCCATACAATATAAATATTTGGGAGAGCAAACACACAAGGTATACACACTACATACCTGTTCTGTCATCTGCTGGTACATTCCAGGCGCAATCTGTCTATGATAGACCTCATTTCTACAGTTGCACCGTCTCTTTCCCGGTGCTGGCTTAATTACATTTTTGTCCCTCCATACCTATTTAAAACATGTTTTCAACATATATAAGGGAAGAAAATTATTATTACAAGATATTAGTGCATGTAATCATATAAAGCATCTGCTCAAAAGGCTGAAACAAGAATGTTCTCAATTTGTAATTGGGAAAACCAAGGATTCCATGTATGGCATTACATAGCAGATAAAACACAATGCTGGCCTAGTGGCCTGGCAGTATTTTACTTGGGACATATAATTTTCCAAAAATTCCAAACTTTGTACTAGTATAGGGGAGCCAAACTGCAAGTCCCGCTGAAGATGTATTGCTAGATGTGCAGTCAAAACCTCATGGTTTACTCTTAAAATTTTAAAAGCAACTATTTTGACTAATATGGCATATTATTGCTGTTCAGAAAAAAGAAAATAAGAAAACAATAATAATACCTTCAGGGTACCACCCATGTAGAGATCTTCAAGTGTAGCTTCCAATTCAACAATGACATCATCTCCTTTAAGAATTACCTCTTCTTCCTCTTCCATTCCACCGCCTCCAAAAAAGCTGAATATTAAAATAATATTATATAAAACCAATTGTCCTTATAATGCTACAATGACCTTGCAATAATGCATGTACTGTCAAATTTCTCAATTTAATCAGTGTCAAATAGTGCTGCAATTGACACTTATAATAATGCAACCAATGATTCTATAGTAATAGTCAGATACAAACCTATTTTTATTGAGGTCAGATAATAAAAAACAAAACTATCAAATTTTATTTGAGATTATAGATCAAGAAATGGAATGTAGAATTATGCAAAATCATAACATTTTATAAAATATAGACACAGACTGTCCTGCATAAACAAAATAATATTGGCGAATGCAAGAGACTTGAGGACTGCAGACAAAAAAATGATAAAAGAACAAAGCTGTTACCTGCTAAATATGTCTTGAACATTCATACCAGCCCCCCCACGGGACCCACTGTTAGCAAACTGCTTGAGACCCTCCTCCCCGTACCGGTCATATATCTTTCTTTTCTCTTGATCTGACAGCACCTCGTATGCTGAAAAATCACAACCATCAACCCGACTTTAATTTTGCGTGAAGACTAATAAGTATGAATAAGAAAAGGCTGCATGGTATGCATCTCTCTTCTCTTGAAATGACAGTATCAAAAGTTAGTTTGTCATCACCAAGAATGAATAGGAAAAAAATAGTATTTTGCAAAGTACCCCAAAACAAAGTCACGTAACAAAAGAGATATTCCGTACAGAGTTGTTAATAAAAGTACAGCCATTAGCAAGTAATTTAGGACCATGAAGAAGATCTTATAAACTATCCATTTTTCCTAATTTGGAAGTTTAAAATTATCATACATCAACCAACTTCAACGAACAAGTATTGACTGAAGCATGATTTGGTTAACCTGCGACTTATGCACATGAAGGCAAGGATTAGCTTAAGTGAGGCTTACATCTAGGCAAAAGGCAAATTTAAGTATATATCAAACCATATGATTGGTTTGATTATTACTCAGTTAATGAAGCAAGCCTCGAAAAAAAAAATTGATCTACATACCATTACTAATTTCAGCAAATTTTTTGTTAGCCTCCTCATTTCCTGGATTTTTGTCAGGATGATATTTCAATGCAAGCTTCCTATAGGCTCTCTTGATCTGTTCTTCAGGTGCGCCTTTTGATATTTGAAGAATATCATAGTAACTTTTCCTACAAAATAAAAAAAAAATCATCAAAAATCAACAATTTATAAGCATAGAATGAATAATTAACTAAATGCATTAGCTTTCAATTTAACGGCGCAATTTAAAGGTAAATCAGACATTTGCGTAAATCAGTTTGACACCTACAACTGACGCTAGCTACCATGCGTCATCCATTGCCAGAAAGCAATAATCACACAATTAACAAAAAAAAATTAAAAATCCACATCGATAAAACCCAAAAATGTACATAGATAGTGACATTGGAGAAAACATACCCTTCCGAAGCGATAATGTAATGTAAAAACAGTGTAGACAGAAGCCACAGCCCCGATCTGTAAAGAGCCATCAAATCTGAGTTCAGTACACTTTATTATCCCAAAATCTGAGTTTGATAGTCTGGACTAGTTGCGCTATTTAAGTTAGGGTTTCGTCATATGCGAAGGATTTTTTCTCTCTTATTTTTTGACTTCGTTTTGTCAGTGCATAAAACTTATTTTTCGGAATCCTTATGTTTGGGAAGTGCGCTTCGGCTTCGCAGATCGCAGGGGAAGAAAGAAAGGTGCCACGTCGGAGCTACTTTTCAATGCGTGTAATAAACCAATGAGAAAGGAGAAGATAGGTGTTTTGGCCAATAAGAATTCGCCGCGTGTTAAAATTGGTGCTTGTTTAGCGTAAAGTGAAGTCGGGGTGCGTATCCTCTGAGATATCTCAATTTTTGCGTGACCGACGTGTCCGGTGCCTATTCGGCGGAACGTATGGGGTCAGTATTATTTGAGTTTTGAGATTTGTGCAGAACGTATTTCAACGATTGAGATATTCCAAAAAGTCACGAAAATTTTGAGATACCTCAGAGAATGCGAATTCGTGAAGTCGTCGGTAGACGAAAGAAGTCTTCTGGATTTTCTGTGTCATAGCCGTGTCTCCTCGGTGAGAACCTTCTCAGAGCTAGTACTAATAGTAGTGCTATTGCTCGAGTATAATTTTTTGCGGGACCCAGTACCCAGTGACTTGATACTGATTCTGAATCAGGACCGTGGAACAGAGGATCCGTATTAGAACTTCCGTTGAGAAAAGAGTTCGTTCGACCAAGGATCTGAATATCTGATTCCTCTGAAATCGGTACCTAAATAATTAGCAATCGAAAAATTGTATAACTTTCTACTAAATAATTCTAACTTAAATCTAATATTTACATTACATTTAATTTTATGATATAGATATCTAAAATATTCATTCACAATCAAAAAGTTTAAAAATATATATGTATTTTTAATTAGTTAGATATAAGTATAACGCTGTATCGAATTTGTATTAATTTATAATTTAATTAATTATTTATCATAAAATCATTAAAATTTCGATACTGACCATTTTAGTAAAAGATTAAAATATTTCTTAAAGCAACTCAAATTTAATACACACTTCATTTAATTATATTTTCTAAATATAAATATATTTTAAATAGCTATGTGTACCGTAAAAGTTATGCGTGTCTTTTTTAATACTGAAAATAAAGGTTTTCTCTGTGAGATTTCGTTTATTGAGGACAAAATGTTGTTTGTGTTAACATGGTTAGGGGTACTCAAACAGTCAGTTCAGTTGAAATTAAAATAAAATTAGTAAATTAAATATTTTTTATTTTTAAAAACCGAATAAAAATAGTCAACCGAGTAAGAAACTAACCATTTAAATCGAATTAATTTTCAATTTCTTTGGTTGAACCGAAAAAGAGAGATTAAATTTCAAAAAATTAGAATTAAATATATTAGTAATTTTAAATAAAGGAATATCAAAGATAATTTTATCGGGAATTTTTATTTTTATCATTAAAAAAAAGATAAATAAAAAACTACAAAATCTGAGAAATTTTATTTTTGACACGAACACAACTTGAAATTGTAGCCAGAAATAAAGTGGTTGTAACTTGAAGTTGTGGCCCAATAACTTTTTTTTTATACCAACTCTGACTTTTAATTTGAAAATGAATATCTTAATTGGCCAGAAAAAAATGGGGCCCGTAAAATTTTATTTTGCAACGGATGACAAGAAAAAAGTAAAAAGTTGGTGGACGCAACATGAAGTTGTCGCCATCTAATTTCTGACTGTAGTTTCACATTGCATTCTATTAAAAATAGATTTTTTTTCATATTTCGTGGTTTTTTATTTTTTCAACTGTAAAATAAAAATTTCAGTAATTTTACACACATTATTCAATTTCACACAAAATATGTAGATGTTCTAAAATATACAAATTAAAATAGAAGGAAGGAAACGATGACTGTATTAAACAAAATATAAATCAAATTTGAGCCATATAATTCGGTCGGATTGATGCAGTAATTCAGTCAGTTTTGAAAAATCTAAATTAAATTGATCCATTTAAATCAAAATAATTTAAAAATTCAACCAAATATTTAAGCCAAATTTGTTCGGCTCGGTTGAAAACCAAAAAATCCGAACAGTTGAACACCCCTAAAAACAGTGTTCACATTACTAGTTATAGCGGCAAAAAGACACCTTCATGTCAACATAATGTTGTTTATGTCAACATAATGGTGTTTACATTACTGTTTACTGTCTCCATCTACAAAAAAAATCTTATCCTTCTTTATCTACGTACCCTTTTATCAGGAAAAAAAAAAAAGTATTTTCTCTTGCATTTTCATTTTCTGTTGTCAACTTCTAATTTACCGTAAAAACGTGATA
Organism: Carex arenaria; assembly: GCA_964058825.1. NCBI lineage: Eukaryota > Viridiplantae > Streptophyta > Magnoliopsida > Poales > Cyperaceae > Carex > Carex arenaria. The sequence goes on from CAXKVW010000417.1 coordinate 167,597, forward strand.
ATTATACACCAAGTTCTCGATTACTAAACGATATGAATTACAACCTAGAGACAGAAACTGTGCCTAACATATATAAACCCTAGATGCAAAACTCCAATGTGAAAAATAAAACTGATTACCGTTCCTATAATAATTAAGTATCCAAATAATTTTTTCGAGCATGTTAAAATATACAATGCACACTTACATATAATACTGATTCACAGTTGTCAGGTTGTTGCGATCATGTTGAAATGTATTATTGAAACGTATTTTGACATTTGTTAGCAGTTATAACAAAAAAAAGACTATTACTCAACACACATTTGACTATTGAACCAATCTACACTTATTCATTTTTGTTTTAAAAAAATATACTTGAATGAAAATACTTGGAAATTATTTAACACATCAGAAACTATGGGATACATATAATATTCCCTATATTTAAGAATTCGTAGCAGGACCATTCGATCTGTATTGGCAGGAATATTAGAAGGACCCTGTACATTTTATCTCGGATCAAATTAGCTCAGATCATGATACGAAGACCGAAATACATTAACTCAAATTCTGAATTCTGAGTTTATACAGAGGATACGGATTCTATATTTTATCCGTTTCATTGTAAATTGGAGCACAACGGAATATACGAGTCTCTCATCTCATCAGGGCCGTTCGTTTTTAATTGAATGATCAGAATGAATTAGATAAGCCCACAGTCAGATTGTTTGTTGAATCCGTCAATCCATCTCCGTTAATTACTGCCTTTACAAATTACAATAAAAGTAAAACTCCAATATCATGTTTATAAAAATTGATGAAATTTGATATATAACTTGCCGTGTATCAAATGTTGTAATTTTAACGGTATGAAATTAATAATTCTAAGTGCATTACGTGAAAAGCTCGTAGCTCGTGATTCGAAAAAAATTCATAATTAATTTGGTTCGAAATTCGTTTAAATTCGAACTCAAATTGAGTTAATCGATTCAAAACTCTTATTTTTAGTTCTAAATTCTGCTTCAATTTCAAACCAGTTCAGTTCGAAATTGGTTCGAATCGATTCAAATCAAACTGGAACTTTTCCTTTCAATTCGAAATCCATATTCGAATCAAACTAGTTTGATTCAAAATTAGTTCGAACTCGAACTGGATTAAGTTCGATTCAGTTTGATTCGTTTGCAGCCTGACATCGACAAGTAAATACTTAAATTGTATAAATTTTATTGTCAGATTACCTATATATATCCGTGATGTACCTATAATTTTACTTTTAACTTTTTATTTTTATTGCATTTTTTAAAATAAGCAGTGATCCCTTTTAAAGTTAATTCTATTTTTAACCTGGGAAATATTGAAATATCGGTTACGGATAGACCCTAAGCGAACCCGCACCCGAAAGTACAAAACCATTGCCAAGCTTTTCCCACTGGATCGACAAAGAAAGAAGAGGAAGTCCGTGCTAAGTAGTCTTCCATCGAGAGCGAGAGAGAAACAGAGAGATGAAAGAGATAGACTTAATCGAGTCTACGCGGCCCGTGGAGGTCGACCATCGCATCTCTTTACCGTACTACTACCGTATCGCCGATAATCTTCTCCGACAGGTGGCTCCCACCCTCTATCTATTCATCTCTCCCTTTTCTTGTAGGCAGTAAAAGCAAAATTGCAGCCCCATTCAATACTGTAACTGTCTACTCTGTACTGGTATAGGAAGGAGATTATGGATATTTTCAGTAATCATTTAATCTACTAGCTTTTAGTTGAAATGCCCAGATCTTTCTTCTCTGTGTGTATCCGGCTTTAAAAAATTTATAAGAATTTTGTTCTTTCAATCAGGTGTGAGTCTATTCTTTTTAACCTAAGTCATAAAAGTAAAATTGAGCAAAATATAGCAGGAAAAAAAAAAACATTTCCTTCGTTGCTTATTTGGACGTAATTGTCTCATTTTTTCCTCTCTCAAAGAATCATTTTCCACTTATGTCTTGTCCGTTACGTATTATGTGTACCGATACTATGTCATTTGGTTAATGCCTTGTGTCTGTACTAAGCTTTTCAAGGATCCATACACATTAAGCTGCCCTGTTGTCTTTTAATAAATCACAGCAAGATTTAGTATTGAGTTGATTACTTTGTTTTGTTTAATAATATAACAATGGTTCCATTAAATTGTTCTCACATCCTCTGTTTAATCTTTTATTTAATTGCAGGCCAAAATTTACCGGGAGGAGAAGAATCTTATTGATCTATATATTATACTTGTCAGATGTTCAAGGTAATAGTTAAAACCTACATATCATAGGGTGCATTGCTTAGTCCAGATTCTGTTATGCTTTTTTATGTTACTGAAATTTATGTTTATGCCTCCCAAAACTGAAAGTACTGCCTATGCTTCTCCAAAACCTTGACTTCTATAGTAAAATTGGGACAAAAGGGGAATAAAATAGCATTGCAGTAAAAGCTCTTTGGAGCGAGTAATGGCAGTACGTGACAAAATATGTAAAGGTAAGGAAATTCATATAAATATCGCTAAGAAAGATAGTGTTCATATATCTGAGCAACTATTGGAAGTAATTTAATGGATAATTTGGAAAAAAAGACATGGTTATCGGAAGCTAGATGAGAGGGTAGAAGGGTAAAGTTTGATAATTTTACTGTCTCAGATGCAAGCAGTTTAATCAAATTGTTGCTGCACTCGTTTCTATATGGAGGGAGAGAGGTCACTTTCTCAGAAAACTTTGACCTGTATAAAAAGCAAACAAAACCAAATTTGAAGCTCATACCCTTTTAGTTAATGCAATTCTGTCAGTAGGCATCTTTTAACTTGTATGATTCTTATGTGCAAACTTTCTCAGTTTGTTATGTGAGACTATACCTGCACACCGTGACTATGGGACCTTCAAATCAAGAGAGAAGTCTCTTTTTAGAAAGGTTTGCATCTTCTTTGCTAATTGCACTGTTTAGATACTAGCATAGACCTGATTGATATGGTATTTGATACCTCGATTCTTGCTTAAGGTCAATGTTATCAGAATTAACTATTAAGTCACAGTTACCATGTAACCAGGCAATGAACTTCTGTATGGACTCACTAAGCTGCAATTTTGTTATCTGACATGTAAATAAGCCCAGAAATAGAAACAAAAAAGGAGGCCTGAATGAAATTGGACTCTAATGAAAAAATCAACAATGAATTGATGAGTATTAATGAAATTTCTAGAAACTTCTGGATGTTATAAGTGAGCTGGAAACCATAAAACCGACAGTTCTGGACCAGATCAACACACACAACAAAGCAATAAAGCCTCGGAAAGAGACTTCTGCAAGTTCTAGCAGCAGCACTTACACTTCTACTGTCTCTAGTCCCCAAAATTATCAGGTACATAATTTGTGCAAATCTTACTTTGTAAGAAACCAGTATATGATACAACATATCCTCCGGTGTCTTCTTTTTACAAAATAATGCCATAATTGAAATTTTGTATAACAAAAATTCAGACATATGCTGGAAATGTACACGGCAGCTCGAGCAAGCAATCGGGTACAAGGAATCAAGTGGTTCCTCTGGATCAATTTCAGAAACTGTATGTGTGTTCTTTTCTTTTTGAAACCTAATATAATTTAAGGAGCCCATAAACACTGGCAGGTACTGGTTTATGTGAGTACCAATAGATTATGTAACTACTATAAGGGGCTGGGACAACCATCTCTTCATTCGGCAACATACCAGTACACATATGAATCAATATTTTTGAACATGCACAAGTTGGGTAGCAGTTGATCTTAGATCGATATATTTTTATGGTTTTGTACCATCAGTCAGGTCTGTTGCAGGTGTCGACCAGCCTAATTGCAGTTATGAACCCATAAACACTGGCAGGTACTGGTTTATGTGAGTACCAATATATTATGTAACCACTATAAGGGGCTGGGACAACCATCTCTTCATTCGGCAACATACCAGTACACATATGAATCAATATTTTTGAACCTGCACAAGTTGGGTAGCAGTTGATCTTAGATCGATATATTTTTATGGTTTTGTACCATCAGTCAGGTCTGTTGCAGGTGTCGACCAGCGTAATTGCAGTTATGAACCCATGAATGTTGAAGAATGCTATATAATTAAAGAGAATATACTTTTTCAGATCAATAAATGTGCCTTATCCAAAGGAAGAAACTCTCTCCAGACACTCAATATTAGGTCCAAATGGGCTTCGAGGCAACTGGACAGGTCCAGTAACTGGTATTAGGGTATAATTCCTTAATTTTTTTTAGTTGTACTCTCTTGATAGTTTCTTATACCTTGTCTTTTTGTTGGCTGAATATTTTTTGCTTGATTTATGTATCCCATAGGTTCAATACCCTAGCAGCGCTGGATTAACCCAGAGTGACGTATCAGGGTAAGGAATCTGAGCCGATAATTTCCCTGCCTGATTTTGACACACACTAGTACACCATAGGGTACTGTACCAGTTAGGTATCCTTTTACTCGGGGACCCAGGCTTTTGGTAGTATAATTTGAAGTTCTGGCAAAGGTTTCAAATTGCCCCTTAGTTTTCTTGCTATTGGCATCTTTTGCTCATGCACTGTAATAATCATTACTGTGAGCACTCTTTATGCTTACATTTTAGTAAAATCATGCCCTCTAGGATCCTGGTGGAACTGGCATTACGTTTGAACAAGCAAATAGGATAATTACAAAATTATTGCACCAGTAGCTCCTGTAATGTTGGTAAAGTTAAAAAACGTAGAGAATAAAAAGTTCCTGTTTTTTGCTTTGTTAGTTTACTTCCCGAGAGCTACAAACAAGAGGGGTTGAAACCTGATACTGCTCCCGAACTCCCTCCTGGAAAGAGCAACTATGATCTCGAGTCGGTTCTATCTCTTGATGATGGAAGGTGGTCCTCTTCCCCTACAGATATCTTGCAAGAAATGGAGACAGCAAACCACCTCAACATTCAACAGCCTTCTCCCCCTCCAGTTCGGGCAGAGGTGAAGCAATTGTCCAGTTCAATCCCTCCAGATCGGGTTGCCGATCCAAGACCTGGGCCCGCTTTATCTAACTCTGGCCGGTACCAAGATCTGCATGTGGTATGCTATATTAAAATGATTTATTTATTATTATATACTGTACTAGTCTGTGCACTGGGGGTATGTATGATTAACATGGCTAGTCAGTAACTCGGCACCAGTTGTCGTACAGAGACTACTGGTTAATTGGAAGTGCTACTCTTAATCATAGCATTCTATGTAGCACAGTCATGGACACAAGTGTCCTACATGACACAAAACGACAAGATATGGCATGTCATTTTCTTTTTTATCAAAATGGCATGTCATTTTCTATTTAATTTCTTTTGGGTTGGGAGTGTCATGTTGGATACGGACATGGCACAACTCTAGAAGTGGGTGCTCTACCTAGGTAGCAGCCTATGCTAGTGTTAGTATAATTATTGCCCTTTTGGTAAAGAACAGTACTTTACTATTAACTGTGAGAACTTTATATCTGGGCCTTCCAATACCTGTGCTTGTTAGGATTTGGAAACAAGAGTGCCTGGTTTGATTGGGTTGTGGAGTCAGGTTTAAGTCATTTTGGGTCCAGGTCATCTTCTGCTGTGTGTGTTGGGAGGGGGGGTTCATTTGGGTATGGTTATTTTCAGGAAACAGTCTCTCAAGTCTCATGTTTTTCAGGATGGATCATTTCAGATTCAGGCCATTTCAGGGTTGGGCCAATTACGGGTCTGGTACTCTCAGGTTGAGATCCAATTGGGTTAGCTTAGGTGTTCGGTAGATTAAATTTGGGATTAGGTTCATTTTTGGGGTTTCTCCTGAGGAGACTTGATTTGGAGTTGCATTTAGTTTTGATTTCAAGTTTTGTTTCAGTTTATTGGCAGTCAGATTTTTGGATTGTTGCCTGGAAGAGCAGTCTTAAATTTAGGTCATATCTGTTTCAGGTCACAGTTCATCAGGGTTGTCTGATTCCGATCAGTTCAGATTAGTTTTAGATCATGGTTCAGACAAGACTACATATCAGTTGGTTGTGGTTTCATTTGTTTGGGTTGGGTAGAGATTGCTAAAATTTTGAAACAATTGGATTTGGTTGGGGTTCTGCTGGAGTTGGTTCAGAAACACTATATTTAATTAGAAACTCTAGTTTATTGTTCTGTTCAGTTCTATAATTTTGTATCTTGTGTTCCTTTTTTTGTCCTTTTAAACAGCCAGTTAAGTTAATGGAGTGCTTTCTGAGGGTGGCGGAGGCTAATACTTCAAAAAATTTAGAAACATGTGGAATTCTTGGTGGTTCTTTGGTAAGTTGTAAATAGAAAAGAATTATTTAGTCAAAGGAACTTGTATCAAAATATCTCTTCCTTGTGTAGCTTTTTTTTATCTTCATTTTCTTTGACCTTTGTTTTTATAATGTAGAAAAACAGAACATTTTTTGTGAGCACTCTGATAATCCCAAAACAGAAGGCGACATCTGATTCTGTAAGTTTTTACTTTTAAGAAGTTAACTTTTAGTTGATCCATCTTAGACAGCTCATATATTTTATATATAAATTTTGTATCTTAGTGTAATAGTACTGTTATTTGGTTGCTTGCCAACCTGTCCATACTTATAATAGCATGGAAGATGTATCTACATAGATTTTGTTCTATGTAGCTTAATTTATACCTTTAGGCTTTGACATTAGCATATTGGCGGTCTTCATCAATATTACTGACTAATTTACAAGATCAAGTTTCGCTAACCAAAATTTCTTAAGGTTGTGTTCATTCCACAAGATGCTGAGAAAGATGTAAGAAATAATATTTACTTCAGACAGGAATTTCCCTATGAAAGGGAACTAGATTCATTATGTGTATAGCTTGAAAGAGAGGAATTTTTTTTTTCTACAATCCTTCTGCAGGTGCTAGCCTGTGAATCATGTTAATGATTTTTTATCTCCATTTTATAATCGGTGGAAATATTCTTCCTAAACAAATATATAAGATTTTAACCTGACCATGTAGTTAAAGCAATTGTTACCAATGCAGGCTTTCTTTTGTTGCTATCTCAGTTGTTTGTTAGTGCTAAGAGTATATTATTTTTCTTCAACTATTGCAATATATTTTGAGTAGCTAGAAAAGCACCATTTCAAGAAAACTAAACAAAAAAAAAAATTAAAATCTAATTTTTAACATTCTTCAGATAATTTGTTTCTCTCAGTGCTCGTTTAAACAAAAATGATTCTTTTCAATTATTCTCACTGAGGGTAGTTCTATGATTCTGTTCAATCATTCTCACTGAGAGTAGTTCTAAAATTATTTAAGTGGTTGGACACAATGTTTTTAAATACGGTTTTTATGCGGTATGCGGCCACATATGCGGACTCATATATGCAGATTTTAAATGAGAATTCATATATATATAAACAAGTATGCGGTATCATACAAACAAGTATGTTCCAGGGTTAAAACTATATTTAATTCAAGTCATACCAGTCTCATAAAAATAAGTCCTAAACAGTTGAAAAAAGACACTTTGCGGCCGAAAATGCAGAACTGCATATTTGACCGAATACAGATTTTCTATTCGGATTGCAACCGAATAAGAATATGCGGCCGCATAGACCGAATTTTAATACACTGGTTGGACATCTCTGGTTAAATTGAGAATAAACTACTACTAACTCGGAGAGAAGTATTTTTGGCATGGTCACCATGTCATTCCTTCTGCAATTTTGCGCAAAACAAAGAGCACGTTTTCACCATGTAGAAACTTAGTTTTCAAGCAATTACATTTTCAAACAAAGCCAAAAGAAGGGCTAACTTTCCTGATCTTCTCCATGCAAATGTTTATACTGAGTTAATTTTGAATCCACTTTTTTTTTTTTTTGCAAACTGTAGTGCACAGCTACAAATGAAGAGGAATTATTCGAAGTTCAAGATAAGAATTCCCTTTTTACCCTTGGCTGGATTCATGTAAGTAATTTTCTGTTTTTAAGAAAAATTGTATTTGCATTCCGTCCTTTTTTTTCTTTCTCCCAGTCTTACTTTGGATACTCTAGTTCTGGATATTATATCCTTTTGTAGTTTTTCCTTGCCTTGTTGGGCGGGCCTGGTAAATATAAATGGATGCTTACCACTGCTAAACAATTAAGGGAATATCTGAAGAATTGAGTTTGGGGGTGGGGGGGGGGGGGGGGGTGGGGGGGGGGGGGTCATCATTTGCCCTTTGTAAGCAATTGGGACGTTGAGAGCTAGATGTTCAAGTGCATCGTTGAGTGTTGATTGCGAATAATATTAGTAATGATGTAATATTATGGCAAATCTGTTGCAAATTTGTAAATTTTTTAGGAACTTGGGAATTGAAATATTTGCAGTATAATTTAATGTTGCTTAGCAAAATTGAGGGCTGAATTGAGGTTTGCTTGAACAATTGGCTTAACAGGAACAATTTGTAACATTTTATTAATTTGTTTGTTTATCTTCTTCTCATAGACACATCCTACACAGACATGTTTCCTGTCATCAATTGATCTTCACAACCATTATTCATATCAGGTAAATTAAATTCACCTTTAGTGAATTTTCTAACTTTATTTGTTGTATGGAAATATCTAGTTTATTATTCTTTCTGTATGTGTAGGTGATGTTGCCAGAGGCAATTGCAATAGTCATGGCACCAACTGATCCTGAGAGGTATGCATTTTTGTCTTGGTACTGGGCTTAACATTTTTGCAATGTACAATGGTGCAGGGGGCCAGGGGCACTGTACCTGGTACTAATATTGTGTTATTGTAGTTATAAATTACTACCGTCAGCTTTTTCTTTGTAACATAGCTACGACCTATGATATCAGGTCACCAATTACAATGTTGGTATGTTATCCATGTCATGATATCAGTCTGGATAATAAAGAAAAGAAGTTTGAAAAAAAAAAAAACTCACAAAGAATACGAGGAAAACCCCACTATAGTTAAGAATACACATCATAAATTAAACAAAGATCATTATTATTTTGAATAAGAATTCTTTTGTTTTTTTGTCAACTTATAATAGGCACGAATTTAGTTTCTCAATATAACCATGAATCATTTTACTAATAAAGACAGTTGTTTGTCATTTTCTTGCTAATTTTGGTGGAATTTTGCAAATCCAATAAAATAAAATAATTCAAATACATTAATACTCTGACAAGCTTTCTTCTTATTTATTTTTCCTGTTCTTATATTTGGGTACACAGAAAGCATGGGATATTTCACTTAACAGATCCCAGTGGCATGTCAGTCATGCACGACTGCCAAGAAACTGGGTTCCACCCGCACGAAGAACCACTTGACGGAAACCCGATATACGAGCACTGTTCCCATGTTTACATGAACCCTAATGTCAAATTTGACCTAATTGACCTTCGGGATTTGTAAATGAAAATGTACTCCAGATGTATGGAAGGATTTTAAATTTGCGGCTTGATACTTCTTTGAACTCAGCCAACAGAGTTGTTTGCTGTTTGTTTTGTAACTTTATACAACTCTATAGAAGCATGTGTATAGAATTTGATGAAATGTATCATCATCATTATTAAAGGTTATAATTTATTCTCTGTTGCAAAAACTCGAGAAACTTCTTTTTTTTTTTGATGAATTGGCAGAGGCTGCCAAAATTTTATTGAACTGAAAAGTAATATTTACAAACTACCAAGTCTGTAGGGATTCATTCACTATTTACAGTTCTGGACCCCTTTCAACTACCCATATTTATATAACAATCTCAGCAATTGCAAAACCACAATCTCTACATCTCAAATGCTCTAGTAGCTGCAACATCCGGAGGCACCAGCAAACCTCGGAAAATTAGATTGTTGTGCTGCAGCCAGATGTGCCAGCAAGTACTGACAAAGTATGAAGCCCCTAATTTGAGGACTCCAGTACCACGAGAAGTTAGCATCTTCCAGGATTTACACCAAGTCAATGTAACGTCCTCCTCTGAATGTTCTAAGACAGCCTAGTCTTGTAGCCATAGCAGCCCAAACTCTCTTAGCATATTGACATCAAAATAGCAAAAAATCACTTAGAATTTTTTTACTATTTTTTTAGATAGGTAAAAAATCACTTGATCTGAATGATACAAAATTTTCAATATGTACTTGATTTTTAATATTTATGTACCATTTAGATTAAGTGATTTTTTACCTATCTAAAAAAATAGTAAAAAATTCAAAAAAAAGTAAAATTTGGTTTGCAAGTACATATTCATATGGAGATCAGCGATAAATGTTGCTGTTAAAATATTCAGATCAAGTAATTTTTTACTATATTAAAATGTGTTTGGAGATCAAATTTTACAGTTTTTTGAATTTTTTTTACTATTTATTAAACTACTTTGAAAATCGCTGATCTACTTGCTTTTCAACGTTTGTCGGCTTGTCGGCTTGTCGCTGTTAGATAAGGATCTTATTATTCGTTATAAAATTGAGTTCCCAAATGCCGAGATGTGCTTGCTTCGGAGTTATATGTTCCTATTGCAGTATTGCAAATTGAGTAGGCTAGGGCTTATCTGAGAGTCCATCCCATCGGCCCATTACCCATAATCAGCCTCCTACCGAGGAATGACAAACCTGTCACTGACTCACTGGTTACGGTTTTCTTTCTGCTCAACAATAGCGGAGCCGGAGCGCAAACGCTCACTTAGTCCCACACTGATAATACAATACGGCTTGGACTCCCTGCGCCTTATATAATGGGAAGCAACCTTTCATTACAACTCATGCCTTTCTCGGCCTTTTGGCTAAGATCAAGTGTAGTATCTGTTCTTATCAGTTTAATATCTGATATGTGGGCCATGTGCTCACAACGATATTAAATTTATTTTTTGTGGGGAAGGGTCCACCACAATAGCTTGCTACTGGGGTCCTCAAGCGTCGCCCTTGTGCTGCACTATTGCATGGGCCTGGCGCATCCCAACCAAAATTAATCTATACTTTTATCGTGCATTGAAAGGATTTGTGAAAACAAGGTTTATAATTTTAGTACATCACACAACCAAAATTAATCTAAACCTTTGTGCATTGAAAGGATTTGTGAAAACAAGGTTTTATAATTTTTGTACATTTGTTTTTTTAATGCTTGGTTGGTTGGTTGGTTCGCATGAACGATATTATTTGGACGCAGAGGTTATATACAAAATTCTCGTTATTTTTTTTTATATTAGATGACTTTGACGTTAGTAGACAATAAATGAATGGTTTACTGTTTCTGGTTATGGGATAAAAAAATATTGTTTCAAACAAGCAATTTTTTTTTCACATTTCCAGATAAAAATTCTTTTCTCAAATTAAATAATTAAATGTCTGCATCAACAACTGTTTAAGTTTTAGAGGAGGTTATTTAATTGGAAGCCGATTCAATCCGTCATTTTTATCCATGTCCAAAATTATTAACATTTCGCCAACTCTGCCCACCAAAACCAGATTGTGTCAAAAATGTCCAAATGCTTTAAAAAAAATTTGATATGTTTCTTTGAAATTGGATAGAAAAATATATAATTTAGTTTATTTCCAGTCCTTAAAATCGAACCGGAAGACAAAATGCTTGTATAAGACTTCTCCTGTGGCAATTGCACTTGCTGCTGGTGCATTTCTCGGTGCTGAAAAGTATTTTTCAACATAAGAAAATTCAGTTGAGACACTAAAAATCTTAAACTTAATTTTTGAGACACTAAACGATGTTTTTTGGCGATTTTGATTCGTCGGATACCCGGGGTCACACCCCTGGTGCCGGTCCCCACCGTCTCCCCCTCCCCTTTCCGAATTGGGGTCATACACGTAAATCTGACTTTCCTAGCCAAAGTTATGGCCGTTTAAAGTTTTAGAAATTTTTCAAATTATTCTAATGCAATTTTTTTAATTAATTAATGATATATGTTTTTTAAATGATGTTATTAATATTATTATGCACGATTTTTAAGAAAACATTTTAAATGATGTTTCTTAAATGATGTTATCAAATCATTTTAAAAAAAATTTGACACTTCTGCCAAAGTTTTCTTTTTTCTAATAACACACAATTAAATATTTTAATTTTTCTTACAGCCGCAAAAAATCCGATCTGAAAAATATTGATCCGGATTATTTGTTTCAGTCATTATAATAAACTAAATTATATATTTTTCTATCTAATTTCAAAGAAACATATAAAAAATTTCTAAAACTTTAATAAAAAAAAATTATAACTTTTTCCAAAAAAAAAGAAAAAAAAAAAGATAGGAACCGGCGGTATAATAGCCGGTTCCTAATAAAAATTAGGAACTGGCTATTAAATAGCCGGTTTGGACATTTTTGACACAATCTGGTTTTGGTGGGCAGAGTTGGGAAAATGTTAATGATTTTGGGCATGGATAAAAATGACAGCGATTCAATGTCCAATTGTTTTAAGAGGACAGAAATTAAAAAAAATAGACCAACTGATCAATTTATAACAATAGACAAAGTAAAGTTGCCTCTGAAAAATAATGTATGTTTAGACATTAGAGACTTGGCAAAGCTTAGAGAAGTGATGGCAGGTGTCTTCGGAGGATTCATCTGTGATGTTCCTCTTGTATAAGCTTCATGTTATGAGCCAACAGAATGACAAAATAAACATAAAATATAAATACAAACACAAATTAGTTAATTTTTTTCTTTGCTTTATGAATAACAATAAGCATTCGCGTAAAGAATATAAAGCTATTAATTAATTAATTGTACGATTAGTGTCAAAGATTGCCAAAGGAACTTGTATTATTATTGGTTCTTGAGTTATCTTAAGGCCGCAGCTTCAAATTCATTTGTTCTGCAATGTGTTTAATTAAGTGGATTCAACTTGGATTAAATCTCTAATTAAAAATAAATAATTTATTTGCGTAATGAAAAGAGAGACTTATATATGTTAGTATTTATTTGATATTAGGCCATCTTAATTAATATTTTCAAGCAACATCTGTTGACTATGTTACGTAATATATATACTGCAAAGAGTGTTATACGTACATATAAATAATTGAAATACATATTTTTTTTTTCTGTCCTATTGCAGTGAACGTACCAGTTATTATCAGGTCAAGAGATCGAGGAAACACATAACTGACTGAGATTAGAGAAAATTTCAAGAAAACAGTGTTGTAATGTTCAATAGAAAAATTCATGCATACCCTGGTTTATAAAATTGACAAATTTTGCGCAAAAAATATAAAATAAATACGAAAGAAAGCTACTTTTATTCCAGACAAAATAAGAAAAAAAAAGTATACCAATTCAGTTATTAACTTATTTTGAATGCTTATTAGGCGCACCTAAATATAATACCCATTGTTTTAAAATGAATTATTTTTTTGGAGCTCTAAAACGTACACGGAATTTGGTCTTAAAAATCATTACTTTCTTCAAATAATATAAGAAAGAAAAATGTGACAGCTCTCCCTTTTCTTCGTATTTATTTTGATGCTAACAATGCACTCACCTCACACACACACATATATATGTAGATCAGGCAGAGAGCAGAAAACAACACCTAATATATAGCCATAATTCGGAGAGAAGAAAGGGAAAAAAGAAAAGAAAAAACAACTGGAGACAAAAAATGACAAGATCTCAGGTCTTGATAGCACTAGCTATAACTCTTTTTGCTGCTCTGGCATTTGCTGACGACGCAGTTGTGCTGACACCAGAAAACTTTGACGAGTTCTTCACTCCTTGGAGTAACAATTGTTAAATTCAAGATAAAGACTGAAAAGAAATATGATTTCAAAGTTAAATACATTCAATAAAATAATTACAAAAAAAAAAAGTATCTAATGAGTGAGGCTATGGTACTATGCATAGTGCGGATTGGTCTGTACTATGGATCGATATCTCTGTTTTTAATGTTTAAACAGTTTATCTAAACCGTTCAACATGATCTTCATACAAAAATGTAGTTGTAGATCAAATTTTATATTTTTTTTAGATAGTTAGAAAATTACTTGATCTAAAAATTCTAGACCATCCAAAAGTAATGATTTTCTACCCATCTAAAGAAGTTGTAGAAAAATGTAAAATTTATTCTGCAAATACATTTTCACATGAAGATCACGTTGAACGGTTGAGATCGACTATTTTTAAACTTTGAAAACCAAGATATTGATCCATAGCATGGACCAATCCGCGCTATGTATAGCACCATAGCCTCACTGAAACTTTTATCAGGTTTTTGTAAAACTTTATCCTAAAAATATATTTATTTAAAATTCGGAACTGAATTGTTCAGGTACAATGGAATAAGAACATTAGAAGCCTTTGCGGAGTTTATAAATGCTGAAGGAGGTAATGCTTAGTTTCCCAATTTTCCAATAAAACCCACAACTATACCTCATTTAAACCTCAAGTTTGCAATTTAGTAACTGAGCCTTAATTATTTCAACCAAAAAATTGTAGCTCATGTTGTCTTGGTGAATTCTTTCTGGGGGGGGGGGGGGGGGGGGGGGGGCATGATGGGCACAGAGATATGTCATCTTTTCACCTTGTTTCGATTATAGATTTCAACCAATATTCTCTACTTAAGCTATCAATTGTGCAACTAATTCTTATTAAAGAAGTTCTTAATCAAATTTTAATTGTTGTTTGTACCAGGGACTAATATCAAAGTACCAGTAAGTCCTTCATATGTGGTTGAAGTAACAACGGAGGCCTTTGACGAGGTTATATTCGACATAACAAAACATGTCCTTGTAGAATTTTATGCCCCTTGGTTAGTAGTGCACTCTTTTCTTTCTCTATTTTTCCAAAATGCCATCCAACATTTTGAGCACATTAAGTATTCCCAAAACAACACAGCTAATGGTAATTATAATCACAATTTAATTTCATAAACTTCATTTCTGTGGCAGGTGCGGTCACTGCAATAATTTTGTGCCAGTAAGTTCACCAAACTTGATCTGAAACACAATCTTGCTGCTCATAATTTTTTGTTATTATTTTAGATTATACATTTTAGTTAAATGTATTTATCATGTAACAGACATATGACGATGTGGCATCGGTATTCAAGCTGGATGAGGATGTTGTAATTGCTAGAGTTAATATTGATGAAAATGAGGAAGTGTCTGAGAGGTTATCTCTCTCACTACTCATTTTCTCTCTTTCTGAGAGGTTATCTCTTTCTTATAATTGGTAACATTATATTTTGTTTTTTGATTGAGGATCTGGTACGATTTATCATGTGACAGATATACTGAGAATGGGGTTCCATCACTGTGATTCGTTCCGAAAGGAAATACAGCGGTAGAAGAATATGAAGAGGCAAGAACGGTAGATGACATAGTCAAATTCATCAATGAGAAATGTGGGTCAAACCGCAATTCCGACGGTCAGCTAACCTCTCAGGTATACACACAAACACACTCTCTCTCTCTCTCTCTCTCTACTTAGTTTACTTCCAACTCAGAACTAATCCCTCTACAAAGTATTTCATTTTGGTTTATCATTTAAGAACATAACAGCCATGATAAAAAGAAATATACTCCTTTCATTTGCATTCTCAGAAATTAAGAACTACTGAAACCCCAAAAAAAGAAATTATCCTCTTTTAGCATGTACCAGAATTTCTGTTGATAATTGAAAAGTATGTTACAAACTTGTAATTAGGCTGGAACAGTAGAGAGTTTAGATGCTTTGGTGAAGAAATTTGTTCCTGCAGCTAATGATGAGAGGAAAGAAATTTTGACAAAGATTGAAGATGAGGTTTCTAAATTGACGGGAATCACTGCCCGGTAATATATCTATATATTTTTTTAAATCCATTCTAGCTTCTTCTTTTTTTCAATCTTCATCATTCAAATAGGATGTAGGTTGTGTGATTGAACCAGATTATTGTAATTGTAAATTGTAAATCAATCAGAATGGTAAGTAAAAAGTGTCAATTAAACTCTGTGACATTATTTTCGGAATTTCATTAATTATGCTCAGTTCGATTAATTTTCTAGTGCTAATAAGTGTAATAATTATAATTATAATTTTATGTTATATTTTTGAAATTAGATATGGTAAGGTTTGTGTGAAGGTGGCAAAGAGTATCATTGCTAAAGGTGCTGACTACTCAAAGGTAGAAATTGAAAGGCTTCAGCGCATTCTAGACAAGGTGCCAATTTTTATAGAATAATTTTTTTTCAGTTGATCATCTTTTGTAATTAAAATATTTGGCTTCTAAGTTCTAATCCAAATTTTGTATTTTTGTTTTGCATATATTTTGCAGCGGGAATGGCTACGGTATTATGGATAGCATAGAGAACTCCGTGCAACGGCTCAAAATTTGAGTTTTTAAAATCCTAACGGTCGATCCGAACCGTTAGATGTATTCTTCATATTGAAATGTGCTTGGAGACCAAATTTACATTTTTTGAAATTTTTTTACTATTTATTAAGCCACTTTGAAAATCGCTGATCCGATGGTCCAGAAATTTTTACTGTTCACCCGTTTTTTCAGATTTTCAAAATGGCTTAATAAATAGTTAAAAAAATTCCAAAAGATGTAAAATTTGGTCTCCAAGCACATTTCGATATGGAGAACACATCTAACGGTTCGGATCGACCGTTAGAATTTTAAAAACTCAAATTTTGAGCCGTTGTACGGAGTCCTCTATGCTATCCATAGCATCGTAGCCATTCCCTTTTGCAGCCCATCAGTCTTGAAAAGGCAGATGAATTTGTCATCAAGATAAACATTTTCTCAACTTTCACTTCTTAATTTTTCTGTTTTTATTTTAAAATGTAGTGTTCTGAGAACTAGCCTTTGGTCTAGTGGCTAAGACACATAATCTCTATGTAAGAGATCATGAATTCGAAATCCAAATGGAATAAATTTTACTCAAAAAAAAAAAATATAGTGTTCTGGATTTTAGTTTAAAGTTTAAACATACAACTCACATATCTATTGCATATATAGTTAGTGTTCCTTTTTTTATTTTCTTATCTAAAAAATTAAGTTCTTTGTACATGTGTTTTTGTTCTCGGTAAATAACCAGTTTTTTTTTTTTTTTTTTTTATTGTTGATTAATTTTACTGTGATAGCCTGATAGGCCTTCTATTTAATTTAGAGTGTCAAAGTTACTTGATGGGTCCAACTTGAAAATTCAATGACTGACAGGAGAGGTTGGAAACTTTTGATGAGATATCTCATATCTTTAAGTCACCATTACTGTAACTTCCAAACTTTCTTAGTCGGTATAACAAATATCTCATATCTTCAAGTTACTATTATTGTAACTTCCAAACTTTTCAGTCGGTATAACAAATATCTCATATCTTAAAGTCACTATTATTGTAACTTCCAAATTTCTTAGTCGGTATAACAAGAAGCGGAGGATTTTTTTTTAAATGGAAATTATAACAAATTTCTTAACCAAACCGGTCGATCTAATAAAAAAGTTACAAAAATAGCCTACACGGGATCCCCAATCTGGTGTAGCTTAAGAATACACTTTTATTGTATTCTTAGAATTAGCAAGTAGTCCGGCCCTCTCAAGCTACACCGGATTGGGGATCCGGTATAGGCTATTTTTGTAACTTTTTCATTGGATTGGCTGGTTTGATTAAGAAGTTTGTTATAATTTCTATTTTAAAAAAAAAAAATCGAAGCGGAGCTAAATTTTTAAACTATAAGAGTCAAACACCTGAAATTTTTATTTATACCATTTTTTCAGAAAAAAAAAAAACCAAATCATCATTTTTTTTGAAATTTTTTAAAATTATTACGTCTGTCAAATAAAAAGACAAACGCAGAAGTACATATTCACCATTCTATTAAACAGACACTGTTAAATACATGTCATTTCATTTAGAAGACGTGGTGCTATCTCGTGATATAAAGGTTACTAAGCTATCTCAGCTTCCTTTTCTTGCTTCGCGCCACTTGTCAGTACCAGGATTTTTATTAATCGAAATAAAATAAAAACAATATCGAAAAAGAAGATAGAATCTGGTTTTTTTTCAAAAAATAATAAGGCCGGAACAAATTATTCCGTCCCTACGGACGGGACAAACTACCACGTTTCTGTTAATGATAATCCCGCACCAATCTAACCACTAACTAACCAAAAATCTGAAAAAAAAAAATTATCAGGGACGGGATGGATAATCCCGTCCGTGAACAATGACAAAAAAAATTCAGAAAAAAAAAAGACTTCGAAAAATTATGTTAACTAAATTATGTTTCAACTAAAAAACAATTATTTATTTTTCAACTAAAAACAATTATTTATTTTAGTAATTTTTAATATTTTTAAAAATAAAATGTATATTTAAAATTTAACATTATAGACACGATTTATATTTTAAATATTATGTCTATAAATATGATGATATTTGATTTATGTTTTAGCTACATCAAATGACTGGAAATTCTATATCACTGATCTTGATATATTATTAATCAATAGTTAATTGCATTAAATTTGAATTTAATTGGTAAACTATCTATGTGTCCGATAACATAGACATATTTTTTTAATTTAATTTATTGAGAACTCTATTACATCAAATGACTAAATTATATTTTTTAGAAAAACCTAAGTCATTATTAATCAAATCTCATCATATTTATAGACATAATATTTAAAATATAAATCGTGTCATAATGTTAAATTTTAAATATAAATTTTATTTTTTAAAATATTAAAAATTACTAAAATAACTAATTGTTTTAGTTGAAAAATAAATCATTGTTTTTTAGTTGAAACATAATTTAGTAAACATAATTTTTCTAACTTTTTTTTCTGATTTTTTTTGTCACTGTTCACGGACGGGATTATCCATCCTGTCCCTGATAATTTTTTTTCTTCTAGATTTTGGGTTAATTAGTGGTTAGATTGGTGCGGAATTATCATTAGCAGGGACGGGACAGTCCCGTCCGTAGGAACGGAATAATTTGTTCCAGTCTTATTATTTTTTGAAAAAAAATCAAATTCTATCATCTTTTTCGATATTTATTTTATTTTATTATGATTAATAAAAAAATCTGCTGGTCAGTATATTGCAGATATCTCAATAAAAATATCCTTTTCTTGCTTCGCGCCACTTGTCAGTATATTGCAGATATCTCTGGTAACGATGTCAAAATATATATATCAAGACAAGGCCATCAATCACTGCACTGTAGATTGGATAGAGGAAAGGTAAAGATACTAACTTTTATTTTATTTTTGTGAAAAAAAGACAGCACCGTTGAAATTTATTTGGCTTTATTTGAGTGCTAAGGAAAGGTCACAAATTTGGTTTGTACAACCTTTATTCTGCTCTCTTCGACAAAAAAAAAATACATGCCCGCTTTTTAAAATGACGGACACACTTAGATATACGTCTAATAAAATGACAGACATACTCTTTTGTGTTCTTCATTTTATTTGATGGACGTGGTAATTTTAGAATTTCTCAAAAAAGTGATAATTTTATTTATTTCTTTTTGGAAAAATGGTATATTTAAAATTTTTGGGTCAAACACACATTGAAATCAATTACATAAAATTTTATATTGAGAATAAGATCAATTTATGGTATCCATGACATTTTACTATAAATTATATAGAAAAAAAATGAGGTCAAGTGGCCCTCTTTTATTGTACTTTCCACCTCAAGATACAACAGGTAATCATAACTGAGATTTGGTTTAGTAGCAAATGCAATGCTCTGTCAAAAGTCGTAGGTTTGAATCTGAATAGGAAATTTTTTTTGTGAATATTAAATAGTCGGATTGTTTGACTTCCAACCTTTATTAAAAAAAAAAACACAAACGATCGTATCCAATATTTAATAATTTGATCCGAATTTACATGAATAAATTTATATGTAGCCTTTTAAAATAAAATGTGTTATCTTATAAAGTTACGTTTTTTACTGTTTGTTTTTATGCCAAAATAATTTAAAATTTTTAAATATAAATGCATAGTTTCTTAAAATTTAAATTCGTCATTTAAAGTTAATCTAATAAATTTTAGAATTAAATTCACTAACTACTGCTCCACTCTAAATAGTTTGTTTAATATATAGATATATAATAAAGAATGCGTCCAATTTATTGGATTTGAACCTAGCAAAAGTTGAACTTAAAACCATTATGGATCCGAAACAATTTTTAAAAATACATTGAGAGCCGTGTTCATTATGTTCAAAGTATAAGAGGTACCTTTTCATATTGTTGACTTGTTTCATTATTTGCTCCTTACTTTATCAGATAATGACACGCAAATAATATTATCAACTAGTTTCGAATTTAGGAAAGTAATTTGCTTTGTTTACAGGCAACTAGTTTGCTTTAACTTGACCAGGGAAGTTAAAATGTTGCTCTTATTTTGTATTATGTAATGTAAAACAATTAAATTTTTTATTCTTGTGTTTAAATATTTTGATAGAAAACTCAAAATATAATTCGTATAAATTGAAAATGTGGATGTGCATTTAAAAAATTATTTTGATAGAAAACTAAAAATATTTTGTATTATCAACACATCTACGCATTAAAATTCACTAGAATAATTAATGTGGATGTGCATTTGAAATACAATACTTGATTAAAAATGAATCCTTGTTGGATTTTAGATCAGGTCCGGTTTGAACTTTGGATCTTATTACCGTGCATTTAAGTAAAATATACATATATTGATTGATTCATCAGATTTATATTGGATTTCATATACAAATTATACATGATCCAATTTCTAATGTAATAAGCTAGGATGAGAGAAAATAATTCCGTCAAAATATAAGTAGGGATTGAATTTTTATGAAAAGATTTTGTATTGCAAATTTGTAATCCATAGGGGCATCGACGAAGTATTACCAATGTAATTGGCGACTTCGCGACTCGCGAGTGCTTTCTTTCTTCGCTTATAAGACACCGCACCGAAGACCTCACACCTCATTTCAAGTCAGAGACGAGGGGAGGGAGCAAAGCAAAAATTTAGAATAGAAAAAATGGCGAGATCTCAGATCTGGATGACCCTTGCTGTAACCCTGGTTTTCCTCGCTGCTCCGGCGATCGCCGACGATGTAGTCGACCTGACGCCGGACAACTTTGACAAGGAGGTCGGGAAAGATCGTGGCGCCCTCATCGAGTTCTTTGCTCCTTGGTTCGTTACTTTAAACTACTCCATCTCTCCTAATTCTGTCCATATATATTTTAGCTGATCGGCTCTTGATGTTGTAGCATCTGCCAGTTCCCCCGATCCGATCTGTAATTCTATTAGTTTCTCTTGTTACCACCATTTTGGTGCTTAGGTCGCCTTGAATCAATTCAACATGAACTCTACTAATGGGATGTTCTCATTTACAGCATAATTAGATTGCAATACCGTGTGCCTGCTTTCATTTAATATTCATCCTGATTGAATTTCTGCTTGTTTAATTTGGCGAACTTATCTAACAATTTTATTTCACTCGTCATCCTTAAATTCATTTGCATTTTGTAGTTCCAAACTCTTTATCTTTTTTTTTTTTTTTAACATACATTTATTCTAAAGTGAATTTATTATGGAAGTTATCTTATTAAACATTGTACTATAGGTGTGGCCATTGCAAGAAACTTGCCCCAGAGTATGAGAAGCTCGGATCAAGCTTTAAGAAAGCTAAAACTGTTTTGATCGGAAAGGTAATTGGTTTTCCAAATCTGAATGGCTTCATTTTATTTTATCGTACTAGGTGTAATATATACTACCCAGTAAGTTTTTGTTGTTGTAAACTTCTTAGTTTTTATTATGATATAGGTGCTTACATTTTTCTAATATGTTGCACTAATGTAGGTTGACTGTGATCAACACAAGGACTTGTGTAGCAAATATGGAGTTTCAGGGTATCCCACAATTCAGTGGTTCCCTAAAGGATCACTGGAAGCCAAAAAGTAAGCTCACATCTCTCAAATTTTCACTTCTTTGATTAGAGTTATTTTTTTTATTATTTTTGCAATCTTTTCTACATGTGAATCCAGCATTTGACTCTCAAATTGTAGACATGAACTCCTCCATACTTCTATTTATATATATACTTGAGTCCTTTGAGGGTATTGTAGTCCAAAAAATATTTTTCTGTACATTTAATTTTTTTTTTCAATGGCATGACATCTGTAGGTAATTTTTGCATTCAGTTTCTCAAACTTTTAAGTTTAAATTTTTACTTGCTTAATCAGGTATGAGGGACCACGAACAGCTGAAGCGCTTGCTGAATTTATAAATACAGAAGCAGGTAACGTTTTCAGTAATGTGCAATTTAATTATTCCTCAATTGCTATACTCAGATTGCAATTAGGACTAGATCAAGTATAGCTTTTGCATCAATTGTGAATTACTCTTGAAATAAGCTTGGTTCACCCTGTGTATCCTCCAGTTGTCGCTTCACCGCTTAAGTAATTGCATGCACTGGCCAAATTAATACAGAAAACTGTGAATGTACTCCTGGATTTTGTTGATTGATTTCATTTCAACAGCTAACAAAACTATAATTATTGTCCTTCTTAGGAACAAATGTGAAATTGGCAGCAGCACCTTCAAATGTGGTGGTACTGAGTCCAGAGATCTTTGACCAAGTTGTACTTGATGAAACAAAAGATGTCCTTGTTGAGTTTTATGCCCCTTGGTTAGTATTGTTTTTTGTTTTCTTCTTGGTGAATATGTTCTCATTTGATATTTACACAATTGTGTAAAAAAAAAATGATTGTTAGCTGATTTCATGATGTTTATATAAATGGCAGGTGTGGACACTGCAAGAGTCTTGCTCCAGTAAGTTGATCAAATTACAATTTGACACATTGTATTTCTGTGCACAATCCTTGTTCTTAGTTTGTCTTGTGTGTAATTTAATTTCATCTACCATTTAACAGATATATGAGAAGGTGGCATCAGTGTTCAAGCTGGATGAGCATGTAGTGATTGCTAATCTTGATGCTGACCAACACAAGGACCTTGCCGAAAAGTTAGTTCTCCTTCCTCCCTCTCTAAAACCTTGGCAGCGGCTGCCAAGTAACAATTTCATTAAATAAACATAAAATTACATCCACCATCGCACATCAACAACATCAACCACATAAATCACTCACAAGCTACCTAAACATCAATAACTTCGACATCTAACAACACACAAACATCAAACAACCCACCAAACACTTCAGATAATAACAACAACACAATGGATCAGCAAACCTACAATTGTTGGGTCTTAGTCAACCACCTTCTCGAAGAACTCTCCAGCTGTATGTAATTGTCTTGTGTGACCCACGTCAACATTGAAAGCTTGTAGATTGATTATTTGGTATGATATATGATGTGACAGGTATGGTGTGAGTGGGTACCCTACCTTGAAATTCTTCCCCAAGGGAAACAAAGCAGGAGAAGATTATGAAGGGGGGAGGGACACGGATGACTTTGTCAATTTCATCAATGAGAAAACTGGTACAAACCGTGACTCCAAGGGTCAGCTCACCTCTCAGGTAAATGTCAATCTGTCTTTCTCGTTAAAATGTCTTCTTTCTTTCCAGATCATTTTCTTAATATGCTGAATAGTAAATTTAGAAAAAGACAAACAACATTTCTGATACTTGAGAAATAGCTCCTATCAGTAGTTTGCCTCATCTATCATCAGAGGTAGTGTTTTTATATCTGCAACAGTTCATTTTGTTTTACACACTGTTTTTCATTGTAAATTTGGAAAATTGAAACCACATCAAACCCCCTCAAAAAAGTAACTATTATGATCCCAAGTAAATATAACAAAAAGGGCAGCTTTAAGTTGAGACAAACATATTCTTCAATTCAAATAGTTTGTTATTTGTCATACAACTAAGTTTAATTTAGAACTGGTCTTGTTTATGAACAAGGTGATGTTTGGTTTTCTGAAAGATTGTAAAAGCCCCATATAGGAATATTGTATCAGGGAATTATCAAGATTGTCATTGCTGATTTATGTTTTCATGCTGAATGTAGGCTGGAGTAGTAGAAACCTTGGATGCATTGGTGAAAGAGTTCTTAGCTGCGGCCAATGATGAAAGAAAGGAAATTTTGACCAAGATTGAAGACGAGGCTTCCAAACTGACTGGACCAGCTGCCAAGTAATTTCTTTTTTTCTTTTCTTTTTTTGACCATACCTCTTTTAACAGCGTGTGATAGTTGAAGAGGCTATATTTTGAGAGGGATAGAGTGGAGAGGGATAAGGGGATCATTTGGAACACCACTTACATGAGATATAGTTATCCCCTTATCCCTTCACTTCATTTCTATCCCAAATATAATTAAAAGAGTATAGTTAAATTGGCAAGTTAAACTATTTCATGTTGAATTTGAGTTGCATGGTGTTCAGTGTCATTAACAATATGTCCATCTTTTACTGTTGTTTTTTGCTATTATTGAATTTTGAATATTTTTAAACCAGATATGGTAAGGTCTACGTGAAAGTTGCAAAGAGCATCCTGACAAAAGGCACTGATTATACAAAGAAAGAAACTGAAAGGCTTCATCGCATATTAGAAAAGGTACCAAAAATTGAATCAAACATTGTCATTTACATTATCATTTTTCTAATTAATGTTAAATTATAATCCTTATATGTGTGTTTCAAAATTCTTATGCAGTCAATCAGTGCTGCCAAGGCAGATGAATTTACCATCAAGAAGAACATCCTTTCAATATTCTCTTCTTAATTTGGGTTTTAAATTTTGAATTAGTGTTTTAGTCAATGGAGAAGCAACTGTAGAACTTGTACATCTGTTGTACGAGTTGAACTTTCTTTTTGAATTGTTTTACTAATTAGAGCCCTTTTTTACATGTGTTTATGGGAACAAGAAATAACATCTTTTTGTGGTGGAATAATTAAGCCTAGGAATAATATTGTTTTCATTCTCAATTTAGAAATCCTTACAAGATAAATAAGGTTTCTTTGAACATTATCGTGTATTTTTTTGAAACCCAACCACTGTTTATTCATGAATGTTTTGAATTAATAAGTTTAAAGTATAGCGAATGGTTCAGATACATTAATGTTTATTCATGAATGTTTTGACGGGGATGAGTTGTGCAGTTTTTAGTTATTTACCTATTACAAGGAAACCATCTATCCATACTAAAAAATAGCTAGGAACTTGATCCTCTACTTTTGACGTTACCTTCGTACATTACTCAACTAAAATGCAGCACAATTTTTACAATTAAACAAATTTACAAAAGCAACATGTGACGTTCTGATGTTTTAACAGATCTAAATTACAGAAGGAAAAAAACACAATATTCCTAGTCAAAAAGAGTTTGGAACTTAACCCTCCTTTTTATGCTACCAAACCTATCATACCCAATACCAATCTTACTGTGCATTAGCTTGATTGCTAAGTCAGCATTACCGACCTTTCTAAGCGCATTTATCATTGCCGTTCTAACCCGACCTGGTATCTCTCTGCCTTTCCCAACAATCTCATCTGCCAGTGTACATGCTTGTTTAAATCTCCCAGCTTTACACAACACATTCAACATCTCTTCATGTGCATTCTCTACCACCAGCCCCATGGGTGCTACTTCATCAAGCACCTTACATGCAATGTTAAATTTCCCTGATAGGCAGAGTCCTCTTGAGAGAACCCTAAATGCTGCATTGGTTGGTATAATGCCTTTTTCATTCACCATCTCGTACCATAATTTGATTGCCTCTTCGTTTCTGTGTTTTGTAAAAAGCCCATGTATCAGCGCGGTGTATGTGTAAACTGTGGGGTTGAAACCATCACTTTCCATCCTCTTTGCATGGGCTAAGGCATAGTCAACTCTCCCTGCCTTGACAAGAGCATCTATCAGGGTATTGTAGCAGAGAGAATCGGGCAGAAGTCCGTTGTCTGGCATTTCATCAAATAGCTGCTGTGCTTGTTCGACTATGCCAGCTTTGCCAAACGCATTTATCAGGCCGGCATACATGGCTCCATTTACCATCACACCCCCTTCCTTTTCACAAAACCTGAAGTACTGCATGGCATCATCTAACTTACCAGAATTGCAGAGACAGTTTATTACCACACCATAAGTTACTCCATCTGGGGTAAAGCCGTCAATTTTCATTCTCTCGAAGAGAGAAATGGCTTGATCTTCCCTTCCACACTTTCCAAATGAGTCAATGAGAGCATTGTATATGGGCACATTTGGTTGGTAACCTTTCTTGAGCATTTCTTCAAACACCTTAAGCCCCTCAAAAGGCTTGCCGTCCTTGCACAATCCCGTAATGACCAAACCATGTGCATGAGGAGGTATTTCTACGCCTCTTTCTTCCATCTCTTGGTATAGTGATACACATTCATGGTACGACTGGTCAGCATAGTGGCACTGCATCAGAGAGAGATATGTGATATTATCGGGCAGAACTTCAGCTCTCTCGTGCATACCCTTAAACAGTTCTACTGCCTTTGCGGTTTGTCCACTCTTGCAATAACCCTTGATAAGGATGTTATGAGAGATTACATCAGGCTTTTCATTCATTGAATAAAACACCTTCTCGGCCGAATCAACAAAGCCAGAGTTAACCAGACCATCCATCAAACAGTTGTAGTGCACCAGAGATGGCTCCAACCCAGCAAACTTCATCTGTCGCCACACCCATAGCAACTCTTCCACCAGACCAACAATTGCTAAGCTCTTCATGAGCTCGGTCGAGGCATATGACGTTAGGCTTAGACCAAGACTTGTCATTTCGCACATTAACTGTTTGATAATGCATCCGGGCCAGGCATCATAATGTATTTTGTCATTTTGAGTAAAGGCGTCATAATGTGTTTTGTGAGAGGACGGCAGGGAAGAAAGAGCACGAATGAGAGAAACATAAGATTGAAGAGTGTAATAGTCGTAATCCTCTTGGTTTTTCGTACTACTAAGGTAATAATGGCGGTGTTGCAAAGACCAGCGAAGGAACTGGAGGGATCTGTGAGGATGGGAATGGAGGGAAGGGGAGCGAAGGACAGCCAAGGTGAAAACGGGAGAGACGCGGAGGAGGTGAGTGTGGCAATGTGAATCGAGTTTGGATTCGAGGGATTCGGATTTGGATCCGGATTGGGGTTGGAGAATGAGGTTGAGAATCGGAGCGAGGCATGGAGACGGAGAAGGAGAATAGGGGGAACAGGAAAAGATTCTTGCTTTCGGGTTTGGTGAGAACATGTGGCGGATCCGGCCCATTCTCCACCTCTATTTTCTTCCAACGGCCATGGGTACTTGCGAAGTTACGAGTCAAAGTGTTCTGCTTCTGTTTTATTCTATATTTTCAAATGGATTAGGGTTTAAATGCCAACATCATGTTCCACATTTATATTCTTTATAGTTTTTTTTACTAATTTTTTAGATAGTTATAAAATTACATTTTTTTTTGGATGAAAATATGAAAACAATGACTTTGTACCTCTTTTAAATATTGTAAAATGTTTCAAAAAAAAAAAAATTGGTCTCCAAACATATTTGATATGATCATATTAAGCAGTTCTAATCGACTATTTAAACTTTAAAAACAAAAATAAAGATGTAAGATGTGATGAGACACAAAATCAATTAAGCATTTTAATCCACTCTTTGAAAATATCATCCGTCTAAATTCAATAATTATGGATGCATCATGCATTACCGATCGAACCATACTCGAACTGCAATAATAGATTAACTGAATGCATTTTTTGGTGGAGTAATCATGCCGTTTTACTTTTCATGTTTTATTACTACATTTAACGAGGAATCAATGGAAAAAAAATGTAGTCGTTGGTGGTAATGCCATAAGGCATGAGCTGATGGTGTCATGACAATTGAATACAATATTGCTTTGAAGCTTGCCCATATATGTCCCAATGACCCATATATAATTCACATAATAAAATCACCACAGATGAAAAAAAATGAAAACGCATACATAATTTTTTAGTTCAAAAAATAACTTCTACAGCAACAAACATGGTAACAATTTTTAGCCTTTAAATAAGTGACCAATAATTCATCTAAAACTTGAATTTCCAGATTCAAAACTTTCACGAAGTTGGTCATTACTAAATTATTTTAGTAGGATAGATTGATTAGTGTTACTTTTTGTTTTTATTTTTTATCTGTACTTAAATATTATTCTACAAGATACTCCTTATTTATTAAAACAAGATATACAATAGAATTTTGAAAAAAAAAATTTCCAAATATTTCTCTTGAAAAAAGTAAACCTTTTCCCCAAATGGGAAAAATGAATTTTACAAATTGGATCTAGAAGGCCAGCATGCTTTCTATAAAATAGCAATGAGCCAATGATAGAGATAACAACCAAATTTAAGTAAAGAGAAAAAAAAAATCTAATTTATGAATATCAAAATTGGATGCACAACATCGAACAATTCAGTTTTCAAATATTGCAAAATTTATTTAGTAGCGTCTAATTTTACTCAAATTCAATCTAATTGATACGAGAAATGAAGAAATTATTCTTTTTTGTTCCAAAAATTCAGGGGTGCAAAAAGAATCGGATACAGAGACATTTTAATTTTTCAGATACAGATAAAAAATTAGATGAATTCAGACACAAATACGGAGCAGACCGGATATTTATTAAAAAAATACTAAAGTTCATAATATTTATCTAAATATAATAGTAAATAAGATATTTTTTTCGTAATATATATATATTAAATTATATGGTATACATCTACTATTTGAATACAAATATTTAATACATAAAATCATATTATATCCGCATATGTATTAACGCAGATATTTAAATTTAAATATCCATATATCTATCTAATTTTTAAATACGAATCAAATACGAATCGGATATTATCCATTCCGTTTTCACCCCTATCCAAAATGGAACCATCCAAATAAAATTTCAAGAGAATCAAGACGATTAAATTCCAGGAATACTCCCTCCTATTTTAATTTTTTTTGCGGTTTGGCACCCCTTAAACGCCGCCAGTAAATTAGTAAAGAGGTTAAACAACTAAACTCGCGCTACCACCAACACCAAGTAGTGTTTTTGGCATTAATTCATTTTCATGAAGCCTACAATTATATGACTAAATTTAGACCTACTCTGACGGTTAATTAATGCCATCCAAAAACAACCATGCGCAGATTTCGTTTCCTTGCGACCTTGTAACAAACCACCTTTTTTTTTTGGCTAATTCTGTTAATATTTACATGATTGATATCTGTGAAAAAAAAAAATCTTTCTGCTATACCTGACCTACTATATATTGACATGCCACAAAGAACGCTTAATTGTATCCTATAAATTGTGGTGCCAGCACCCCATTCCAACTCCATTTTGTAAATTAATTAAGCCTGATATCTATCTGGCTTACACAGGGGCCCTACCTTCCACAGGCCCCATTCCAACTCCACAATTTTGTATCATTTATCTTATTTCTTTCTCGTAAAGAAAAATATGGAGCAAGAAAGGAACAATGGCATGTCCAACAATGCCATCGTGGTCGTTCACCGCCGCAAAAATGGCATCAAAAAGCGCGGGCTACAAGCCTTATGGGCAACCATTTTGTTGCAATTCAAAATCCGAGCTCCCAAAAAGGCGACGATAGCCGCCCATAAGGATAATAAAAAGGAGAACACGCGTGAATCCCCCGACAAAAGCGAAACCACATGGAAGGACATCGTGGGCGGTATTCGACCCCTGCATCTGCAGCCGCTCGATTACCGCTCCTCTATTTCCTTGCCACCACCACCTCCACCACCCCCCTTTAATAAAGAGATTTACCATGATGTGGCATTGCCTCCTTCGTCTCCAGAGCGTTCGTCCGATGGCATGAGCAGCAGTTATTGCTCTGCCGTGGACCTACAGGCTCTAGACAAGAGCAGCGATGACACAGAGGGCGCAATTGACGTGGAAGGAGGATCAGATGTTATCGACACGCAAGCAGAGGAGTTCATCGCAAAGTTCTACGAGCAAATCAGGCTGCAGAGGCTTCAGTCATTGAGCGAGAGTAATTTGCAGACCGAAGATGGTGATTAATTTGTTAAGAGAGATCTTGGCCTTTTATGTTATGATTCTTTCTTTTTAAATTTTGAATTTGAGTGATTTTTGTTTTGTTTTAGGTGAGGATAAAATTGCGGTTGCATAAGTATCTTTTTGATGTTATATATGTGAAAGCTGCAATGTCTTCAAAGAGAGATTGACAAGTGGTATATATTAATTAATTATGACTTATGAGGGAGTGATATTATTATTGTATATTAATAAGAGCATTGGAAATTTTGTACATTGGTATAGCATTTGTATTGGATATTATTATATATTAAGAGACCTAATAAAGCTCTTCAATTTGTGTCTTTTGTTGAATAGTTTTCTTTCTTTTATCATTCTTATTCTAGTTAAACCATCTGCCTAACACGTATCATGATGGATTTTGTGAGAGTCGCGTGTTCAATTATATAAAAAATATTTAAATAAAAATATTCACATAGATGTAAGGGTGCAAACGGATTGGATACGGATCGGCCAGTGGTAAAATCATATATGTATTCGTTTTTATTTTTCGAATACAGATGCAAATTGAAAACTAAAAAGATACGAATATGGATCAAATATTAAACGGTATGAATACATATCAAATGTCTAACGGATATTCAATAAATTATTTTTTCATTAGAACAAAAAAATATATTTCAGACATTCAATTATTATGGTAAATAAAATAATATTTTTTGTGTTAAACTTGTTATGTCATTACAAAATATAATTTTTAGATAAAACTTAATAACCAACATAACCATATTTTAATTCAATAAATATCAATAGAAAAATATTCCTCTAACCATATATGATTATAATATAGGTGGATAAAAAATGTCCGTATTCAATTATCTACATCTGTATTCAAATATGCACATACAAATATCCGGAAAAAAAAATAATAGAAACAGATTATTATCCGTATTCAAGTCTGTTTATGAAATTGAAACTGTATCCGTATCTATATAAATCATATTCATATATGTATCCGTATCTACATAAATCATATTCATATATGTATCCGTATAAATCATATATGTATCTTTATCCATATCTGCATATTCAGATCTGCAAAAACGGATAATATCTGATCCGTATGCACCCTTTGATAGATGTCGGAATTAACGGAATCCCTTATCCAGCAAAAGGCAAATTTTATTTCTAAAGATAAGCACAAAAATTCCACCTCTTAATATTGAATTTCCATTCATGACTTTTAGGAGCAAAATCAGAAGTTTAGTATAATGGATGCTGAATTTGATTAAAAAAAATTATAATTAGCAAGATATATGGAGAACAAGACATATGTGTTGCTTTAATTAAACAAAATTATTATTAATAAATGAAACAAATTATAATATTTTATTTAAAAATAGCATAAATTACACATAAAATTTATAATTATATTGAACCATTTGAGCTGAAGCCCTTGCACCTGATGGCTTTCATTTAATTCAGATAATGAATGAGACAACTCAGCAAGCATGATTTAGTGTATGACAAAAGACATGAATCGAATTATTGGAAGCACCATTATGCATTTTTCTTGGCAAATGTTGGTTTAATTTCTTACATGCTCTACTTTTCTGAGCTTATAACTTATTTTTACATATAATAATTCGTTAACTTCTTTACTTTTATTTTGTGAAGATTTGATTACTCGGGGGAAAAAACAGAGACAAAAATGAAAGATATAAAGAAAAAGAAAAGAGTTTATCTCACATCCTTGCTTTTTATATATGTAGAATTAAACCATTAACTTGGTTTGTCTTCATCAATAATTAGAAGCCAAACAGAGAAGCATAGTTTTTTTTTTTTTTTTTAACCTATCCTTATATGACTAAAAAAAACAGAAACATACCTAATAAAATTGTTAATGATCACATTATATATACTTTCTAAAAATTAATTCAAAACACAACTACTTGAACAACAAACTAGGTTCTACATACTACGATCAACTCCCGGCCTTCTCTGCGGCTGACATCTTACTTAGCCTACTTGGTGCGGGCTTAGCCTCTTTTCCCGCTATTCGTCTACCCGTAACCCGACAGCGAGCAGACCCGAACAAAGCTCTCTGTGCAACTGCTCCGGAATAAGGGCTACTGTTGTTGGATTTGTTGTGGTCGGTATTGTGCGATCCATTATGTGTTGTTTGATTTGTGCGTTCGCTTGCTGCTGAGCCTGCCTCCATTGTTTCCATAGAGAGAAACGAGAGAGGGGGGGGGGGGTTGGTTTTAGCCTTGTTTGGTTATATATCATAGTCTCTACTGTATTTATAGAGACAGAGCAACAATAAAGGTTCTGGTTTTGGGTTTAAATTCAAATCTGCTTAAACTGGGTAATTGGAAAGTATCTGCGCACCTTTAATTCAGAATTAAGTTAAGACGTGAAAGAAATACTGATGCTAATTTTAACTCATTAAAATAAATTTCAGAATCTTTTGCGAATTTATCCAAGTATTTTAAATATCAAAATGTAAAAAAATAACGCAAGTACTAATTAAGCTCAGTGCATTATGAAAAATATAATAATGAATATGCTTAAGTTCGCATTGAAGTAAAGACGTTAAAATATGCACTACTTGTTTTAATCACAATACAATAATATTAGAATGGAGTAGTTGATTGGGTATGGATCGGATTTGGAATTAAAAGATTTAAAAACTCACTTTTGTGGGACCAAATTAAATAGGTTGATATAGATTCCTAGGGGTGACACATGGTGATAAGTCATGGTGGGGGGATTGAATTATTCCTTGGAGATCTTGCAAGATAAGAAAAAGAAAGATCCACGGTTAGCTGGACACACCGACAAGTGGGACCCACGATCCGGCCATTTGTCATGAAGAAAACATAACGAGTATCAATATCATGCCATACACAATCATAAAACAGCAACAACTCATACTAACACAGATGAATAATGAATTTGTGAATTTGTAAACTGAGATGTGTCTCTATATCTTTCTCTGCTTTTTAGTTTCTCTGTCTTTGTTGAAATGGATCATTCCTCGCCGATCTCTAAAGCATTCAAAAAGAAATACTTTGAGTGGATTATAAAGGGAGATAAGCCAAAGAGGGC
Organism: Carex arenaria; assembly: GCA_964058825.1. NCBI lineage: Eukaryota > Viridiplantae > Streptophyta > Magnoliopsida > Poales > Cyperaceae > Carex > Carex arenaria. Next base: position 200,646 of record CAXKVW010000417.1, read on the forward strand.
GGTCCCTAGATTCTGATTTCAATAAGAGAGAGAATCTCATATGGAATCTGAGTACTCCAACAATCATCAGCTCTAACCTTTCTAATAAAGATACGAAGTACGGCGGTAAAATATGCTATGATCTCATGTGAAAAGGAATATATTTATGGCTACAATATATTAATTTGATCATTTTATAATAACTATGACAATGATAAAAACTAAAATTTAAATTTAAATTATGACATTTAAAATATAATGCACATAGAATATGATGCATTTTCGTACAAAGGTTACCATTCATCACGCTATTTAAAACTTATAACGAGGTATGGTTACTAGAGTATGGAATATCAAATTATCCTCAATTTACATAAATTTAATACACAATCAATTTATGAATCCAACAATATCTATAAACATTTTTATGTTTTGAAATTTTCAATTATATTAAAACTGTTTTATCAATGTTGACTAAATATCCATCGTCAAAATATCCCAACCCATGCTTCACTCTGAGCTTCTTGTTTTTTCAAAGATTTTATCACGACAATTTTTCAATCTGAAAAGGTACTCTGAATGCAAAGCCCCAGAATACAATACTTGCCTACTAGGGAGATAATTAAAGTGGAAGAAAAAAAAATGGGAAATTGAAACATCAAAGTGTGTTTTATTTTTAAGAAGCATTTCCTATAATAAAAGCAAAAGAAAAAAAAAACATCAACCAGGAAACAACAATAGGATTTAAAGCAATAGTTAACTAAAAATTCCTATTAAATTTCTATGTACAAAAAAGGAGCACAGTTGTTCGATAAAAATAGGGAATTGCAAGTTTGCAACCAAGAAAACTTATAAACTATTGGTACAAAGAGCTAACAATGAAAGAACAAAAAAAAGGAGACAAGACGAGGGTAGGAGAGAACTACAATTTGTAGTATATGCCTTTGATGTGTAAGACCCCTGCTACAAGTCCCCAGAAGAGCACCTCCAGCAAAACAAATGCTAGAGTTCCCCATCTTTTTGAGTTGCAGATTTTTTGTAGAGAAGATTCTGTCAAACTTACCTATACAAAAGCAATGAATGCAATATTCCCACAGAGAATATGTTCCATTAGATTCCTTCAACACAAATAATATATGAAAGTGATAGAGCGGACTAAGGTATCACATTCGCAAATTTCCTGTGAAAAATCCATGTATATCAAGTAGATATTATGGAGAGAAAAAATTCACTTTCTCCATTTGACTGACCAATGTAGAGTTTTTTTTCCAATGTTTGCTCTGTTTTAGCAAACAACTAAGAGGCAACTACTCAGTACTCGTAAATTTCACATCACATGGTTTCGTTACTATCAAAGCAGTTATATGTAACATAAATTCAAGATTATAAAAAATTTCCAATTACAATGATAGTTATAAAAACCCGAGTGAGAGAGAGAGAGAGAGAGTACCAGGTTATTTGAAGGTGAGCGCCAGTAAAATCCTTGTAGGAAAATAGGAAATATTTCTGATGCGGCCAAAATAAATACTATCAAAGCATTCATCCCCATCCATTGAAATATAACTAATGGCGCGGTAAATTTTATAATATCGACCTGTGTTAAATCAACAACAGGGGTTATATGTTAAATATGTAAACTTACGGAGCACAAATTATTGGATCAATTTACAAAATAACCAACGATTTGTATTGTACTGAACAGTGCAGTAGTTGCCCAATATTTTGGGTCAATGCACCTTAATTGCAAGAAGCAGATATACTCTACAGACCACAAATAGTGCATGTTTCCCAAAATATGCAAATCAGCTGTAATTAAGACAAAATTGACTCGAATTTACAGTTAATGATTACGCAAACAAGCCTCTACTTTAACCTACTTTGGTCAAATTAACCCTTAGCTGTGCAAATCATATTCAATTTATCAGCAATTTTGCAATTAGCCTCAATCCAAAATACAAGTAATAAATCCTCAAAATTTCCCATAAAATATGTGCTATATAAGACACTGCTATAAAACCAGCTGATGCCCAGAACCAGAAGAACAGAACATGCAAACTTACCATGAAGTATATAAATATTAATGCAAATCCTGATACCCCAGCAGTAAGAAACATGTAGCTGACTGAATACAACGGCTTGCTAAAAGGCATACCTAACAAAAGTATAGCAATTACTGAATTACATGAAGAAAAAAAGTATATTTGTCTAGTGCTACTATTGAACCTTGAAATATGATGTGTGCCCCATTATAATTTGGATTTTGGACATGATCTATACCCTGCTTCTCTAATTTCTTAGGACAATCTGAAGTACAGCCTCCAGGTTCCGTTACTAATCCGGAAAAAGACAACAAGGGAGGAGGAAGGTAAGTTTGACATCATTTGAAAAGAGAAGACGGGTACACATGATTATATTAGAATTATATAGTATTGCCTCTATCAAGTTCCCAATGTAGCAAATAAACAATTATGAGTGCAAACGGAGCAAATTTGGAGCGGATAATGCTAATACCAAATTCGTATCCATATTTTATTGAGCAGATACAAATATGGATGGTAAACGGATGTTAAAATTTAAAACCAAATCCACCTTAAACGTATATGGATACGGAGCGGATAATCCACGAATACGGATTTGAATACAGATACGAAACAAATAATTGAGTCATGTGGACTTTAAGATACAAATACTAGTTAACAAAATTCAAATATGAAAATTCATTTATTCAAATAAATTTTCTCATATTTGTACATTATTGTTGACCCATAAAAATAAGGGAAAAGATTAAAAAAAAAATAATAGAAGTTGAATAAAAACAGAAAACATGAAGAAGGGAGTTAGAAATAATCATAAAACACAAAAAGGGAGCAGAAATAGAGGTGGCCATTGGCCCAGAAAAATGGAAAGAAAGGGGAAAAGGGAAGAAAAGAAAATCAGAAAAAAAAAAAAAGGAGAGAAAAGGAAAAGGATGTCCGGATCACATGTTTGGTTAGGAGATAGGAGATAGGAGAGAGGCTGTGGGTTTGGGGCTCAAATAATGGGTTTCAGATATAAATGGACATCCGTTCCATTTACTGGTTAAAAATGATTATTTGTTTCCACATTTGGACCTTTTTTTCTTATTTAAAAATATCCGAATTCGTATCCGCAATATTATCCGCTCCATTTATCCGAATTCGGAGCGAAATCGGAGCAGATTTGAAGGGATATTTCCGGATTTGTTTTCAGGCCTAATCATGACTCATGATATTAGTTGTAAAATTGATTTTACCTAAAAGTTGCACTGCATATGCTAAGATTATGAGGATCAACGAAGACACCAACCAAAGAAGTATTCTTTCAGGGTGTCCCTACAAAAACCAGTAACTTGTGTCATATATACTAAGTGAAAAAAGTAACATAGCACTGCAACAGCTCTAACTTGAAGGCCTAAACTATTTCATCTGTGGTATGCTATAGTTGTTTCAAAATGACTTAAAAAGCATTTTGAGAGAACAAGAATGAAATTATTTTCATCTTCATAGAAAAAGTAACCTAAGTTCTGTGAATCCTCGTCAAACAGGACAAAGAGAACTCGTGTTTGCTTTATTTTTTCCTGATTTTATTATTGGTTCCTCATCTTAATTTCATTCTGAGTCTCCCCAGTTAATAAAGCACCCACAAAAATGGAGAAGGAAAAATGAAGAAACTCAGAAGGATAAAGATGGTACAAGTCTGGTACATAAGGAGCTTACAGGCAAGAAATAAGTCAAAATGCTTCAAGAGATATCATCTACGTACCTTGTAATGGATAATAATGTGGCCAAAAAACAACCCAACAAAGCATGACACTGCTGCCATTATTGTACTGCCGACAAACAAATCAAGATAATGGTTAGGCAGAAAAGACTGACAGGTACAAGTGCCAGACTTAAAGGATCAAAATGTAATTTAGGCCTCTCCTGGACAATAATAAAAATCAAATTAGGTACCTACAGGTAGATACCGAACCAGGCAATTGAGTCTTACACATTACATTACAGTATGGATGAATAAAGTAATCCTCATATAACACTGAAATGATTCTTACAATCAAAGCATACTCAACTGGGAACCGACATTACAATTTAAATGTCGCATGTACAATATCATGCTGATATGGTTACGATTCTTCAATATCATTCGAATATACATCTACTCTTAAACCTTACACAGGCTCTCAGGTCACCTCAACTAAGCAATCAGACAACAAAAGAGCACAAAATAAACAAACCAAATTGGGATTGATCACTAGTCAGCTCATGGTAGAGCAATACCTTAATAAACCCTCGGGATCGAATGGTGCCAAGCACCAGACAGGTGCCCCTGAGGGGACAGGCCCATAGTCAGGGGAGTTGACACTACATTCCTGTCATGAATGTACTCCCGTAAGAATTGTAATACAAACAATGTTCATTGGACTCTGAGCTTTATTCAACATTTAACATAAGGTCACTTAGGTTGGGTTGATCAGTTAATGCTTACATGCAAATTAAGGCTTATTTATCAGGATTAGTTGCACCAATGAAGTGTAGTGTTATTGAGCTTCATAGCTTTAGCTTTGTTGCCCAACAAAGGGCTAGGATTAGTTGTGTATTGTTGGGGCCTAGTAAGCGCCTGAGGATAATTGAGGGGAAAGGCTAAACTTATACTTAACAAGGTCATATTTGAAAACATATTATTACTTCCTAGTTTGTTAAAAGAAAACGAAGTAATACAAGAACCTTAGTTCTTTTATAGACCGGGTGCATGTAGAGATGGTTTTGTCCGAGGACAAACCGGTCTACCAATCCCACTGCATTGCATGGAGGGTCCAGGCTACCTCTCACTCCACATTGCACCTGAAATAAACCAAAAAAAAAAAGTTTTAAAACTACAGAAACTGTGACAAATTGCAACAAGTGAAGTACAGCCAATAATATACACAGTAAAAAATTTCACAATAAAGCCCAAAGAACATACAAGTACGGTGCCGTTTGTCCCTAAATTGGTGAAGTTCTTGTTTTGAACTTGAAATTCCCAATCTGGTACATAGAGGCCCAAAAGCAAGCCAATATAAAGCATAGAAATTATAACAGCAACAGTCCTTCACAATTGAAAAGAGTGGCAGAGACATAAGGAGGGAGCAAAAGAGAGGAAGGGAGGGAGGGAGAGAGTAAATTAGATCCAATTAGATTTCAGAAAGAAAAAAAAACAGAGCGAGTCAATTTGATCCATTTTCGGCAGCCTTGGCAGCCACTGCCAATATTTCAAGAGTGAGAGAGAGAGAGAGTCAATAAAATCCATTTCGGCATAATTTCAAATTTACCCTCTTGGGTGAGAAAATATCACCCTTTGAGCCTATCCTATACCATTTGCTTAAAAATTATGGTTCAAGACATGCTTCCCCATCCTATGTATCAGATAGTTACTATAGGATGACTTCTCATTTTACAATTTATGAGTAGAAAGTCTAAGGTTTTCTAGGGGTATTCATGAAAATCAACAGAGAATTAAGTTAGAAAAACTCACCACTGGAGATAATATTTCCTGACAAAAGAAATAGCAGAGTCAACCGAGACATTTCTAACGAGCCAAATCTCTGAAATTGCCGCAAGGAAGTATCCTATTGCAATTCTCTAAGTTGATGTACAAAGTTGGTAAACATGTATTTAGAAGCTTCCAAACAGTCACAAGTCAGGATATTATTCTTATTGCAGCTAGTCAAAAGTTGCTTGGTATTTTTCAACCTTACTTGTAAGACACCAAATAAACGGATTTGGTCTATGTCGACTCCATAAGTCAGATTGTTATGCCCGTGAAAAAACCCACCTAAAGTGGAAGACGAAAAATTCAAACAAAAGGCATCAAATTAGTGAAATGCAAGATGATACTACAAGCATATAATTGATTTCAGTAGTCACTGTTATTTCCATGATATGATTTGTATAAATGTGGAGTAAACTGAGGTATGTTTTAACCAAACTTGTTTCTTGATTATTCTTCAGATGATATTCATAGGATTCCATGGTACAGAACTGACATGAAGACAAGATATGTAAAAGACAGAAAAGGAGCTGAGAGAAAACCTTGAATAATCAAGCCCAAAACAAAGAGCTTAATTGTCCTTAAAATAACCTTCTTTGTAGCACTTGATTTGCTAGAAATATTCTGACACAAAAATAGAAGAAAGGAAGCAAACAGGTCAAGAAATAAAGTGCATTCTAAGACCAACTACCTAACTGGTACAAATATGAACCAGACCAAAGCAACCGGCACTAATACATGCCAAACTAAAATTAGATGCCCATGTAATTACTAGGAAATTACTAACATACTACATAATTGTATGCCTGATACTTGGGCTCAGGTAATTACTAACATACTAGGTAATTATATGCCTGGTACAGTTGCTACTATGCTGGTATGATGATACTGGTACAGAATAACTGACCCTACCTTAAACACAAGTGCAATAGAGACACCGATGATGAACAAAAAAGCTGGCATGACATAATCTGCGAGGGTGACACCAAACCAAGGTGCATGGTTAATTGACGGAAATGCCCCTCCCGCATCATCCACCAATATCATTATCTAAACATTTAAAAAAAATTGTAATGTAAATGAGAATCAATGAATAAAGACAAAGGTTATAAATTTTGACTAATACATGTCAGTTTGGTGAGATATGGTATTTAGTTTCATTTGACTCAATTAACCTTCATTATATGTAATCAATGAATAGAGGCACATATTTGACTTTTTTCTTTCCTCGTTTAGTGGGACACAGACACACAGTATTCTTTTGAGAATTGGACAAGTGATGAGAGCGTACAGCAACTGTGAGACCACGAAATACATCGAGAGAAACAAGGCGGGGGCTCTTAGCCGGACGCGTGTCAGGAGGTGGAGATGCGATGGAGGCGGTGGCGGGTTGGTGTTCGGGTGGTTGCCATGGACGGATCTCGTCATCGATCGGCGGAGATGGCGAAGGAGACGGAGAAGTGGAGACGAGAGGGATGCGCTCTTCATCTCTTTCTTCTCCGGTGGTCGAGACTCGCGCTGTCTCCATTTGGAGTCGAGAGGGAAGCTGGGCACAGAAGACGAGGGGGTTTTGACTTTTGACTGAGGGAAAATTTCATGTGTACCCTCAAAAACTTTAAAATTAAGTTTCTCCGTCTAAAATTCATAATATCATATTTACTCTTCTAAATTTAAAAACATCACAGATTTATCTCTATTATTGTTTTTTCTATTAAAACGCATTTTAAATTTATTAAGTATCCATTTCATTCTTTATTAGAAAATAAAAAAGATATATAGCATGTATAAGATAAATGTCAGTATGTTAATTAGTTAGAATTATTTCTCTAATTTTGATACACAAACCGTGACATTTAGGTATATACTTATGTAAGCGTTGAAAGTAAATAAATATAAACTTAAAAACTAACTAATTAGAAGATTAATTTTTTTTTAAACGTGTTACATTTTTTTTATTTTTCTTAATAAGAGTAAAATCAATATTTTAAATATTTAAATGTAATTTAAAAACAATAAAATGGATAAGTTTGTAAGTTTTTGCAATTTACAAAGATTAGTATGATATTATGGATTTTAGAGGGATAATATACATGAAATTCGCCCTTTGACTATTTCACAACTTTCACAAAAGGGTGCCCTTGTTATTCACATTCTCGAAAAAATTAATCCAATACACGGGAGGGGCGTCCAAAACATGGAATGCATCATTTCAAGCATCCAATTTGTCGATTCGTTTAATCGTTTTTATTACAACCAAACAATAGTTATAGTGTGATATTAACTTGGCAGTCCTATTTTCTTTGTGGCCAAAATTATATGGCGCTTGTCGTAATTTTTTTTTTTTTTTTTTAAAATAGACATGAATGTCCTTCTATTATATAAAAGTAAGTTCAAATAAAAGAAAAAACGAAATATTAAATCTACCCAACGAAACCCATTGCCAGGACCGGTCTCAGCAGCTTATCCGACATCCTAAACCAGATGCCTACGTCCAAGACAGTCATCAAGGAGTGGTATCACAGTTTCAAACACAGTTTCAGACGAATTACTTGTCGTAAAATCAATTTTACAGGTATTGGGTTTTATAAAAACCAGACACAAGGAATAATTTCAGGTTGCAGTTGAATTTAAATTTAGCGTCATTCAAGTCATATTCGCATTTTTACATTTCAGGACTGTCAGATAAAAATACAACGCTCCCAAATTTTTGTTATTCATGTTGTACAAACAGAAAATCAGCGGGAAAAAAACGTCATGTTTATTATTTTTTCATTTTCATAACTTTTTGTCTGTCATGATAGAATATTGTGTTATTTTCTTTTTTAATATACCTATCAAGTCATTAAACAATATCCAACGCCTTCATCGAGATATTTATTTTTTATTAAGGACGGTTCTAGCTTACATAATAAAAATGGTAAACATTCTTTTATTTATCCGTTTACTTCATTTGATTTATTATTGGCCTTATTAAAAAAATTAATTAATCAATTTACTCGTCAAATTTTATTTTTTTAATATAAAAGAAAGAGAGATAAGAACCGGACATATGGACCTTCATATTTTTCTCAAAAAAAGAAAAAAAAACACGGCCGAAGTACTTTGGAAAAGGAAATTATATAAAAGAAATAATTGCTTAATTTTATTATATGTTTTGACTTTTAGGGCGTGTTCGGCTGTCACTGTTTCTGTGAGAAAAAAAATTCACTCAGGACATGTTCGGCCACTCCACTGTTCCCGCGGAAAAAAAATTTCAGTTGAACTGAATTTTTTTTCCCACGTGAACAGTAATTTTTAGTTCAATTCCCGTGCCCATGCCTATTCCCAATGGCCCACCAAGCAGGTCCTTAGAGTGAATTTTTTTTTCCCACGGGAATAGTGTCTCGGCCATTTAAATTGGACCTGAATCTAAACCCAAACTCATTTCCGTTTCCGCTTGACAACTGAACACGTCTTTATAATGCAATAAAAAATTCTAATTTTGCACGAGGACATTATTCAGGTTTCAAAGCTGATTTTTTTCAGCATAGATCTACGCAATCTTTCGTGCAGCAACTTACTTTTTTTCTTTCTTTTTTTAAGGTTGGCAGCCAATGGAATTAGTGCAGTTTTAATTTATTTGCTCGGTAGTAATAACCATGACTGCATACTTTAATTAAAAAAAGAAAATAAGCCGGAAAGTGATTGAAAATGCATCGCATAATTTAAGATTAATTTATCAATATTTATAGTTTTAAGTCTGCATTTTTGGCAAGTGATTTTTTTATCAGTAGCAGGTGATATACAGAAAAATTATTATCTTCGAGTGGAAAAATATAAATTTTTATTAATTCGAGTGGAAAAATTATAGATCCTCTGGAAAGAAGAAACATATATTGTAAAGATATGGCAGCAATTTTCACATAGATACAAGACAATGCTTTGAGAAACTTTTTGCGGATAAAACATGCTTCGTGAGACGAAACAATTATCTAGCAAACTTTATACTTGACAGCGTTAATAAATAATAATAACATTATTTTAATGAGAATAAGCAGAATATTTTTTTTTGAACGAATCAAACAAAGATCGAGGAGCACGTAAAGATGGTTTTGGACAGCTCTCTTGATTATTGGTCAACCGATAAGTTTGCAGACTAAATCTTCCTTTTTCCTTAATAAAATTTATTTTATTCCTTACTACTACTATTATTGTTATGGGAAAATTGTTTTCATGTCACTCTAAAATATGAAAATTAGAAAATTGTCATTCCAAAACATAAAATTAGTTATTTACTACTCTAAAATCGTTAAATTTATGAAATTGTCACAATTATACATCTAATAAACATATTTGATTGAAATTATTCTGAAGAATATTGTATAAAAAAACATATTTTGATATTTCCAAAATTATCCTTCAAGTTTTACCCTCGTCCTTCCCAAATTCTTCCCTAATCCTTCCCAAATTCTTCTTTCAATCCTTCCCAAAACGTATTTTGATTATTCTGAGAACTAAAATTATTCCTATCTCAATCCTTCCCAAATTCTTCTCAAATTTTACCCTCATTAATCAAGTCAGAAACTAATTTAATTTACCAGTTCATGAATAGCTTCGTCAGAATCTTTGATTCAGTTGTTGTGTTCTCAGATTCGATTGGGGTCATTACGTGATCAGAGGAGGAGAAGAGAAGGAAAAGCATCTGGATGGAGAGCGATACGGAGAGGAGACGAGAGGCTTCAAAGACGGGAGGGAGGTAAGTGGAGGAGGAGAATGGGAGGGAGAGCGTCTACTGAGGAGAGGACACGAAGAGGAGAAAGAGCCCAGTACAATTGAATCGGACGGTCCAAAATTGCTCTTTTTAACATAGCACAAATCTCAAAGCATAAATAATACTGCCCTCTGACCATCAGAGTAGGCACCGATGAAACAGTACTGGGGTATTTTAGTCATTATTAAAATTTGTTGAATTTTCAGAAATTTTTTAATCGAAAATCTAAACTATATGTATAATTGTGGCAATGCTAAATATAATGATTTTAGAGTGGTAATTTGCTAATTTAAGATTTTGGAGTGACAAATTTCTAATTTTCATGTTTTGGAGTGACAATTTTTTTTCTCTATTGTTATTGTTTTGCAAGAGGGAGAGGGGGTGTCCGATGTCCATTGGACCAGAGTCTATTCGATAAGTGGTTTCTACCGTTCGATCCATCAAAGATCTGTGTGCACGGATATTAAAGTAAACAGTACAGATATTAAAGTAATACGCACAGATCTTGAAATGAATTAGACGATAGAAATCACCCATCAAACAGACTCTGATCTGATGGACATAGAATACCCCCTCTCCCTTTGCAAGAAAAAGCCAGATGGCTACAAAATCGAGAAACAAAGTTGGAAGATCATGACTCATGAGGCAACTTTAATTTATTGAGGCCAGTTTGTATCAACTACCCGTCTGGCTTCTAAAAGAAATGTCAAGAACAAAGTTGACTAGCAGAAAGAGAGGAATTCGCATCCTCTGAGATATCTCAAATTTTACGCGACTTTACGGAAAATCTGAACTGTTTAAATAGTTTTACACCAATCTCCAAGTAAAAATAATACTGGCCCCCTCCGCTATTCCGAATAGGCACCGAACACGTCGGTCACGCAAAAATTGATATATCTCAGAGGATACACACTCGATCAAGATACAGGCGAGTCCATATCCTCTGAGGTATCTCAATTTTTGCGTGACCGACGTGTCCGGTGCCTATTAAGATACAGGCGAGTCCGTATCCTCTGAGATATCTCAATTTTTGCGTGACCGACGTGTCCGGTGCCTATTCGGGGAAGCGTAGGGGGCCAGTATTATTTGAGCATTGAGATTCGTGCAGAACGTATTTGAACGATTGAGATATTCCAAAAAGTCACGCAAAGTTTGAGATATCTCAGAGGATGCGAATTGGATACAGGCAGCTTTTATTCAATCCAGTCCCTGACTATTTCTAATTTCGTTATACTATTATAACCACCACCCGTCTGGCCTCTTCATCGTCAAACGTGCTTTCATAATGCTCTCATTTCATTTCTCCTTTCTCTCGGCATTTACAACAAAATCTCACTGCATCTCATTTTCATTTTTATTGAATCTTATTACTTCTTTCCTCTTGATATAGGAAATTAGTTCCTATATAATACTAGTTATGCACTGATCGCTCTTTCCCTCGTTTCCGTCTTCAGGTGAAAACACTTTTTTTTTTATTTCAATTTAGTCTCCGCCATTTTGTGCTCTACGACCATGGATGTTGATCAGCAATGCGTGAAGCCAAGAGAAATTGATTTGGTCACAATAAGGGCTCAAAAAGCAAGTTCGGTTTTTATTCTCTCTCCATCTCTCTTTATTTTTTGTTAAAATTTTTTTTTATGGCTGGCATAAATAAATGCCAACAAATGTATCGATAGAAAAAGTTTATATACAAATTTTTTGTTTAAATCATATTATGGTATTGAGCCTCTTAATTTCAGTTCGGGCAATATTTTCATGGATTTTACCCATCTCAAATTCTTGAAAGTTCTCATATCTAACAAGAGGTTGTTCCCATATTTTTCTTCTTCTAATATTTAGGTGTTAACACGAAATAATGCAGTAATAGTCTACATTGCTTTCCATTCTCATTTACTATTTTAACCTCTTTCATATTTTATAAAAAAAAAAAATGTATAATCATCATTTCTCATACTCCTAAATTCAGTTTCGGTATATTTTAAGTCTGCTTTGAACTATCTCCCTTCAGAAAATACGAGCAATGTAAAAATGAAATTGGTGCATAAATTAATTTTGCTCGGCCTTCTCTGAAACTCAATTTCAGCGGCCAGAAGATATGAGGCGGCGACTTGGCTTAGAAAAATGGGTGCTACAGAATTGCCAGAAACACCCTCTGAGGAAGAATTTAAGTTTTTTCTTAAAAATGGCATTGTTCTTTGCAATGTGCTTAACAAGATCCGTCCAGGAGCAGTTTCTCAGGTTATATCAACCATGTTACTTCTTTATTTTTTGATAGTTCTCATTCATGTCCCTCAAGATGATAAGTACCTTATAACTGTCCATCAAAAGCAAGTGAACCATCCTCCATTTCCTTCCTCACAAATTAGTTCCTATATTATCTACACATTAAGCAGATACATGTGATATTCTCTTTTTATAAATAGGGTATTTGTTTTGTTTGAAGTTTTCCAGGGGCATTGATAAATTATTGTAGTTATTGTTTTACTTACTATTTTGTAATATGTATTACATATGGCCATGTTCTTCTTCTTGAAATACTGTGTTGACATAAGATTCTACATGTGAAGGTGGTAGAAGAGCCTGTGGGGTCCACTGGACCAGAAGAAATTGCAGCTCTCTGTGCATACCAACATTTTGAAAATTTGAGAAATTTTGTAGTCGCAGTTCAAGATCTGGGTTTACCTACTTTTGAGCCATCTGATCTCCAACAGGCACATTCTTTTTCTTCTTCTTCTTCTTATACATATATTTCCATAAATTTTTGGAAAATTATACTCTGATGCTGGTATGGATGTCAGCCTCTCTTTGTTTACCATTTTTTTAGCTAACCCAGAATGTGGCCTCTGCTACTTCGTACCAGTTTTGGGCTCTGGCCAGTTGGTACAGCCACTGGTACTCCATTATGTTGTGGATACCTTGTTTATGCTTTTCCTAACTCCTATCTGAATTTTTGAGTTGAAGGATACCAATCTCTTCAAACAAACCCAGGCCTGTCTCAAAATATAAAGAACTACAAGAAGGAAAGAATCGATATTTCTTCTGTTATATAAATTTTACAGTGAATTTATTTTTTAAAAATTCAGGAAGGAACAAGTCTCGGTGTAGTGAATTGTATCTTGGCACTCAAGTCATACATAGAGGTTAATAAGCAACAAAGACAGCTTCCACCCAAGAGCCATGGACAATCTACACCCTCTGTCCAAGGGAGACAAGTCATGCGGAAATATTCGGGGCTTTTTAGGAGTTCCTCTCTTAGAGACTCAAATTTGGAAAAGAACACTATAAGTGTGGATTTTTCAATAAAATCTCCGGAAATGGTAGGTAAGATAAGTTAATATACATTTGTTTTTTCAACAGCATCACTGCAACTGCTTGTGCTACCTTTATCCATCCCCCACCCCTCACTAAAAGTATTCTGGCATCTTGATATTTTTTCTATTTATTTGTATCAATTTTATATTAGAGCGGCGAGGCCAAGGCAAGTTTATTTAGCTCAAAGAAAGAGGGCCTCAAAATAAAATGTGCTTCCTTCGAGTGGCAAAAGAAACAGATTCAGGTATTACTTAAATTAATATCCTATTGAGCTGTTGCTACAGTGGCGGATGTAGCAATAGAGAATGAGGGTCCATTGAAACCTATTCCTTCTCAGAAATTTTCTATCTCTGTGCATAATTATACAAAATCATAACAATAAGCTTATTTGACCCCCCCCACATACTTGTAATATTTTTAAGACTGGCCCCCATATTTTTCCAAAAATTAGTAGCTTTTTGTTTATATTGACTCCCATAGTTCAAACTCCTGCCTCTGCCCTTGGTTGCATAGTTTCCACTGAAACCTTTATATTTTTATATTTGCCCATATGAAACTAGGAATATTATAACACCCTGAAAGCTAATTACTGCCCTTGGTTGCATAACTGCCCAAAATTTTTATTTATACAATATTGAAAAAAATAATAAACCAAAAAACCACTTTTTCTAAGAATTTCGAAATCTGCCATGTCTGCCAAATCAAATAGCGGACCAAAAAGTGAAGGTCCGCCAAATTAAACGGCGGACCTTAATTTTTTTTTATTTTTTGTTGTTGTTCTTACAGCAAACACAAAAAAAAAAACTTCATAATTATCAATGAATTCTATAGTCATCATTAATTCAAAGTCAAAGGAATATGGTGTTGAATCTGTTAGAAGAACAAAAGGCAAACAAGTAATGATGATTGTATTAAAATATAATTTTTATATCAAAATTTTGGACATGAGTCAAAACTAAAAAAAAAAAACGGGTGCTGGTCCGCCATTTAAGATGGCGGACCCCAGAATGTGTCTGCCAATTTGAACGGCGGAATTGCCCATTTTGGTCCTCCAATTTGAATGGCGGACATAGCAGAAATGAAATTTCTCAGAAAAAGTGGTTTTTTAGTTTATTATTTTTTTTCAATATGGTATAAATAAAAATTTCGGGCATAACTGCACTTGTTGTGGATGATTATGACGGGGAATGAAAATCAAAACGGTTGTTTGGAGGAAAAACCCATGAAAGAATGCTTGGTGGAGCAACAGGCAAATAAATATTGGAAGGTATACTAGGAAAGTTGCTATATAAATAAATTGAGCAATATGCAAGCAAATACTTGTAGGATCTGAAACATGGTCTTCAAGACTTGAAAAACGGCGTGGAGCATATTGGAAGGCAACAGTTTGAAGATATTGCTAGACTTGGTGCATAACCTTCTTGATTTTCACAATTATTAGTAATTTTTGTTCTTCTAATTATTTGTTGTCTTTTATACTGCATATTCTTATTTCATGGAAAACCTCAAAAATACTTCATATCTCTATAAAACAAGAATGATATCACATTATAACTCTCCGATCCGATGTTATTTAGAAAACAAAAAATTACCCTCCACCATCCCCACGAGTGATAAAAGGAGAGGGTCCATTCTGTTTTTTTTTTTTTCCACTCTGTTGAAAATAAAGAGTAGAGGCATAGGGTATACTCGAATGTTTCATCAGGTTGTACTGGATTTTTTTTTGTCTTTCTGAAACCAGAATGTATTGCTGCATTTACTTTTTTGTTTAGGTGTTTGTTTATTTGCTTATTTACTTTTAGGAAAGAATCTGCATGAGGTTGCCAAAGCTGCATCTGGTTATCAAAAAGTATTGGAGGAGAACAGGAAGTTGTATAACCAAGTGATGGATCTCAAAGGTGAAAATGAGGTGTTTAACTTTTCATCATTAATATTTTTATAGAAAATATTGATATTTGCATCACAACTTCAAGGGGTCAGTTTTGTTTAAATGCCCCGTACTTCATTTGTACCAATAATATGAACAGAAATCCTACTGCTGATTTTTTTTGCCCTTTGAAAATAATAACGATATTCTTGCCCTGAAGATTAGAAGTTAATTAAGTTTTTGTTTATTCACTCATTGTAATAGGAAACATAAGAGTGTATTGTCGTGTGAGGCCATTTTTACCTGGACAGTCCAAGGACCCAAGCACGATTGGGCTGATTGAAGAGGGGAAAATTACAATTGTTACTTCAAAAAATGGAAAGGAAGGGTTCAAACCTTTTAATTTCAATAAAGTGTTTTCCGCTTCTGCCACCCAAGGTTAGTAGTTTTCCTTTTATCTTTTACTGTTATTATGTATTAAACACCAAAGCTCGACTGTTGAAGTTTACTTTTTTTTTATATATACTGACAGAGGTTGTCAGGTTACAACAAGGCATTTCGCTTTTTTCTTTCAGAATTCTACATCCTTGTCATTTTTATATGCAAGCTTTGAGTGACCCTTGTTATTCAGTGCTTTCCTATATGCGGTCTAGTTCTTTCTAATAGTGCCTATTATTTGTGCAATGTTTCAAGTGATTATACTTTCTAGGCGTAGTTTTAGGAAAAATGTTCTTTTAGCAGTAAATAACTCTCAAATGTTATTGCAATAAATAGTTTTCCTAAGTTCTTGGGTTTTTTGGAAGCATAATATGTTAGTTTTCTATTGCTTTTAATTTCCTAAATTTTTTTTCTTTTGTAGAAGAAGTATTTTCGGACATGCAACCTCTCATTCGTTCTGTATTAGATGGGTACAATATTTGCATATTTGCATATGGTCAAACTGGATCTGGAAAGACTTATACAATGGTAGGTACTGAATAAAGAGAAGCTCTTATTTGCTTTTTCCAATAGAACCCCGTTAGTACATATAGAATAAAAAAACAGTAATATAAGTTCAAAAAGAAAAAATCTTTCTCTGGTGCATGGCTTAAACTTCTGCACAGACAATAACAGTGCATGGCATTGTTTTGTCTTGGAACTAACTGGAATGGCTATTGCCTGGCAGAAATAAAATTAAATATTCCTTTTCTTTATCTCTACTAATTTGTGAATTTTAAGTTTGTCTTTTACTTGCTTTATATATGCAGAGTGGTCCTACAGAAATTACAGAAACAAGTATGGGGGTGAACTATAGAGCATTGAATGACCTATTTTATATTGTAGAGAATAGGAGAGAGATTTTTTCGTATGAAATCTCAGTGCAGATGATTGAGATATACAATGAGCAAGTGAGAGATCTCCTTTCCAAAAATGCACTCAATCAAAGATATCCTTCTTTAGCATTTTTATTTTGATTTGGGTTCTTTTATTTAGTAGAAAATTTACAAATATAATGATATTAGAATGTTGGCAAAAATTTACAATATGTAGGCACTTATTTCGTATTTCATTGCATTGATTAATGCTATACAAACAGGAAAATCACAGTTGAGCCTTACTAACCATAGTATTTGAATGCAAGACACTGAATAAGGACCCCTGATTACTCTACAGGACATTTAACAATAATCTAATTCTAAATTTTCCTGCCTTTTGGTTGGTAAGATCACTCAAAACCTTCTGCATGATCCTTCTATGGAATCTCCTTTACTTGTAAAGTACATTAGAAATAAGAAACAACCCACAAAATGGACTTGCCGTGCCTGATACAAGTGTAGTTACTGTACAATCAACTGCCGATGTGATAGAGCTGATGAAATTAGGTCAAGGAAACCGTGCAGTTGGTGCAACGGCTATGAATGATCGAAGCAGTCGGTCACACAGGTTTCATGAGCTCTGTGTCTCTTTCAGATCTGTTTGTTTATTTCTTTTCTTATCCTCTTTTTGAAGATTGATGAGTATGCACAACCTGTTTCCATTGATATGCAAACATCAGTGTTTGATACATATAAATTTACAAAAAGACAGTCCTTAGTCTATAGCCAGGATATCTCTCTCTCTCTGAAAAACTTGACAGAGGCTGTCCAGGATCTCTCTCTCTCTGTCTTTTTGGTGTTTTTATTCCTTTTTTCCTTGAAATAATTCTTTTTTTTTTTTTTGGTAAAACAATAATCTCTTTTTTAATTAATCTAATTTTTATGGTTAAACCCTCTCTCTCCTTTGAACCCCTCAAAGAGTAGCATTTCATTCTGGCTTGTATTTTACTTCAAATGCTGTAAAAATATTTTGCACCAACTCAATGAATCTATTTTCACAGTTGCCTGACGATTCATGTAAAGGGAAGGGAATTGACATCTGGCACGGTCCAACGCGGATGCATGCATTTAATTGATTTAGCGGGAAGTGAAAGGATCGAGAAATCAGAGGCCAGGGGAGAGAGGTTGAAGGAGGCGCAACACATAAACAAATCTCTCTCTGCTTTAGGAGATGTTATTGCTTCTCTTGCACAAAGGAGCTCTCATGTCCCTTATAGGAACAGCAAACTTACTCAACTGCTACAAGGTTCTCTCGGTGAGCCTTTTCTTTCTTCTTGCTCTTTTTTTCTTTTTTTCTTTTTCCTTTGGAACAAAGTGGCTGGTGCTGCCAATTTTCATTAGGAATTAGAAATGAAGTTTTTGATAGACAAACTAAAGAGAACATCAAGCAAAGCACCCTTCTGGTAGGACTTGTTGTTCTTATAGTAGATGGAAGATAGGACCTTAGACCAAATCTGCATATCCACCTTGTAAAACCCAACATTAGAACTCATACCGACTTCATTACGAGTTGAGACTTGTACATACTCTCTGGCACCAAACAATACAACCATTTCTTGGCTTATACAAACTCCTTTTGTGAGTCCTCTCAAAAAACTAATTTATTTTTGGATTAGTCCATAAATAATTATATTGCTTGAATGCTACAATATACAAATCAAAGGGATAAAAGAGCATAGAACTTGATAGATAGCTAACAGTCTGAATTCAACAAGCCTAAATGCAGAAAGTTGCTTGAATTCAACAAGCCACTTTCCCTCCTCCCTCTCTCTCCAGTAAGTGCATAAACAAGTACAAAAAAAAAAATCAATGTGGAATAACGGCTTATCCCTTTATATGCATGTTTGTAGCTGCTTGCTTGCTTATACTCAACGGCTGGAGGCAAATGCAAAGTCTTTTAGAACTTGACCCCAGCAAGCTCAAAATTAGGGGGTGCAAGGGGGGGAGGGGGAGAAAAACACTAAAAGCATCCCCAAGTATCGTAGTTTTTAATGTTTGGACGCCCCCAAAATTTTAAATTTTATCTGGTCATGCATGACAGACAGCTGTTGGAGCACTGGAGGAGGGATAATGGTTCTGACTTAATATTCACATGGCAGGAAAACCAACATTAGATTTTCAACAAAGTAAAAATTTCAGCACCATTTGCAATAGGAAAAGAATCCTAGTTTGCCGTGCTTGTAACAAGATACTTGAGGCCTTGATGCATTGTTTTTTAGATTAACATGGTTTTGGTTTGTAATGTGCTATTACCTATTTACTGCAATTTTTTAGGAGGGCACGCAAAAACACTGATGTTTGTTCACGTCAGCCCAGAGATCAATGCACTTGGTGAGACATTAAGCACTCTAAATTTTGCAGAGAGGGTTTCATCAGTTGAGCTTGGTGCAGCACGTGCAAATAAAGAAAGTGTTGAGATTAAGGGGCTGAAGGAAGAGGTTTGGCTACTTGACCTTTTTTTTCTTCTCCACTACTTGTAAACAAAGTAACAAATATACACATCAATCGCTGGTCTGCATGTTCACTTGTTCTTTGTGTAATGTCTCAATTGACCTTAAGTTGACCAAACCCAAGCTTTGCGTGCTCATTCAGTGTGAATGTATATCATCCTTTTTGGCAGGTCACTTCAGTTTAGGTTCAGGCTCTTTGCAAAAGCTATAAACTGTAGTGTAGTGTAATAGTAATGACAATGTAAACCAATAATGACTGTGATGACAGTGACGAAATAGCAATAGCAACAACACATACAATATCTAAAAGCGAAAAATTTAATGATACTAATGGCATTAGCAAAAGCAAGTAAAACTAATAATTTACAGTGCCCCAACATAACTGATGCCAGGTCTGCGTGTCAGTGATGATTTATTTCTTTTTCTTCCTCTTTACAATATACAGTATGGTAGTATGAAATTCATAAATGCACATCGATATTTTTTTTGGCCACTGAGTTGTCAATTAGCATACTGTCAAAATACTGAGTTTTAATTGAGTCCCAGAAACTTCTACAAGTTTTGAATATGACGCATTTTCAGAGGGCACAAGTCCTAAAACAATATCTTTTCTTGTCATAACATTTCGCTTCTATGTATTCAGGTTGCTCATCTAAAGGAAGAGTTAGCTGGAAAAAATAAGGAAAACGAGATACTTAGAAACATGATTTCAAGTCTTAGGGTTTATGGGGAAGGCCCTACTGCATTATCAAAAAGGAGTCCCATCACACCACAACTCAAAAGTACCAAAATTATGCAGGTGCAATTTTACTTGTATTCTTGTAAAGAATACTCGATTTTCATCTCGGTTTGTACAGAAAGAAATGCATGCCTTAATGAAGGCATGGAACTAGATTTTGTTTACAAATAATAATTACATTTGCTAGGATAAATATTTGTGTTTGGCCATATACCCCTTCCCAACACCTCCGAGCTGGATAATCATTTGTTTTGTCAGGTGATCAATCACACACCTGAGGGTCATTTTGTAGGATGTTTACTTAATTAGGGTTCCACAGAACCGTTTGAGGCTATGAGGCCTATTTCTGCAGTTAAATCAAATGTTAGGGCTTAATTATAATACTAAAGGTCTAATTGCATTACATTCAGGATTGATGGACCTCAGCTACCAAATTCCATCAAAAGATTAGATTATTGCACCTGACATTTCTACCGAAGAGAGATTTTTTTCTTTACACACTTATTTCCATCTTTATCAGGCTAAAGGGAGAAATAACCCACCATCGCTGAGAAAATCTAATTCTTACACGGAAGATAAGCTATCAACAGATAGTGATTCTTCTTCTACATGGAGAGGCAGTTCTAGTAGCTTTAATAACAACTATAATAATGCATCAAACAACCAAGAATTGGGCCCAGGTCTTGATGCACTTGAGATGCATGCATCTGATCTTTCTTCGGACAATTCTTGTCACACTATTCCAAAGTTGGCAATGAAGAAGCCTCACGAAAAAGTAAAAAGGAGCTCCTCTGACCTAAGGTTAGTCTAATACCATGCCAATCACGACTATTACAGGATATATTATCATTCTTTTTAAATGTATGGATATTGTTTCTGGGGATGGCTTGTGCCTGCTTGGCTTTATTTTTATAATCTATTAATTTGAATATGTAATATACATTTCTTTTTCTGTTTGCTCTTTTCAAGGGAGTCAAAGATTTCAAGAAACCAGCATTTATTGCCATCCCAAAACATCGCAAACGGATCCAAGCAGACTGTGATCCCAAAGGGAAGGCAGACCAGTACATCTATGGGTACCAGTGTAAAAGCTTTACCTAACAATGGTAAATCTTGGAAATGAGGAATTGTGATATTTTCTTAACTTAACAGAAATGAGGCTTTAGCACTGCTAGCAACATAAAAAAGGTGCCACATATGAAGCATAATGGTGCTGCACACTTTCTAGAATTACGCCCTCCTAGTTTAGAAATATACCTTCTGTACATTGTATAGAATGTTTGTTACATTCATCTTTGCAGTATGTTTTCAGTTTTAGTCCTCTCTCTTTCCAAATTGCAAATCTCCATTGAGATTTGTGCAAGTTGAAATATACAATAGAAGTTTGCGCATGGCAATTTTTTGAACATCATGTGTGTATAAACTGGAATTAAAGAGAAAAATAATTTTGAGTAATTAGAATTTCTAAAATTTTGTTTGTATAATACAGCTTTCTTTGTTGTCTAATAAACAACTCTCTCCAAACTCCAGGCGCACCAAACCAAGCTGATAGTACACCAGATTATTAATCTGACTAGTACATATCAAACTTCCAGAGATCAAGGAATTCATTGATCTCAGTGCAGCTGGTTGGTACAGCCCCCCAACTAATGTATCAAACAAAGCACGATGCCAACAAAAGAAAAAACATTGCTTTAAGCACCCATCTGTCTGCTCACAATTCTAAACCATCAGAGTTACCGGGATGGCAAGGACTGGTTAGCAGGCACAAGAATAGTGACAGATGAATAACTCGGATTCGGTTTTGCGGAGTAAAAAAATCGTGACTAGAGTATAATTTGAAAATGATTTGGAATTATCAAGACCGAAAATCTCAGTCCCACAAGGGAGGAAAAAAAATTCGGAAAAAAATCATGAATAATTTATAAAATTGGGGAAAAAATCGTAAAATTTGCGAATAATTTAGTCAAAATTTGGTCAACCGAATAATTTGTTGTTCGGTTTGCCGTCACCAAAAAAACAAATTATTCAAATAAACACAAATCATAATAGTTGAATGGCTACTCATGTAAGGCTAGCAATATTATGAAGTAACAGTTGCCCTAGAATAAAGTATTATACAAGTATATGAAAATATGATTTTGGTCATAATAGTATAATACACGGTCCACTAAGTGATGGATATAGAACAATCTGCTGGTTACGTACTAAGCTTTTATTCTCTTATTAGAAAAGATGGAATAAGATTACAACCGCCCTTTATAAAACCCAATTCTACTTTCCTAAGGAGTTTTCAGATCTTCTGTATCAATGGTGTTGTTGCCAATCGTGTAGTACACTGTCTACAAGGTGTCAATGTCATCTGCTATTGTGGAGAGAACGAGCTCTTGTACAAAACGGGCCCTCTGAGTTCTCTCCTCTAAGTCTTCTTTTGGTACCAGTGGCTGAGTACTGAAAATTAGGTGTGCGGTGAGATTGCAGTTTTGCAAGAAATAAATAAAAATAGAAAGAACTAAAAGGATAAAGGAGAAATGCCAACTCTATCAAGTTTGCACATCTCCTCAGTAACTGACTCAACAACAGATTGATCAGATATTGCACTGGTACAAACAGAAACAATGATCGCCGTTAAGCTTCGTACCAATACAACTACTGAAGACATTAAGTAGGTGGATTGGGCATGCAACTATACCGAGCTGCAATGGTACAAGTACAACCACGAGTGGCATGAATTGCAGTCTCATTTATACGAATACAGAAACCATGATGAATCGGATGGTACCAGTACACTAATCCCCAACTGAAAAGCTTATAACTTGTACCTTTGCAAATGTTTATCCTCTAAAGAGATCTGAGCAATATCGTCCCGATTGAGCTGTCCATGAACATCCTGCACAGATATCGATGCATCACTAATGTCGTCCACCGCTGATGGTGGTAACAACTTAGATACAAAGGATGACAGTAACGGGTCAGGTCTGGCACTAGACCCATTACCAATAAGAGAATGAAGACTATCGACCTCCCTAATGTTAATATCCCTCAAATCTTTTCTTGCAAGAGAAATTGTAGAGTATGAGCCGTATAGATTGCTCCTTCGGTTTCTTCTCCTCTTTTGAGCGTAAACAATTCATTAAGGAAAATTCAGACATGACCAAAATGCTGGATTTTCTGGGTTTGTTGCAACTTGCATATATCATCCATTTCTTTTCATTAACCCACAAGCTCATTACAGGAATCAAACAGAAAAATAGAAAAGAGAGAAAAGTACATTACTTTTACCATGTGGGTAATTCAGTGCAATGGTCACTACTGAGATTCAAGATATAAAAAATCCTTGCCTGTAACTATTCCATCAATAACTATACTAATAAAGCCTTTGATTTGTACAGAAACTGGTGTAAGAGCAGGAATATACAAATAGAAAGAGAAAAGGATATCTTGTAGAAATTTGCATGGTGCACAACAATATGTCCGACAATATCCATACCTACTCTAGCCACGCATATTGGACATATCTGCACATAGAAAATATTAGCAACTAGAATTGAAGGGGGCAAAAAACTTCAATGGTTAGATTGTATTTACACCCGACCTTGGCATGAGTCTTAGTTGCACGATTGAGGATTGATTGAGGACAAATTGAATTAGAATGAGGATAAAATGCGCATGTGAGTCAATCAGTGTGGCACAAACTAAACTTCAATTGATCTTCAATTAGCCAACACAGTAGAAACTGGTCAGCTCATACAGACCTCAATATATAGCCAAACTAAGCTTCAAATTAATCCTCATTTGTGCAATGAGATCCCTAGAAGGACCAAAAAAACAAAAGAGAAATGAACTACTTGATGATCGTTTCAAAAGTTGAACAAATAAGAAGAATACCCCATTTTTGGCCTGAACAGGGTGCTCATCATCTATGTGAAAGCACAATTCCATGGTATCCATTTCTAGTCCACAAAAGGGGCATGGTATTATGTCCAATTTGAATTCCTCTTGCTCTAAATCCGCCTCTTCGTATCCCAAGTACATATCTAGAAACACAAAAGTACACAGGAAAGGTTTTAAATATTGACGCAGAAATAGAATTAAGGTGAAATTGAGGAGATAAGATGACTGACCGAATGGAGGTCTGATAGAGCGCCTGGAGGTGGAACTGGAAGAGCGATGGTTCCAGGAATCGGAATCCATTGACGAAAAAGAGATACTAAATGAAAGTATAGATGTGAAGAGGGAAACAGAGGTAGCTCGGATTGTGAGAGAATTGGGGCGAAACAATCGAAGAGACGAGACGAGCTTTTGTTTTGCTTTTGTTGTTTTATTTATAAATAAAGTCGCGTAATTGCTGTGGTTGGAACCGGAGCAAGTGCTTGTATATATGTATTTGGTGAAATCGGGAAAGAAGTTAAGAAAGAGAGGAGACAGTGAGAAGAATCTGGCAGGTTGCTTCGTCTCAACTGAGAATTGATTTTTGGCCTATAAAAATAAAAATAAAAATACTATTTTATCTCGTAAAGAAAGGACGTGTATATAAATGAATAAATAAATAAGCTTTCGTAAGAGCGTCCCTACTCCCCTGAACGCGTATCCTCGGCATTAACTCAAAAAAAGAATCTTTTGAGTTAATAAATCTCAACCGTTTGATTTTAAACGGAGCCAATCCGGCTCTTACCTATGACATAGAAGCTTTTCAATATTAGTGCTGATCTAATTTGCACGAATCTTAAATAAATCGGACGGTTGAGATTTATTAACTCAAAAGATTCTCTTTTGAGTTAATGCAGAGGATACGCGTTTCCCCTGCCCCTTTACTAAACTAAACGACGCCGAATCTGTTTCCTTGCAGGTACCGTAGAATATTTACCTCACTTTACGGTTTAAGATTAACTCTCAGACGCTTTAGGATTCGGGCTAGAGCGGGAGGCAGTATTATTGAGCTTTGAGATTCGTGCAATGTTAAAATAACGGTCCAAATCCAATAATTGTAAAAGATTCTCTCATCTGGGAGAATGTGAATTCGTGCATTACCTGAAAAGGGAATCTTTTACAATTAGTGGATCCGGACCGTTCTTTTTAGCTTGGCACGAATCTCAAAGCCCAATAAAACTGCCCCCTATTTCTCCCGAATCCTAAACCGGTTGAGATTTAATCTCAAACCGTAAAGTGAGGCCCATGCTCTACGGTGCCCGGGAGGATATTGATCCGTAATGCACTGGATATGAATTCAAAACTGATATCAACTTCAAACTTTATTGTTCTGCACTGTAAAGTATGTAAAGTAGCTTACAAAATATTATATAAGGACCAGAAAAAAAAGGAGGCCGGTGTAAAATTCAGTTTAATTAATATGGATAGTTTTGAGGCGGCAGAAAATTTTGTTCAGAAACTCAAGCTGGTGTTATCATTTAAGAAGATGTTCATAAAATCCGCTCAGGTGAATTTTGCTTGAAAGTCGGTGCTGTTGAGGTGGGGATTTAGTTAATTCGTCAATTTTAGAATTGAAAGGGTCGAATCTTTGTAATTTTGCTGATTAATATATGATTATATATGGAAATTTGTAACTGAAACTCAATTTGAAATATAATAGTAATATGGATGGAAGTTGCAAAAATCTGATAATTTTTTTTATTTTTTTTAGTAAAAGTTGGAGGTCAAGCTATTAAACTGTTTAATATTTATAAATAATTAAAATAATTGTTTATTTCGAATTTTGAATATGCGACCTTCCATACATAAATTAATATTTTTACCACTAGATCAAATATCAGTAATATTCACAAGATAGTTGGGCCCAATATTTGACGAACTCACATTTTGATATTTTATTATATAAAACTAAAGCTGTTAAGTTTCATGCTAATGGAACAGATAGTTAAACCTTTTTTTTTAAAAGGAAATATATTTAAGTTTTCATCTGTGAACTTTTCAACAAAACGAAATTAGTTTGTGTCTTTGTGGACTTCATTTGTATAGAATTATTTCTTACATTTAGAAACGCAATGTAAGGTCTAGGAATATTTTACAAACATCGGAAATATATAATCTACAAAATCAGATGAACACTCGTAATTGTCATTAAAATTTAGAGAAAATTTATATTGTGTCTGTACAAAAGTTTCAAATAAGCAATTTTCCCATAAAACACTATAATAGCCGATATCTCCATAAAAAATTAATATTGTTTCTTCTATCCCTTTTAATTAATTGTTTAACTTTTTATTTAGTTATTTGAAAAATTGAATTGACAAATACTTCCTTTTCTTGATATGAGTGATCTGAGTGATTTGTTTTAAATCTATATCAAAGTTGAATTTTCCTTTTAAATCTATTTGAAATTATTAATTGTTTCGTGCTTAATTGTCTAACTAGATAAAGATATCCCCTTAGAGATACCTTATTACTAAAATTGATTAGAGCTTCTACCCTTTGGTCATTTTTTTTTTTTTTTGACTGAAAGCCCTTAGGCAATTGCATTGCATCTTAAGAAGTTTTACAAGGTACATTTCAAAGAGTCCCTTATTTTAATAATTACAACAGGCATACTAGTAACTATTGAAACTACCTAGAACAACTTCTATTGCTGTGTGGAGAAGAGGGGGTATGTAAACCCCTTGTATGCGAATCGTTTGATTCGTGCCAAATTAGCAAGCTCGTGGGCCCGTTCATTTTCTTCTCGCGGTTTGTGAATACAGCAGTAAAAAGGGTGGGTCTTCAAAAGATTGGCAATGGTGGCCAACTGTGCGTACGATCTCCAGTCCGCTGCTTGAAGCGGCAGCCACCGTCTGTTGGGGTCCAACGTATCGGCTAGCAGTTTGCAGTCAGTGAGGAAGATGCATTTGTCAACACCGCTTGAGATGGCACCCTGGATTGCTAGTAGCATTGACATTGTTTCCATGTGAAATGGAGCAATAGCCTCATCAAAATTACAAAGTTCGTATTTGATTAGTGTCTGACCTTTGCATAGCACATATGCAGCACCCCCTCTACCTTGGCTATCAAAAGAGCCATCTACCCATGCTTGTTGAGTGTTGTCTTGCGTCCCTTGTTCATCTTCAGTTGGCCTATGCTGACTTGCATCCATTCCTTTACTTGGTAGATATGTTGACAGACCAACCATTGCTCCCATCACTGCCACTGCCTCCTTAACCGTTGCTTCTGGATTTCCTTGCTTCCCTTGAAAGACTTGCCCACACCTTGATTTCCAGATTTGCCATGCAATGTTCATGAAGAGAGCAATTTGATCCTCTTGCAGAGCTTCCCATAGTATATGCAAGATCTGCTCTATTTCCTTATTTTCCAAGGTGGATGTTTGGAGTCCCAAGGGTGATAGGAACCAGGCCGCTCGGGCATGTGGACAGTGAAAGATGGCATGTGCCGCATCCTCAATTATTTCCCTACATGAGTTGCAGAATGGCTGCACAGCCGTAATTCGCTTGGCCACTGCCTTTGCCGTTGCAAGGGCTCCCTTCAGGATTTTCCAGAAAAAGATCCTTACGCGTGGTAGGACACCCTTTGTCATCCAGATTTTCTTCCACAGTCTTGTTTGCTCTGTTGTTGCTATTAATCGGGTTGTTGGTCGCATCTGTTCGACCAATTTGTAAGCCTCCTTGACCGAAAAAGTCCCATTTGTTGCCCATGTGAACATCAGTCTGTCGTCGATTTCAGGATGTAACACGAGGTCCGCATGTTCGTGTGTTATTTGATCAGCAATTGTGTCACCTCCAAAGTTGATCAGAGCTTCCCTGTCCCAAGAAAGCGTGGAATGGTCAAATAAGGAGGCCACTTTGTTGAGACACTGCGTCCTTGTTGGTGCCTGTAGTGCGCGCCATTGCCGGAACCATGGTTGACTATATGCAGGGCACGTGTTGCCATCCCCTATTACCCATCGCAAATAATTTGCTAGCATTGAACGGTTTTGCATTATGGCTTGCCATAGTCGTGAGCAACCACTGATTCGATTCGAGCTCCAAAAGGAAGTTGAGTTGTGGTATTTGGCTGCAAGAACCTTAACCCATAAAGACTGATGCCCTGCGCATATTTGCCAGACAGCCTTTAGCATGAGTGTCTTATTAAGTACCCGCAAGTCGCGCAGTCCTAGACCGCCTTCCAGTTTGTGGATTGTCAGTTTTTCCCATTTGACATAACACATGGCTTTTTTCTGAGCTCGTCCCCAAAAGAATTGCACACACTTTGATTTTATTTTTTCAAGCACCGAATTATGCAGAGTTGTCGTGCTCATGTGATAAATAACTAGAGATTCAATGACTGATTTTAACAGGATTAGCTTCCCGGCCGGGGAAAGTAATCTTGCTTTCCACATGTGCAACCTGTTGTCTATCCTCTGGAGAAGTGTATCAAACGCCGAGGCCCTCGAAGTGTTAACCGGTCCTCCAAGATATGTTTCTGTACTGTCAGCAAATCGGGCGCCAAAGGTTCTGACAGTGGACGTAACCTGTGCCAGTGGGGTCGACTTAGAAAACCAAAGCTTGGATTTTTCAGGGGAAATTCTCTGGCCAGAGATATCACAGAATCGGGTTAGTATTCGTTTGATAAGTCGAGTCTCACCCGGCTCTGTTCGTCCCATCAGCAAGAGATCATCTGCATACATAACGTTCGTAATTGCTGGGGCTGCACGTGCAAGTACCAGTCCTTTGAGACGACCCTGTCGCGTTTCGCTCAGTAGCATTGATGTAAGGATGTTCATACTGAGGATGAAGACATATGGTGAGAGGGCACAGCCTTGCCGGATGCCTCTTGTTGGAGTAATGAAGCCATCTCCTGCTCCTTGGAACATGATAGTGAAGCATGTTGAGCGAATACACGACATAATCCAAGAGCTAAATTTCGGAGGCAAGGCATGGGCTTGAAGGGCTTTTTCTATGAAAGTCCAACTCATGCGGTCAAAGGCTTTGGAGATTTGAGACAGAATTTGGACTGTGCAAAGGTATGCAGAATTTCTCTCATGAGAATCACCTGGTCTGCAATGTTTCGTCCTGGTGTGAAGGCGACTTGGTTTGGGTGGACCAGGAGTGGGATGAGGGGTTTTAATCGGTTGGCGAGAATTTTGGATATTATTTTATACATGACGTTGCAAATACTGATCGGCCGATAGTCAGACACGCCTGTTGGGTTTTCTTTCTTTGGAATCAAGATTGTGTGTGATTTTGAGATTGATTTTGGCATGTCCTGTGTAAGAAAAAAAGTTTGCACCTCTTTCTCTATAATTGGTCGTAGGAGCTCCCAGTAGCGCTGAATAAATCGAGCATTGATGCCATCCTGACCAGCCGCTTTGTCCGGTCCCAGTTGAAAAACAGCTTCCATTATCTCTTGCGGAGATGGTTGTTCTTCAAGACTCGGTATATGCACCGGATCCAGGACCGGCAGTGTTTGTTGTAATGCCTGTGTGACTTGATTCGGCCATATTGCTGGAGTCTCGTCTGGTTCGCAGTATATGCTTTTAAAATGTTGAATAAACGCCCTCTTGATCTCCTTTTGATCTATGGTCCAAGTCCCATCACCGAGCTGCAGCATATGCACCGAATTGCGTCTTTTTCTCGCATTTACAGTGGCGTGGAAGAAGGAGGTGTTGAGATCTCCCTCTGTTTTCCACTGCAGTCGCGATCGTTGTAACCAATATGCATTGATTTGTTGGAGGCTGGTGTTGTATTGCGTTTGTATTTCGCGTTCTTCTGTCCAATTGCGTTCCGTAGGTGGGGCGGACTTGAGCTTGAGCATGTGCTCCTCCAGACTGGCCAAGTGCCTGTCCGGTCTCGGTTGCTTGACAGCCCACTTTTGGATTTGTTATGTTGTGTGATTAATGGTGACCGACCAACTCGCATTGGGTTGAGCTAGGATTTCTTTGCATTTGTCGTCGAATTGCGGGTGGTGAAACCACCAATTTTCTATTCTAAAATGCTTCTTGGTGCGATGAGGGGGGGTGCGGTGCGTAGCAGGATGGGGTGGTGATCGCTGTTGAAGCGTGGGAGGTGGTAGACAGCTGCGGATGGAAACAGCGATGCCCATGCGGTGTTGGCGAGCGCTCGATCAAGTCGTTGCATAATCAAATTTCCTTGTTGTTGATTGTTGGACCATGTAAACGCAGGTCCTCTATATCCAAGATCGAGTAATGCGGCTGATTGAATTAATTGCCTAAAATTATTCATATTTTTTTTGTTTTTTTTATTTCCTCCCATTTTTTCGCATGCCATCAAAATAGAATTAAAATCGCCAATTAAACATAGAGGCAAAGTCAAACGCGAATAAAATAAAATACGTTCATATATATAAGCGGTTACAGCATGATGCGGGTCACCATAAATAAAGCCCAAAATCCATGACCCTAGTACATTATCTACCCTTGCAAATATAAAATAAAAGGAAGATTCTAATATAGTTAGCTGGATATCGTCAGTCCACAGTAACCAAAGTCCACCGCCTTTGCCGGCAGCGGGGATGATTTCAAAATTTGGAGTAGTGAGGAGGGAGATGCGTTCTTTGGCCTGTGCGGTATTACACTTAGTTTCAGAAATAAAAGTAAGATGTGCTTTAGTGGCATGGAGGTACCTAGACATAGTACGCATGGTCGCGGGGCCTCCACTCCCACGAGAGTTCCAACTGAGTATGTTCATTTTCCACCCGACGGCGATTTCGGGCTCGCCGCCCTAAGCCTCTTGCGGTACCCCGGAGGTGGGGATGAACTGCTATGATTCCCAACAGAGTCATTAATGGTCAGGTGTCGTGCCTGAGTGGTGAGGGTGGTGCTGCTGGATGGTATTGCTTGGCCCGCATAGTTGGGCTGCTTTGGGCTATTCGGGTGCAGGGGCGAAGCACAATTGGCACTGTCCAGCAAAGTGGTCGGGCCCTGGCTGTTGCCCTGCACTGCCGGTGCATGGGAAGTGGGGATGTAGATCGGGTGTGGGTTGGGATCACTGTAGGCAGGCGGGTTGCGCTCCATAGGGGTAGGGTGCGGTTCGTATGACTGGGTGTGGTTCGGCACGTGGACAGGTGTGGTTGGGGTGTTAGTTTCTTCAGTCAGCGGTGGTGAGGTTGCCCGGCCAGCAGGGCTGGTGGTCTTCTCTGGCCGTGGTACAAGTGCGGCACAGTTCATCCAGGAGCCCCTTCGATAGTCGCGGAGTAAGGCCAGATCAGCATTGTTGGCATTGTCTGGATCAGCGCATAGTTGCAAAACCCTTCCACGTTTTGGGCAACCTGCCAAGTCATGACCTACACAACCACAATAGGAACAGAGCCTTGCAGCTCTTTCATAAACCAGAAATATATGCACCTCTCCCAATGTTGGATGATCAACAGTGAGTTTATCTTTCAATCCCTCTTTTGCATCAAAAGAAATTTTTGTTCTCATAAACAAACGC
Organism: Carex arenaria; assembly: GCA_964058825.1. Classification (NCBI taxonomy): domain Eukaryota; kingdom Viridiplantae; phylum Streptophyta; class Magnoliopsida; order Poales; family Cyperaceae; genus Carex; species Carex arenaria. The sequence continues at coordinate 232,017 of CAXKVW010000417.1, forward strand.
CCCCCAAGATAGCCTTGTCTTACCTCACCCAGTGCCGTGCCAATGTCATTTGCCAAGAAGAGGATGCCTTCAGCCGAGAGGAGCTCCGGCGGCACATTGTGGAACTGCGTCCAAAGTGCTACATGACCCACAAATTCGGTTGTCAGCTGGGCTGGTTCATGAACCTTCCTCATAGAGACAATGTCAGTCCGATAAGTCCACGGCTCCTTTCTGAGCACCTCATACATCTCTGTGGGGCAAATGAAGTCCACCAAGTATGTGTTGCGTGCGATTGGGGCAATTCTAGTTGCCGGGTGCACTCCCCAGACCCCAATCATTTGGCTGGTGAAATTGTCGTTAAACACGGACCGATCCGTGATGACCTTTGCAAGGCAAGAGAGTGTCCAGTCCCTAGAGGCAGTGATATGGTGTGGGAGGGCTAGCTTTTTGTGCTGATTGGTGGCAGCAGGGGCGATGGTTGCAAGAAGCGAGGTTATCTCTTCCTGATTTGGCATTGTTCCAGATTTGGAGTTGGGAGGGTAAATAGAGGGGCAAGGACCAAGGAGGGACGGTTTCTGTGGGTGATATGGGTTTGTGTGAAAGGTGTGGTTGGGTTTTTGAAGCGGTTGGCATATCGGGTTCGGGTTTGATATGGGCAAACAGGTGCTGGATTTGGTAAAGGGGTTTCCATCCCATAGGTGTTGTCGTGGATTGTGGAGCCTGTTTGTGTGGTCTCTGGTGTTGCGTGGGTTAAATTGGGTATGTGAGTAGGATTTATTGCTTGATTTGTTTCCATTCTCTGAACATGCAGCAGGGGACACTTGGCACGAAATTAAGTTGGGTACAAAAGGAATATAGTAATGAGACAAAACCTTTCTACATGCACTAGCTATTTTATAAAGGGAATGTTTTTTTTGGGGATTTTGGTTGATTTTGTGGGGTACGTGTCTAACATGCGCGATGTGAGAGATTGGGGAAGGTAGAGAGGGAAAATGAGATGCAACTTTGGCAGGATATGGTTTCAGACAAGTGGATTCGGGGGACAGGGTGCTGCCACGTGTGACCAAGTTGGGGACTTTCTTCATGCAAAAATTAGGGTTAGGTTTGGAGAATACAGGTGCATGCTGCCATGGCCGGTTTTGAAGGTAGACCAGAAAAGACGCCAGTAAAAGGTACGAGGTAAAGAACAAAGAGTCTGGAAAAAGATAAAGGTTACCAAGTCTCACCGTGGCCTTAAAGAGCGGGGTGCTGAGAAGGGGGTTGACGTCCGGTGATGGGCCAGGGATAATCGGAGAGGAGCTGGAAGAAGGGGCACTGCAGGCCTCCCTGAGAACGTCATGATAGCTGAGTGCATGAGCTCTGATAGGAGAGAGGCTGTCTGCTTCAGTTGGATCATCACCGTATGGATTAGCCGGGTTAGCAAAATCAGGCGCCGGCCTAATGCGGGGTGGAATGTGCGGGTAATCATCCCAGTCCCGAACATGTATCCGGCATTCGGTCCAGTAACGAGCAAAATGAATATTAACAAAACGAGACACCACCCTAGGGTCGAAAGCTCGTATAGACGCAGCAATGCAGGATTTGTCCACCCCAAAGAGGTTTAGATCATTCACATGCAGGATCTCACCAAGAGTTGACAGAAATCGGATTATGAAGAACTCATGCCAGAGCGGCAGTGGGAACCCGGTTACAATAATGTCAAGCCGGTAAGCAAAGGATGGCTGCTTAAAAAGATATACCTCAGGATTCCACGGAGATATCAAGATATTGCAGTCAACACACCAGGGGATAATGTCATTGAGAACGAGTGCTCTGTTGAGTCCAAGTGGTAGCTTGATAAGGAACATGTTTGCCTCCCAGGTTGTAAACGGGTAGTCTTGAAAGGTCCCGCCATATCGCAGTGCCAGTTGGAGTTGCACCCCTACAATGTTGCCATGCAGATGTAGGGTCGGGCCCCACAGTACGACCGTGCGTGCTAACTCAGCATCAGTATCATGAAAGGCATTAATGTCCGTATCAAAATAAATAGAGGTTCTCTCCACTGGTAGATTGGGAGGACGATAAGGATAGTTTTGCTCCATTCAGATAGGACGGACAGTGCAGTTTGTAAGAAGTAGTGAGGAAGTTTGTTTGATTAGTTTGAAAAGTTCTGTTAGAGCCCTAGGTAGAAGTGTATTTGGGGATATAAGGGGTTTAGTGGTTGGGGAATTGCAAAAGGTAAAAGGCATGTGTTGGTTCCAAAAGAAGGAAACCAAGCGGATTGGGCAGAAGAGGTGGTGCTGAGTAGATTAGAAAGGAGGGGGGGAAGGGAAACGGTCGCCTTGGGAATCGCCATTTTTCTCCACTGAATCGCCACCATAACGGGTCCTCATGCTAACGGTTTTTTTTTTTTTTTTTTTTTTTTTTTTTTTTTTACCCTTTGGTCATTTTATTGTTGACCAGAAACAACATTTGCTTTCATGCTGCTCCTGTACCAACTATACTACTATAGTATTTGTTGCTTATGCTATAATAGCCCTAGCATCATATTAGTATAAAACTAAGTCTGATGATTATTTTTTTTTAAATCAACTCTACTATTGCTTTTTTATATTGCTCTCTTGTATCAGACATACACCATTATAGTTCTATCGGATTCTGATACACTGGATTAGGAAAACTCTCTTGAGTTGGATTCCGCACTTGATTAAACAAGCAACAATTAATTTTAATAGATTAAGCTAATTTTAAGTTAATTTTAATAGATTAAGCTAATTTTAAGTTAACTTTGCAGTGTGTGGTCAATTCACTCATTTATTAATCTGCAATATGTGGTCAGTTCAATCTGATATCACTTTTCAGTGTGTGGTCAATTCACTCATTTAAACTTTTTTAGAATCGAACATATATAATTATACTAATCATGATCAGTGATTGGTATTAATACATTTAATATAATTTAATTGTAGTATTGCATCTTCTATAAAAAAAAAAAAAAAAAACCAACATCCTAACAAATTTCTCATGCATTTGCCGAATACATATATTATAAAATTTCTCATAAGTTAAATAATTTTGGTTTTGGCAAATTGAAATTCCTATTTCCTTATTAACAATTCTCATTCCCACAAAATTTACATGTTACCGAACAGGCCCTTAAGAAGAGACGGGTATATAGAGAGAGACACACAAGAGAGAATTTGCACTTACAAAACATTTATGTGCGACCTTCTTCAAATAAAAGAGAAAGAAGCATTAAGTGAGAATCATAAAGGAGGAAGGAGGTTAAAAATATGGAACGCCTTTATTTGAAATGATAGAATATATTTGTCAATTTAGTTTTTAAAACAAGTAAAAAAAACCTTAAACAGATAAAAGGAGATAGTAGAAAAAAAAGTTGAATTTTAATAAGAATATTAAATATTATGGTAATTTTATGAAAAAATTGACTATTTTAGAAATTTGTATGGATACGCTATAAATTTCTCCAAAATTTAGCGTTGCCTGCGTTTGGTTTAAATTTTTAAAATCCGGGTTAAATCGGCTTACATATCTAAATATCTAATTTCAGAATATATTTTGACATCCTCTCACCGGAATAAAGAAAAGAAAAGAAAATTACTTTACTTTATTAGGGTTTTCTTTCTCTCCCTCTCTGGAGTCTGGACATATAAAATAACAAGATCCCGTTCCCATTCCCTTCATCGCTCTTTCTTCCCTAGTCATTTCATTTCATTCCCTACTTTACTTTCTATTCCATCGCTACTCGCTAGGGTTAGGGTTTCCATCTCATCCCATTCCCCTCTCTCTCGCTAGATATCTCTAATAATATGTCGCTAAGGCCGAGCGAGAGGACGGAGTTGAGGCGGAGCACCTTCAAGGTCGCGGTCGACGCCGACGAAGGTCGCCGCCGACGGGTCGAAAACCTCGTCGAGATTCGCAAGTCTCGCCGTGAAGAGTCACTCCTCAAGAAGCGCAGAGAGGGATCGCAGAACCAGCAATTACATTCTGCATACAGCACAAATGGCGATAAGAAGGTTTGTTTTCTACTAATTTCCACAGATTTTACCTTTTCCCCGTGTTGCGTGACTGCAATTTAGTCTGGTTGATATGCACTTCCGGTTTTCTACGCTGTGATATACAGTCGGTGGTCTGTTGCGTAGAATTTGAGCGCGACTTTTAGGGTTTTCAGGTCTGGTTCCTTAAATATGGGGCTTAAATAGTCTCGTTTGATTATAATCGTTGTGTAACCAGCCAAGGGCCTTAACTGGTCTCAGGTTGGCCCTCATTGAATGAGGCAAGGACAAATTTCACCTTTTCATTTCTTAGCCTACATGAAGAAGATGATTGTATCTCTTCAGTAATATTCTATACTTGCACTTCATAAAATGTGTTTGATGCAATAATGCCTTGATAGCACGTGCAGGTGGAGAACTTGCCAGGCATGGTGTCTGCGGTTTATTCAGATGATAACAGTTTGCAACTTGAGGGTACCACTCAGTTCAGGAAGCTTCTCTCCATTGGTAAAGAATTTATCTCCATTCAATGATTCTTTAAGAAGAAATGCAACAGGAGTTTCGATCTACTTTTCGAAAACCTCGACTTATTCTCTCTTAAAATGTGTACACTTAATGTTTTCTTGATAATTGTTGATTCAGAGAGAAACCCTCCCATAGAAGAGGTTATTGCAGCAGGTGTTGTCCCTCGACTCGTGGAGTTTCTGACGAGGGAGGACTACCCTCAACTCCAGGTCAATTTCATTATTATGTATTATTTATTTAGTCCACATGCAGCTTTTAAACAAGAACCATCACTGTATCACATATATATTTTTTCTTTAAAGAAAAGGTCATGTTGTAATTGCCTTTTCTCAATTCGTACCTCTTTAATTTTGATGTTTTCATTGGAAAATTTGCTTGCTTGCTTGTTTATTTAAATTATGCAAAAAAATTGATTTCCAACCTACAATACTTGTCTAAATTAAAAAAATAGCTGTAATTGTGATTTCATTATTTTGGGCCAGTTTGAAGCAGCATGGGCCCTGACGAACATTGCTTCAGGCACATCAGATAATACCAGGGTTGTGGTTGAGCATGGTGCTATCCCTGTCTTTGTCAAGCTTCTTTCCTCCCCTAGTGAAGATGTCCGGGAACAGGTACCTTTTTTTAGTTGTTTTTTTTCCTGATTATGCTACGGGGTATAAATTGTGAGGATTTGAAGTGCAAGGCATTCTGCTCCAAACAAGCTAGTTTTACAGTCATCGAAGTTTTCTTAGTTTGTATCAACCGGTTTCTATAAATAGTGTTGTGTTTTTGCTTTTAAGGGATCCTGTACTGCTATCAGTAGTTTTCAGGCAATCTATAAAAGGGATCAAAATGGAAGGATTGACATGTGCAAATGTCTCCCTTTCGCCAAATTTAAAAACCATAAAGTTGAAATGAAGTTTGGATAAAGCTAGAACAATTTTGTGTTTTTGGACAGGCGGTTTGGGCATTGGGAAATGTGGCAGGAGATTCACCGGCACTGCGTGATGTGGTGCTTAAATATGATGCATTGCTCCCCTTGCTGCTCCAACTAAATGAGCATGCCAAGTTGTCCATGCTCAGAAATGCCACCTGGACTCTTTCCAACTTTTGCCGTGGCAAACCTCAGCCTAATTTTGAGCAGGTTTGCTTTTCCTCTTTTACTTCCTCTTGTCTATTTTTTTTTGGAACTTTTCAGAATGTGTGCACGTTCTACATGTAATAAGAAAAGACTTCTTATACGATGCCATTGCTTTATCATTTATAAGATATTCAAGCCAGTGTTGTTTCCTTGACATATATAACAGTGATTGGAGGGTACTTCAGATTTCATTTCATTGTTTGATGACGAGTAGGATTTGGAGGAAACGAAAAAATGTTTATCTTGTGCCAGTAGCTATTATATCAACTTCATTTTCTTTTTACCTTTTTGAATGACATTAGACAAAAGGTTTTCTTTTTAAAAAAAATATTAAAATTATTAACCAAATTTAAATTAGATTATGATAGTCAATGTTGAGGTAGATTGTTCTGATTCTTTTAATTTACAACTCTAAAGGAACTTATTTGCTGTTGTTTTCTTCAGGTGAAACCAGCATTGCCAGCTCTAGAGAGACTGGTACACTCAGGTGATGAGGAGGTTCTGACTGATGCATGTTGGGCCCTCTCTTATTTGTCCGATGGTACTAATGACAAGATCCAGGCTGTGCTCGAATCTGGTGTTTGCCCCCGACTCGTTGAGCTTCTGATGTCAGTTTGCTTGTATCTCATATTTTCTATTAAATTTTCTTATGTACCGGTCAGATTATTTGTATCAACTACTGACACTGTTCTGGCGAGGCAGGTCAGTACATAATAAGTGTTAAAATGAACTGCATGATGTTCTTACATTCGTATTATATCCTTTATTCAGGCATCCATCACCTGCTGTGTTGATACCAGCTCTTCGTACTGTTGGCAACATAGTCACTGGTGATGATCTCCAGACTCAGGTATGTTTTCTTTCAATTTTATCGTAAGAATGCTGAATTTACATACAAGGATATGTGGTATTGACGAAAGCATTAAAATTGCATGATGATCATTTTATTTTAATGCACAGTGTTCATTGGCACTTTTCTCAGTTTAAATTGTTTAAAGATAAAATTTGTTGTGTAATGCAGTTTGTTATAGAGAATGGGGCACTACCATGCTTGTTGAACTTCCTGACAAACAACCACAAGAAAAGCATCAAGAAGGAAGCTTGCTGGACCATTTCTAACATCACTGCTGGCAATAATACTCAAATTCAGGTAATATTAACTATATTTTTTTTTCACTAGTAGACTGTACAAAATTGAACAACTATGAGAAGAAACTGTGTTTAGCTATTTTTGTAGTCAGTAAATTTGTTTTTTATGATTAATTAGCATCAATGGTATGGTCGATCCAGGAGATTATATGGCTGCTTGTGTGCTGCTTGTGGTAATAGAAGTGACAAACTGTAATAAACAAAAATACTTAGGATAACTTGATAATTGCTTCCCTGGACAAACTGTACAATAATTAAAGTAGCAGTGTCAGTTAGATACAATGGTTGTTAAATACAGACATTGCATCTCAAATCTTTTGATGAACGGTGAAAACACGAATGAGATGTTACTAATTTCTTGTAGCCATCAAAGTTGTATGAAGTAGACCCAAAAGCAATCATTTTATATTTGGAGCTATGCCAACAGTCAAGATTGTCATGTTAATTCTATTGTCTATTGATATCTGAATTGATGAGATATGTGGGGTTTTAGTAAGAGATCAGTGATATTTTGGGATCCTACTGACCCAATAGAAAGACCTTATGTATAAATTTAATACAATAGTCAGGTGGTTTTCCACAGCCTTGGATTGAAACAGATCTAAACCTGAGAACGCATTGCAAGCTGAAATCCATCAGTTCTCATAAGATATTGAGACTGCTCTTTTCTTCAGAAAAAATAAAGAAAATCTATTGCCTATTGAAATCCTGAGTGATAGAAAATATCTTGCGAGCAAATTTATGTGTTGTATCAGGTGATTAGAAAGCCTTATGATTGGATTGAAATGAATACCTAATCTGAGAAAAGAATACGTGCTGAAATTTGTCAGTTGTATTGAGATCCTGACCCAATATAAAGGACCTTGTGTAAATTAATGTGCTGTATCAGTTATTTGCTATAGCCCTGTGATTTGATCAAAGCGAATATATAAATCCAAGTTTGCATTGATAAAACAGGCTGTTATAAATGCTGGAATAATACATCCTCTAGTGGAGCTTCTTCAATCTGCAGAATTTGACATTAAGAAAGAAGCTGCATGGGCCATCTCTAATGCGACATCTGGTGGAACTGCTGAGCAACTTAAGTATGCTTTTGATCATTATCATTGTTATTGTTTTATTTAACACAGACCTTGTGCTGTAGATTTGTACATATGCTGACATGTTGGAATTAAGCTTGAATGGTAAAGTTGTAAAAATTAGATTGTAGTGAATGGAGTGAAAAGAAAGGAAACATAATGGCTAAATTGAAACTTAGAATTTGGTTGTATAGTTCAGTTCAGTAGTAATACCAGAAACAGACCTGAGCAATTTATGATTTTAATTTTGTTATATTGCACGGTACTAACCTACATCAAATCTTTATAATTTTCTTAATTTATTTATTGTCAAACACAGATTTCTGGTTTCCCAGGGGTGCATTAAGCCGCTGTGTGACCTCTTGGTCTGCCCTGACGCCCGCATTGTCATTGTCTGTTTGGAAGGGCTTGAGAATATCCTCAAGGCTGGTGAGACTGACAAGAGCACCACAGATGTCAATCTGTTTGCTCAATTGATAGACGATGCTGAGGGCCTTGAAAAGATTGAGAACCTACAGAGCCATGAGAATGCTGAGATCTATGAAAAGGTACCTTGTTTATTGTTCCACATGCTTGTGTTATAATTTTTTATATTGCTTTTGTTATTATTAATATGCGAATGTGTGTATTTTCCTGTGGTGGGGAGGGGGAATTAATAGCTAGTGTAAAGGCGTACTGTGATTTTGTAATGCCAAAAGGTATTTGGCCGGGGGGTGGGGGGTGGGGTGTTCTCGTTTGCAATGAACACCCAATTTCTTATTATCTTTGTGACATCTAAGTGCCTGCAGAAACTTTTTGAGGAAGTGAGTGAATTTGCCCAATACACGCAAAATTGTGTTCTAATGTGCATATTCTAACAGGCTGTGAAGATTCTGGAGACATACTGGCTTGAAGAAGATGAGGGAGATGAGAGTGGCACTCAAGGTGCTGATGCTCAAGCTGGGTTTCATTTTGGGGAGGCAAATCAGCCACAGGTGGTTCCATCTGGCGGTTACAACTTCTCTCTCTGAGGTACATTGTCAGAAGTATTTATAATCTTGTAATTGTTGTTCTATTGTTGTTACTTTACAAATCCATTCCTGATGGATACATTTTAGTCCTAGTACCATAATAACAGCATGTCCTGGACAAGTCTACCTGTCAATTAGAGTAACAATATCACACCATCTGTTCAAGGTGCAGTCTATCTTTTAGGCCATTTGACCTTCTATGGACATGGAGTACAAAATTGGCTTTCTTGGTCTATATCACAAAATGCAGTTGATGCAATGAGAAGGGTTGCAATTTCCAACTTGAACCTATTGTCTATCTGTTGTACTGTTGAATTATTTCCTCTTATGGTACAAACTTTGTTACATTTTGTAGATGCTGGCTACAGTTTGGAGATGGTAACAGTGCTGTATCCTAGTTATATTAAAAGGAGGTCCCGAGTTGGTGAGTCATGTCATGGTCAAGTCCCGTCTCCAATTCGGTCTGTTGTCATGTCGGTGCCAATAAAGGCAAATTTGGCTTCTATCTGGTCCAAAGTTTTGTCACATGAGTGCATCATTCTCTGCATGTGAGTTGGTCTGGTCTATTGGTTGTGTGGTCTGAGTTTTTATGGTGGTCAGCAGTGCTTGGTAATTTGATAAAAGTGTTTATCTCCAACTTAAGTCTCATTTGCCCAGAATGCACAGAACAATGAGAACCTGGTGTTAGTTTTTATTGTTCTTTTTGGGATTTTAGAGAGTTGGGGGGTCTAGGTTTTGTATAATTGGTTTGTCGGTTGGATCATATTTGTCGTGCTGGAACTTGAGTTATAATAGAGTAAGCATGGCAAGAACTGCTGTTCGGGTGTTTAAGTTTGTGATGTTCTATTGGTTTATAACTGGAGATGAGTTGATTGTTTGTTTGTCGTTTGTTACAGTTCTAGAATAGTTTCCTAGGTCATTAGCTACGATACTTTGAAATCATATTAAATTCATAGTTAAAAAAGTTGTAGGTTTAAGCCTGAGTCTTATGTTTCTTTAGGCAATCTTTAGGCTGCATAAATTGTTGTTTTTGTCATCTATATGATAATGAGTGCATTATTGCTGCACAAAAATTTTGTCGGTGAGACGGTGATGTTTAGCTTTTAGTCAGCTTTGACAAAAGTTGTTCTGTATTTACTAAGAACGCGTTTACTTTGCCTTCATATCAATTCTACCATGAAATCAAAAATGTTTTTATTACTGCTGCTTTGTTTTTAAGCTCTATGAGGGTGATTTGAAATATAATTGTTGTTTTTGAACTTGTGTGTGGCACAATGCCTTGTGTGTGGAGGCCAGCAAAATCGCTTAGCAATAACGAAGCTGTTGGCATTTCATTTAATTGCTCCCGTTAAGTTGAATACTTAAAAAGTACAAATAAAAAGCCAGTTTATTTCATACAGCATTTCTTCTTTTGGTTGAATAGCGTTTTGTTGGTACAGTTCTTACTTTAAAAGAATTTAATCTCGTCTTCAGGAGTTGATAAAACACCGAAAAACATTAATTACAGAATTTGTAAACTTGTTATAACTTATAACAGCAATACAGAATATGTATAAACTTGTTATATTTTTTTTTCAAAATCGTGACATTACATTTACTCATCGTTTGAATTTAAATTTATATATGTGCCTACAGTAGGGACTGTACCAGCATCTTTTGTTTGCCATTTAATAAAATAAAAATAAAAAAAGGTTTTCCGTTCTTATCTTCTCATGAGCTCATCCAATTCGATATTCGATCTAGTGTTAGCCGATTAATCGGTCAATTAGTTGTTGGCGGTGAATAAACCGGCATGGATTTTTCCGACTAGTTGGATAATTATTTTCAAATATGACCAATTATTTCCAATTAATCGTTTGATGATATCCTGCCTATCCGACAGCCGCATACAGTTATATACAACACTGATTCGATGGACCTAACTCTGCAAAGAGCTTCCTTGAAAAAATATTATTTCTTGATGGTTTTGTTATTTCCGCCTGCATTGTTTTGAAAAAAAAAATAGATTATACTGATGATAACTTCATCACAATCGTAACAGCATACTTAATAATTGTCAGTTGGCTCTCATTTATTTTTAAAAAATGTATATTCATATGTGATTTTTTATACTGTTTAGACTAAAATACTATGGATATCGTATAATTAATCTCATATGCAACCATATGAAAATTTTTATGATTGATCCTCTATTTATATTTGATCTTTATAAGATCTCAAATCATGTCTTTCCTAAAGAGTATTTCCGTCCGTGAACATTCATATTGGTACCAATTGTTTCTCCTGAAGAGAATTTATGTTTGTGGGCATTCGTAACGTTGGCACCATTCAAAGAAAAAAATTATTTTATTGATTGCAGAAAGTTAATCCGATGGCTTCTCGTGCAAGTGTTACAGTTTCTCCGTCGCATTTCTAAAGAAATTGCAAATACTTGGGTATATTTCATTGAAAAATAAGAATAGTTAGAATAGTCAAATTAAAAATCGTTATTGTTTGTCTTATTAGAATAGTTATATTTTAAAACTTTTATAAATAACCTATTCTAATAAGATAAAATATTTGAATTCACTATTATAGTTATTCTAATACAACCAAACACCAAACACAGAATATGCTATTCCAAATAGTTTAACTTCAAAAATAGCTTATTCTCAATCCAATCAAACTGGAAATTGTAACTTTAATTGGAGTTATGTAGAATAATTGTTAATTTAACGATCTTGATAAATTATAGCATTTTATTCTCGTAATTGTTAATTTTGAATTTATTCTCACGTCAATAATTTAGAACGTCGTTCACATCAATTTCATAATAACCTGCAATTTAGCTTTCGACGACGCGGTCAGAAGAACTGATTTTCATAATTAATAATTTTGTAATCGCTAGCTCTTGTTCCTCGAAATCAGTATCTGAAAAATTTAATGCGATGCATTTAGAAAAATTACTAATCTGTAAGATTGATAAAGTTCTTTTTAAAAACAAAAAAAAATTGGCAGAGTCTACCAAGATTGGTAAAGTTAATTTAGCAATTGCAAAACTGCGATCGAAATATGAATTTTAATATTACAAAAATAAAGATACTCTGGTAACTGGTAAGCAACATTTTAAGAAAACCCGTGACACCTTGTTTGGATGGAGAGTAGAGAAAGGAAGGGGAGATGAAGAAAGAAGAATAGAAAGAAATTAATATAATTAATTTTTTCGTGCTTGGATGATTGATTAAAGAGGAAAAATAAACTTAACTTTCTCCTTTCTGTATTATTTTTTGTTTGACTGATTAAAATTTATAAGGTTAATGAGAAATTCGGTGGCTGTTGTAGATTTGCGACAAAAAAACTTGTATGAGAATTATATAAGTAAAATATAATTTTAGATATTTTAGTTATTTTTTTAAAAAATATTTGTAACAAAATTTCTTTCTATCTGTTACACCTAAAATCGGAAAAAAAACTGATCATAGTGATTATAATGATACAAAATTAAATCTGTCACCTTCGACATAATTTTGTCAACTAAACACGATTCGACGAAAAATTCTCTTTTCTTTCTATTTCCTCCCTTGCTCTACTCTCCGTCCAAACAAGGGGTGAGAAGAAAAGTGGCAAGCGACTTCACCCGACCGTGTAGCTTGGTTTGATAAATGTGTTGTTTAAAGAAATACTAAAAAAATGATCAATTTGTTGTGTTATGCGTACGTAATTGATTTGGTACAGCTTTGACAAGGCTCGCCTGTTCTTTTGAGAGAATAGGTGAGGTGTGTCTGAATCAAGAGACAGAAAGGTGAGAGCCGCCGTTTCTGTCGTTATAATTATATTCCTTCCTGAGTTCCTTTTTGCTTGAATTTTTTATTATTAATGATAATTTTTCTGAATGAAATTATTCATTATAATTAATTGCAGAGTTTGTGTAGTTGGTATCACCTTTTACTTGACATATTTAGGTCATGCATTTGATGTTGCACAATTCGTATTGACTCTAATTTTATATTAATAAAATCAAGGTGACCACATTATTTGTTCCCTTGAAATCACGAAATTGCATCCTCTGCAGAGTTTTTACCTGCGGAGCTGTGCGGTTTTTTTAATATGGTCCGTTCGTTTTTTATAGGACGGACGAAATAAGATTTTAAATCTGGGCTGTCCGATCAGCTCCGCAGAGGATACTGGTCCTCGAAATCACATTGAATCCTTGGATCTGAACATTAAGATTTGTGTGAAATTCTCTAATTATTCCCCATAATCAAATTAAGAAGAAGAAAACATCTGACTATTTTGATTATTGTTAAGCAGAAGATTTTAAAATGTTTTACATGCCCCAATAAAAATTGATGAGGCGCACGGTGCTAGTGCTGGCTGGATCCGTATCCTCTCTATAGTATAGAGGATGGGCCTCACTTTACGAATCTCATTCAATTTGAGATTCGGAAAACATGGAGGCATTATTATTGTGCTTTGAGATTCGTACCAAGTAAAAAAGAATGGTCCGGATTCACTAATTGTAAAAGATTCTCTTGCAACAGAGAGGATGTCTGCATCATTGCTCTAATTTTCGAAGGTTTAAGGATTCCCTTGCATTTATTAGATCGTGACTTTCTTTCTAGACCCCAGCCGTCACTTCTGCTTCTAGGGTTTCTTTTCCGTCTTCGGGCAACCAGAGACTTCAGTTCAGTACTGATCTTCTGTGGCACGGATTCTGATGTCTTCCGTTTTGGGAATCTCTGAGATTTGTACAGGTCTCGTCGAGTCGTCGTTAACTCGTTATTGTCTTCCTGTCAGTATATAAAATCACACGGCGGTTGGCAATAACATAAGAATATTATACAGACGGATAGCTTCCGTCGCAGTAGATCCTGACGTGTGTTCAATTCGGTCAAAGGTCAAAACTAAAATTTACTGAGAAGCGACAGACAGATAGAGTGATATCCCAAACGCAAACGTGGGAGATAGAGTCATAGAGGCCAGGAGGGAATGAGACAATTTTTATTTCTCGTACTACATCAACATCACCGTTGTTATTCCATTTAATTAATTGTTTGTCCACGGTGCTGCCGTCATTTTTATTAATATTCAAAATTAAATATAAATTGTAAAATTTGTTCAGAGAAGCTGGGTATTAATAAAAGTATATAAGCTAGCTACTAAAATTATTTCTATTTGTCTTCGTATCACTACGTGTGCATTGTTTATTTTCAAATTTTTGTTTACATAGTTAATTTTTTAAGATGATTCTAACTTTCTAAGTCCACGACATACTTTGATAAGCACCAGCTAGAAATTTCAATAATAACATCCTAAATCATACAAATATTTGAGTTGGACTGTGCGGCATTGTGATGTACAAGTACTCTTGTGCATTGGACTAAATTGTTCGATCGGAATCTAAACAGTTGAGTGAAACTGTTCAAGATCTCCGTATTAAAATGTGCTTGGAAACAAAAATTTTTAATTTTTTTGAAAATTATTTGCTATTTTTTTAAGATTTTTTTAAATCATAGTTTTTTTTTCAGTTAAAAAATATATGAAAAATAACGATTTTAAAAAATTATAGAAAAGTGGCAAACAATTTAAAAAAAAATGTAAAATTTGATCTCCAAACATGTTTTCATATGAAAATCAAGTTAAATATTTTGGATCAATTGTTTGAACTTTAAATTGAACAATTTAGAGTCCAATGTACAAGAGTGTCTGTACATTGCAACACACCGCAATCCAACTTCAAATATTTTATAATTGAAATAGACCGCGTATGAAATTTTATATAAGTTTAGATTGAGGATATTAATTCTCCATAACGTGCTACTAGAAAATGAAGAATTAGAATGGTTTGAACTTTGAAGAAATTATACATGTATGGAATGGTTTGAAAGAAATATATTCCAATTTAATATAATTTAGTTTGATCGAAGAAACCAGTGTCCTTTGAGGAGGCGCATATGAAAATGTGTCTATGTAAAGATTAATTAAATAATAAATATCGCAATTTAATTGTTTTTTTGAGGAATGATACTTAATTCAATTAATAGACAACATATAGTTCGAAATAGGGGTGTCAACGGGTATGCTAAGGGAAATAGGGGTGTCAACAGGTATGGTAAGGGTCGGTGATGGAAGTATTTTTGTATTCGTATACGTTACAAACTATCTTTATTTATACTCTATTCTTACTTGTTATAAATTATTTTACTCATACTGTACTCTTACCTGTTATAGTTGTTGAGTAATAAAACGGTAACATGTAAATAACGAGTAATGCTGATATAATAATTATTTTTATTATTTATTAAATAAAACATTAAAACATATATATTCATTTCACACATATATAATACTTTCTTGAAAAAAATTATGATCATACTAAGTACAAGTAAACCAATTTAAGTACTCTTTTCAATACTTATTAATATATATAATATATATAATTTTTTTATAGTTATCTGATCAGACGAAATAAGATTTATTCGTACCCTTATCTGTTTAGATTGTACCCTTATCTGTTTAGATAGTAAAAAAAAAAAATATTCATGTGAATTTACGGAATAAAATATACAGTCTTATGAATCATACAATCTGTGATACAGATTGGATCAACGGATAAAACAGTACCATTTGACAACCCTAGTTCGCACGCGAAATATTGAATTTACTCCGGGCTCCAGCAACGTTCGGATAGAGGGCATTAACGTCACTTCATATATTTTAGCCTCTAGGGTTTTTTTGGAACTCGCAAGTAACAGGTTGCTGCCTTGCTGGGGAGTGGGGGCGGTGCCACCAGAATGATTGTCTCGGATCCTCTATATCAATATAGCCCGTGTCAAGTGTGTTTCATGTGACTTCGGTAATAAATCCCAAGCCGGTTATTATTCCAATTTCCAAAGAAGCAAAGACTGCATACAATGACCCGCTACATATGTTTACGAGATCTTTGATCTATAATTTCTATCCAGTTGGTTCATCAGCTGGTTTGTTCCAAACATATTTCGACCCCCTGTCCTCGGTGAAATTTTTCAAAAAGAAAAAGAGGGAAAAAATTAACTGCAACTTTGACATGGCTGACAGCTATTCTAAATTTTGAAATCCCATTCCATAGCATGCGTTCAGAGTTATTGCTGGTGGCAAGACTGGCAACTATATTTTACGTTCTTCAAAAAAGAATTATTCGTATCATGCTACTAAGATATTTTGGATACGCTCTGTATAATTCATATCTTAATAATAAATTCTAATCATAAGAATATAAGATCTCCATTTCTTGTTTCTAATATTTTTGGCTAATACAAATACCTTGTTGATTAAAAAAATAATTACTTTGTTTTGATTTTTGCAGAGATTAACATGAAATAGAAGCTTATTTTGTGGTACGAGGAGTACGCGCGTAGCATTTCGTGTTTATTGTTTCGGTATATCTATTTGGATTTGATGGTGTGTTGGGCTGTACGTCGGTTGTGGCGGGTACATTGCACCCGCGAAAGCAGATAAGAATGGACTGTTCAAACTGCTCCATTCATTGAAAGCTTGGGTGCCAACTGCCAAAGCCGCTGCTCATATTTTTCAGATAATACAAACAACTTTATTTATGCAAATTTACGCAGAAATAGTGTTCCTAACTTCTCAACTTTAAAATTTATCAGATTAATTTTAAATGAAAAATCCAAATGGTTGAAATTTGTCTATTTTACGAGTAATGTGTCTATATATAAAAATTTTAACTTTCAAATTAATTTTACATATAGTCAAGCGGTCAAAAGTAGAAAGTTTATGAATTAACTTTAATGTATTCATTTTTTAAATATTTTTCTACCACTTGACTCTATACAAAATTATTTTAAAAATTAAGGGCCTGTTCGGCCGACTTCCCGCGAGTTACTATTCACGCGGGAAAAGAAAAATTCAGTTCAACTGAATTTTTTTTTTCCCGTGTGAACAGTAACTCGCAGTTCAATTCCCGTACCTATTCCCATTCCCAGTGGCCCGCCGAACAGGCCCTAAAAGTTTTGCATGCAGATGTATCACTCATAAAGTAGACGAGTTTCAACGGCTCGAATTCGTCATTTAAAGTCAATATGATAGATTATAGAGTTGAGTTCACAATGAGAATTGATAAACTTATAAACACCCTAGTTTACTCAATTTATGCAATCCATTAGAAAATTTGTCAAACAAATAATGTTGTTGTTGTACAAAATTTCACATATTCAACATATGTATAATTATTCTTTGGAAATAAAGTAGATTCTTTCTCTAATAACAACATTGCAAGTAATAAACAATTAATTGATAAATGAATGAGTAATCTAAATTTTACAGATAATTTTGTGTTTTCCTTAAAATTATATACACATACTCAAATTTTGTGTTTTCCTTAAAATTATATACACATACTCATAATTTATTAAAAATAATTAATTTAATTTATCAAACTCATTGCATAAAAATAACCAACTAATCGACCATATAAACAGTAGATGAACTATGAGTCAGTTCGTTTAATCGAAAAATGGACTATTAATCAGGTCGTTTAAACGAAAAACACGACCATTTAAACATAAAACAAACAAATAATCAGGCTATTTAAACAAAAAAAAATGGACGATTAATTAATCCATCTCATCTGCAAACAATATTCGGACAAATCTGGTCGTGACAATTTAGTCACTGCAGCTCCTGATTTGTGGATTAATCAACCGATAATTTGAACAAGTCACTCCTCCCGATTGGCGGCTGCTGATTGGGATAATAGAATCGAAGGGACACGATTGCTGCTGGACCATATTAAACTGAGGAAGCTAAGGGGTGCATTTTATCAAAAGCTGAGAGTTTTGGGGTGAATTTGAAAAGGAAACCCAAAAATCGGAAAAACCCTAAATTCACCCTCCAAATCTATTTCTAATTTCTGCCTCCTATAAAACTCGGGCCTCTTTCCCTCCACAATTTTCCGTTTTCCCTCCGCCTCCTCTCCTCTCTTATCCCTTTATTAGATCTCTCTCCTCTCTCTCTAAACCCACATCACTCAGATCATAGAGCGGGAAATTTTTTACAGTTTTCGTCTATTTCCTTCAAAAAAATACAGGTCTCTATTTTCAATACTGATCTTGGCCTTGATCAATACTGTGCGGCAGTGGTAGCTACTAGCTGATCTCCTCTACTCGATCTCTGCTCTGAGTGGTTACCATCCTCTCAGGAGAAGCCAATCCAAGATCCATATTGTATCCGAAGGGATACACAGTGGAGAATCAGATCAGATCTCTACATTTTATTACTTTCTACAAGCTGGGAGATCGATGCCATCTATGGATCTGTCCGATCAAAAGGTACGCTCAGTGGGTTCCAATAGTGTTTTTCTTTACTCTCTACTTTTTGTGTGCGCTCCTCTGCCCTTTGTCGAGGTCTTACTATCTTGTGTTTCGTAGTTTATTTTAGATCTATGCAAGCTACACAGTTAATCTGTCTAAAAATAATTTGTTTTCAAATTTTTATTCTCTTCTAAATAGCGTTGCTGGCCTAATAGTGTTTCCGTTTTCACCTTGATTTCGTTAACTCAAGTATTTACCTATCGATATCCGGTCACATATTTCTGTGATCAATCTCAATATTTTATCTATCCTGAGACGAGCATATTAAGTTGATCTGCTTTATTCCTCTTGTTAAAAAAATATGATTCGATTTTCTATTGGACATATTCATCTGATTCGATTGAATTAAATTAAAAAATGTAGACTACATCTGGAGAAGAGAGAAGTTGCTCCATTTGCAACACGACAAAGACGCCGCTTTGGAGAGGCGGTCCTTCTGGCCCAAAGGTTTGTTTATTAATAAGTAATTTTGCACTCTTCAGGGACCTTCATGAAAATAGAGTGGTTCCTTTACCAAATGCCCCCTCTGAATAAATTTAAATTATTCGCTAAATTTCCTTCTCTGGTCGACGGTTGATAATCCGTATTAAATCAGAGATAGGAGTCCCATCGGACCTACTTTTAGGTTCAATTAGCTCTAACACCGTACGATTGTCATTGAGATTTGTGCGCACGGAAACTGAAAAATACTTGCACGGATTTTAATGACTTCGCACGAATCTAGATGCAGATCTGATGGTCATTTCACCCATCGAATTGAGAGTAGGGGCATCGGACCTACTCTCAATTCATTAAATCATGTTTCTCTCCCGAAAGAATTGAGCATCGGACCTACTTTTTTCGATGGATGAAATGACCATCAGATCTGCATCAAGATTCGTGCGAACACATTAAAATCCGTGCAAGTATTTTTCAGTTTCCGTGCGCACAAATCTCAATGAGAATCGTACGGTGTTAGAGCTAATTGAACCTAAAAGCAGGTCCGATGCCCATCGGACCTATTCCTATCTCCGAAAGCATAGGAGCGTAGTTTGGGTATTTTCTCTATGGAACGGATGGTTATATATGAGAATAATGCTAACTGCCAACCACAATACTTTTGTTTTGCTGTCGTACCATTGGACAGGACATGGGGGGATTAATTTCCGGTTATGTCCTTGTCTTGCCAAGTGTCGTTCTAAGAATTAAGACCAATTTTTTTATGGAATTATTCTTATATATCCTTGTTGTGTGCGTACAGTCTTTATGCAATGCTTGCGGAATAAAGTACAGAAAGAAGAGAAGAGAAGCTCTTGGGTTGGAAAGTGGAACTGGAGGGGTTAAAAAGGAGAATAAACGGAGAGAAGAGGAAGAACGTGGAGGCAGTGAGAAGAAGAGCAAGAGCTCTATAAAGCTAAAGATGGTTGGTTTGGGAGGGGAAGTGGTAATAAATAAAAAAAAGAGGAAAATGATGATGAAAATGGGGGAGGAAGAGAGAGCCGCTATACTGCTCATGGCCTTGTCCTCTGGTTGTGTTCATGGTTGACATTTTACAAAAATAATATTATATTTGTTCAAAATGAGCAAATAAGTTTTCATAATGGTTCAGTTCTTTTTGGAACAATGATAGAAATGGAAGGGTGGAATTGCAAATTGGATAATGGAAGTGCGCTTGTATCCTGTTTTTCCTCTTTCTTAGTGTTTTCTTTTTCTTTTTCACCTTTTTTGTAACATTGTCTCTCTCTCTCTCGCCTCCCATTTATTCGAGTCATTACTCGTTACTATGTTCTGGTAAGGTGTAAAAGTGGAAAGAAATAACCCCCTCTTTGTAACCTATGTGGAGGATTGGTCTAGGTATTAATGTCAAAATGCTGTATGTTTGCTAATGTTTGAAATGTAGAAATAATTTTATTTTATTTCCTAAACAGGTTCCTGCCAAATTTGGAGTGTCATATTAGAAATGCTCTGGTTTTAGTCTGGATCTTGCTTTTTCGGTGCCGATCATGGCCATTGAGTGTTGATTAGCTTTCTATTGGGATGATAACAGCAGCTGTGATATTTTACCATGGCGCCAAATTTGTAACATAATTTGGGGGCAGTAATTACGTGCAATTAAATCAATATAGCAAAAACGATACGTTTATAATATATATAAATAAGTAATTAAATTATATTTCTTAGAAAATATCGTTATATTAAACTAATATCACGCGTTATTCATAAAAATAAACAGAATTTTCCAATAAAAAATAAAAAAATAAATAGAATTTACTAAAGTTGATAACTAAGTCTGGTAACATTTTAGGTAATAATTTTCTCGGATTGTGATTTCTCTATCGTAAGTGTCCAGGATTTAATAATATAGGATTCCGTTTTATAATATTAAATTAAATAGCTAACTTTTACATTTTAAGTTAGTTCGGAAAAGGAGTGCGGAATTTCAAAATAACGAATGTGAAATTTAAAATAATCGATTTTGAATTCTACAATAGTCGATCGTGTATTTCGGAAGGGTCATAAAATAAATTAAAAATGTTGAAGACCAACTATTGACAATTTTTTTTTTCTGGGGGAACTATTAACAATTAACAACCGTCAAAATATATGTTTGAATAGTTATTGACAACAGTAAAAGTCAAAACCAGCAACCGTAAAAGTTATTTAAAATGAACTTTGTGAAAATTTTCTGTTAAGCTGCACCTTTAACATTTTATTTAAAAAGACAAGTCAAAGCCACCATGTAACGCCTCAAAGCATGTTGAGAAAAAACTAGTTTGCAGTTGCTTTAACCAAGTCATCTATTATTGTCATGGCTGGTACTTCAACTTGGGACAAACAAGTTGGTCTGGGTCTTGTCTTTATCAGCTTGATACATACCTCTATTGCTCCCTCCACTAGAGAAGTAAAAACGTAATGTGTCTAACATGCCGTGACTTTAGTCTCGTGTCGTGTCATGATCAAGTGAATAGTCACACGTGCCGTGACTAAAATATTGAAGGTGGTCACAGCACGCGAGTCACAACGTGTCCAAACGTGCTGTGTCTAAACTTGACTGGTCACGTTTAACTATCTTTTTTTGATCAAGATCTAACAGTCCTAATTACACATGACTCGTGTGATCATATGCCGTGACCAGATCTTTTGCGTGCCGTGAAATTTTCAAAAAATAGCCACGACATGCGAATGATCACGGCACGCGATACACGAGTCACGACACATAACAGTCACACGTGCCGTGCCATGACGAATCCAGCTCCGCCGTGCCATTTTTCCCACTCTACCCTCCACATCATAACATACATTAAACAAAGAGACTCGAGATTTTATCAGAAAATAGAGAGATTACTAATGCTACAATTGTTTACACTTCTTAAACATAATCTATCGGTGAGAACTAATTTTCTTTATTGCTTTGTTATAATATCAATAGGCCTTCCTATTTCTGACCCTATTTTCGTTCCTTTTATTTAATTTTTTTCTAAATGTTAACAAATAACAAATTTATATCCAAGAGGGACAAAACACAACAATTTAAAATATTATTTCACATATTGGGCATGAGCAGGGTGTGCTCAGGTGTATAGGGTTTTTATTAGGTCGTTCTCGCAAAGTGCTTTTCCAAGGAAAATAACATGAAAGCAATTTTGAAAGATTCGGCTAGTAAAAAATAATTCATTGTCACGCCCATCACAGGTAGGAAATATATGTTACAAAGGAGAATACCAGTTCCTCTTATTTTTCTAATTCTTCTGAATACATGCTTAGGCAGTACCATATGTCATAACTAAACAATTACAAAAGAAAAGAATACAGAAAAAGCTAACCAGGTCAAGATGCTGCCCAACAAGTGCATTCTTTCCTGGTATAAAGCGAAAACAAAACAAAAGAAACTGTATACTGAAATTTCCATCTCTTGATTTAGTCCAAATGACTGGTCAAAGGAGTTTCTTCTTCATCGGGATTGTCTAGCTCTTGTTCTACAGCTTTTACCTTCATTTTTAATCCGCCATAGAAAAATATCGGTCTTAGTTATATTTAAATGTAATACAAGACTAGATTTTAAGTTGTGTTTCAAGAATAAAGAAACAAATGGAGCCAACAAAAGATATTGCTATAGCAAGAAGGTACATTTGGTAAGCAACTGTTCTTAATGTACTGAACAAAATATAACTGTATTTCCTGTAAGGCTGAATATTTAGTTTTAAAATAAAAAAAATTCAAACCCACTCGCCTAGAAATGTCGAACTTAGGAGTTTAAACCGAGAACCTTTTGTTAATAATTTTGTTCATCTTTAGGCCTATTTATATAATTTTGACCAAAAGTGCAATCGAAAGAAACGACAACATAGAAAGGAACCAAATGGTGCCTTTTTGGTATGCTTAGAAAGCTATTTAATACCTCAGGGACATAATGCATAAGCATGTTTTCTATTCCGGATTTCAGAGTCACTGACGAGCTGGGACACCCACTACATGCACCTTGCATCCTTAACTTTACTATGCCTGTTTCTCTACACAAAGTAAACAATTAAGAGTCAAATAAATAAATAAATATATCCAGAATCAAGGAAACAAAAAATTAGGGAACCAAAACCCTAGCAATCTACCAGTAATTGCCAGATCTACCAAGGTACTACAACCAAATGAAATGGGGGTGATATTTAATATTTTTATCCTTCCTCCTACATATACGGATATACCCACAGTCTGTGGATGAAAAAAATGATGAAGATGCATGCTTCTGTGCGTGCAGGTGTGTGTGCGTGTGAGAGAGAGAGAGATAGAGAGAGAGAGAGATACGGATCAAATCCACAGTATTCAATGTCGCCACCGTCATCCTGAACAGCGGGTCGAATGCGGGTCTCCAGTAACTCTTTTATCATCGCTACAACTTCAGAATCATCCTTTAATTTCAGAAAATCACAGAAAAAGTATTATTTCAATTTTAATGCATATATCAAAGATTCATAAGACAACAAGAAGTCAGGATAGTTGGAGCAGTTCAGTCTTGAGTGGTTGAATTTAGTTGGGACTATTACAGCAAAAATTTTCCTGTGTGAAAACAGATACCTCGTGAATGGCAGTATCCTTGGAAGCGGCTTCTTGAGCGTCAAAGAAAAGTGCATTTCCAGAAGAATAGAAGTCCATTATTGCTGCAAATATTTCAGGCTTTAAATAATCCCATGATACCTCTTCTGACTTTGTCACCGTCACAAAATCAGACCCGAAGAAAACCCTTGTCACCCCTGTTTTATTTTTTTATTAACATAAAAGAGAATTAACATTTTTATGCAAGTGCCAATATTGTAAAAATGTCACACAAGGTGTATTTGGGTTTACTATATTGTAAGTGGTCAACTATGAACTATTTTGCTCATCCTTCCAACAGAACAGTCATGGATTTAGTACCATGCACCAGTTTACATAAATATCTGTCAAGACTCAAGATACACTGACAAACCGACTGGCATGGTCAAAACTTTTTGTTCAATGAAACAAAAAAATTCACCAAAATAGGTTTGCACTCAACAGATCAATCTCATAGCATCCATAGAGGAACTAGCAGCCACTAAAACAGCAATTCTTGATTTTAAATGCCTGTTTAAAATTACTTAAAGTGAGGGAGAGAGTAGCATACCATCAATAGCAAAAAGAGACTTAGCTAGTGGAGAGCTCATAGCGGCACGAGCATTAGGGAAATCAGAACTGCCCACCTCCATAACAGGTTTACCTGGATAGAACATCAGAGAATGTGGGTTTGGTGTATCTTGTGCTTGTATGAACATGGTTCTTCTCTGCTCTGCATAGAATAAAAATAAATATTTGTCATTAAAAAATCAGCAGCTACAGTACGAAAGGGATTACATATTCTCCAAACTTATGATGCAATTCAAACATCAGTTTAACTCTTAACTCAACTCATTTTGCAACAAAACCCTAAATACAAAATTGAACCTCAACATGAGCACCAAAATATGCAATTTAGCATGAACTTACTAGTGTAATGGATAAAAGTCATTTGAGTAACAACTGTTCTCAAAACTTGTCTAATTAAATATCTGGTAGCACCTAACTGTGCTAAGCAACAACTAACCAATTAGCCCCTAAATTTTCTAAAAAAATGCCCTTGATTATACCAGATTATGTAATGGTGCTTAAGTGAGCTCCAATGGCCTCGATTCAGACCTTCAAATCCAAATTGAGCAATTGAGCTCTTGCATGTACATTAAGTATCAATTAAGAATTTAAGGTTAGTTCTTTTTATCCAAATAAATCTGCATTTCCCTACTTTTTCCAACTGACCTAAACTGACTAATCTTAGATTTATCTCAAGCTTGCCATGCAAATCAAGCCATCGCATAAGCAATAATAAAACAAAGAGAATAATATTTGGCCAAATCATATAATATTGTTGCATTCTGGTTCATGCCAGTACCAGAAAAAAACCAGCAGGGTAATGAAACTTGGTGTCTATTTCAAGCTAACACATGGTCAACCTAACTAAAATGAAAATTACATGCATACAAACATTGGGAAAATGAACTTATAAAAGCACCTGTCAAACCAATATATGAAGTTGAAGTCCATGGCTTACAGGGACCAAAACGAACAACTTTAGAAGAAGTAGGGATGGAAGTGAAAGAAAAAGAAGAGTGCAAGGAGCGAGAAAGAGGGATGTGGCTTTGTAGAAAGTTCGTTTCGGGTTTATTCCCTTCAAGCTGGGATAAGGTGCATCTATTCCTCCTTGACAGAAACCTCGCTATTCCTCTCATCGCCATTGCGCTCTTTCTCTCTCGAGGCACCTCCTCTTTTCTTCTCTATTATTAATTTTTCATTTAGTACATCTCTAATATTTCTTATTAGGCGGCGTGTTATGGCCCATATGAGTTATCTCCTATGGGCCAAACTGTTTATCTAACAAAAGCCCAATACTCAAATGAGCATTTCTATCTTTTCTTTTCTTGGGTTTTATCAATCTGGGCCCAAATAAGCAAACGAGCAATGCTCGTTATTTAGCTTTGGAATATAATTATTTCTTGTATTGAAAACTTGATACACGTTAACTTGAAAAATTGCAAAACATTAAAATATTTACTCGATAAGTTTGATAACAAAGATTTAATAAAACTAATATACGGTCGCCATAAATATGCATGGGCATTATGCGTCTTAATTTTTCCACTAATTAATCCTTTACATCATTTAACTTCAAAGTATCATGCATTCTGGGAACCCTTGGCTTCAAAAGTTATATATCCTACTTTCCTTTTAAGCAGGCGAGCACGAAAATGAGTATTTTGTAGTTATAGTCAAAAGTACCAACAATGACGAAAATGATTGATGAATATAGTAATATATTAAATTATACAAACGACAGAATACATTATCATACATCAAATGCAAGCATCTCAATTATACATAAATATTAAAATCCAAACTTCAAAACCATAGGCAAGCACAAACCACACAATGCATATATACCATGGAACAAAGCAAACCATAACAATAATTACTTAGGGTTTAATTATGCCCAATTGAGCTCTATCCCAAATTTCCAGGTGCTAACGGGGTCGTTTGGGCTCATATTAACCACACTAGTGTATGCCGTGCAACCTCCAGCTCTAATCCGAATTCGGTGTGAGGTCATTGCAGAGTCTTTTAAATAAGAGCAACAAAGCGTCTTTCTGCAACTCTTTCCTGCACCAGTTGCCTCAAACTTACGGCACGGGCTACTTGTTGTGCAGTTGAGGGGTGATAACAATATGTCTTTAGCACAGTTGAACAACATAACCTAGAGAGAGAGAGAGAGAGAGGGGGGGGGGGGGGGGGGGGTTAGTAAATCCTCCTTTGTCAGGAAAAAAACTAAAAAAGACCGGATCATATATATATATGATAAATCAGGCTACCAGCATAAAGAATTGGCAAACCGCATAACATGCTATTTCTTAGCTTAGACATTAGCAAGCTTTTGGAATTTTTGTACGGTTCTATTTTGTGTTCATACATATATATGTGCGCGCGCGCATTTTTATCCGGGTACATGTATTATTTAGATTTCAGAGAGCACTATACTTGTACACTTAATTGTTCGCGGACTGCAATTAATGTTTTGATTTAATGGAGTAACATTCCCGATAGCAGTTCTTGAAGGGACTCAATATATACAGTAATATGAGTAGAACTATATAGGATGTTCTTAAGCTCACCAAGTATATAATTGGTAAGTTTACTTGAAAATATATCACATTGATTTCAAATGATGAATTCAAACTGTTGAAACCGATAGATCTAGCTACTTCACGAGTGACGCGTTTACATGTCAAAATTTTACATTTTTAAATCAATTTATTATAAAATCAAACGGTAAAAGATGATGGAAAAATGAATGTATTAAACGTATCAGTACTCATTAAGTAAATCGGTTTAAATAGTTTGAAATCATTCCGATATATTTTTGGAGTTAACTCCAAAAGGATTTGTGAGATCAAGAACACCATAGTCTACTCTAGTAATATTATATATATTATATATGGGTACACTTAAAGATATATATATTAATCTAGCTTAATACATGCATATATATAGAGTAGAACTAGGTGTTTCCTAAGTTCACGAATTATCTTTGTGAACTCAATTCTAAAATTTATTGGATTAACTTCAAATGATGAATTCGAACCGTTGAAACCCGTGATGTGTCTACATACAATTTTTTTAAAATTTTAAAATTAATTTTGTATAAAGTCAAGTGATAAAAAAGTTAAAAAATGAATGAATAATTAAAATTAATTTATGAACCTTCTAATTTTGACCGCTTGATTTTATACTAAATTAATTCGAAAGTTAAATTTTTTTGCATGTAGACGCGTCACTCGTAAGGTAGATGATGAGTTTCAACTATTCGGATTCGTCGTTTGAAATCAATCCGATAATTTTAGAGTTAAGTTCACAAAGAGACTTGATGAACTTAGGAACACCCTAGTTCTACTCGACATATATATATGCATAAAGTAGTGGCTAATTAAACATGCTAATTAATTTCGAAAATGAACAATAACTAATATATTGCACTTGTTATTAGTCATTACCTCATTACGCTTTGAAATGTTAAATGGCAAGACCTCATCAAGCGTCAGACCGCCCTGTTTAAGGTCAGATGATATGCATGCATTTCTTTGGATTGTTGGTGTGGAGATGACGAGCATATTAGCCTCGGGATCGATGCTAAGGACCTGATAATACAATCCACCTAGAGAGAGAAATTGAAGTGTGTTGTTCATGCAATAGAGTGTGTAATTTGGGTCACCACAATCAGAACTTGTGCTAAGAGGGAAAGGAATTTTAAGTCCCCCACAAGGAGGGCATGATGGTTGCACATTTGATGAATATGCAAATGGTAGGATTGATCCATACAAAATTAGGGTTACTACAAATAGTTGGGTTGCCATCGTTATCTAATATATATATTCTCTATTAATGGGAGTTTCTATATATCTATATATGCAAGTTGAGAGAAAGAGTGGACTAGAGATCCTTATTTATAGTAGTAACCAGTCACATCCCATGCACAACAATTAATGGCCATACCAATTTCGGTAACATTTCGCTTCTGAATTCCAGCCAAAGCTATAATTAATAATACCAATTTTTGTGTCAATTAATTGTGCAATGCACGCAGAGGCGGAGCTACATACAATGAATGGAGATCAATTGACTCCCATTAATTTGCAATTTTTTTTATACTCTATTTTTAATATAATTTAAACTAAAACATTATGAAAAAGGTGAAATTGACCCCCATTTGTAGTAGAAATTTTTTATATACTTGACCTCCATTCATATTTGATCTCCATAGTCTGAAAGTCTGACTCCGCCCCTAAATGTAGGCGTGTATATATACGTCTTCCACAGTTCCACTCTTCCTACTTTCACTCTTCTTAGTTATTCTTCTCTGACTTTCCTTTTTTATTAAGTTACTTCTTATAAATAAAGTATCAAACAATAATTAAGTTTTAATTTGTTGTTCTTTATTGTTTTCAGTTTTTTTTTTTTTTTTGAAAATTTGTTGTTCTTGTTATCAAACAAAATGTTTTTGTTGTTTAACTAATCCGAAAAAAGATTCAATAAATAAGGCTTATGAGGACAATTTGCAAAGAGAGAGACATAAAATATATTAACCTGCAAAGTTGGAGCCAATTCATATATATAATATATTGTTTTAGTTCTGGCCGAAATTAAAAGAGCACAGCTAGGGTGCGATGTGCTCACCAAGAAGTTTTGGTAAGCAAAACTCCAAAAGTATATCAGATTGACTTTAAACGAAGAATCCGAACCGTTGAAATCCATGTACATACTTCATGAGTGATGCGTGCACATGCAAAATTGTGAAAATTTTGAATTCATATACTACAATTGGTCAAGCGGTCAAAGAAATGAACATTTTATAAGTTGTTTTATATATTTATTTTTAATTATGTCTTTAACCACTTGACCTTGTAGCAAATGAATTCGAAACTTTCAAAATTTTGCATGTACATACATCACTCATGAAGTACATTAATTTTAACGGTTTGAATTCTTCATTTTGAAGACAATTTGATATACTTTTGGAGTTGTGCTCCCCAAACTTTCTTGGCGAGCACATCACACCCTAGTTTTGCTCAAATTAAAATGTAGGCCGAAATAGCTATTCTTTGTTGTGGATAGAATGAGGATATTCTTAAGTTCACACAGACTCTTTAGTGAGCTTAACTCCAAAGTATTTAATTAAGATGGACTTCAAATGATATATCCAAACAGTTAAAACCGATTTACTTCACAAGTAATTTATTTACATGTCAAATTTATAAATTTTCTAATAAATTTATTATAAAATCAAGTGGTTAAAAAATAAACGTATCAAAATTAAGTTCTTTAATTGAAGTCATTCGGATGAGTTTTGGAGTTAAACTCACCAAAAAGATCGAATTTAGTAATCATCAAGTTTAATTAAGAGCACCCTAGCTATAGTTGTACTCTTTGTTGTCCGGTCTTAATGGGTGTTGAGATTAATTATAGGCTCATTAGGTTCTATTTTTTTTATTGGTAAGCTTTCCTTTTAACTATGCTGAATGCAATATATTTTATAAAAGTTGATGAAGCATCTGAGACCGTCATGAAGGTTGTGAGTTGTGACCCAAAATAATTAATCTATAATGCGCACTTAATGAAAAGAGAGTTAACAAATCAGTTACACGTTGCATAATTTTGTTGGATGTATATTTCTTTTCGATTAATTATTATCATATTTCTTCGAGTTTTGTCGATCCGTACAATAAAATATTCTGATAATATTATCTTGATCAGTTGTTGAATGCAGTGCACTAAATGCATGCCTTTCCTCTTGAAGTATATATAGCCGTTCCAGTGATTTTGGCGGTTTCGGACGACTACTGATCATCAACCGTTCCATAAATATATATATGTTTGGAACAGCATACAAAAAACCTATTTAGAAAGGATTTCGTTGATGATCAATTGGCCATGCATGCATACTCAATTTTCACTTAAACTTCAAACACAAATTTCTGACAAATTAATACCAACTTTCAATTTTGCTAATATCATCAGCGAGTTTCCTAATTAAGGAAATGTAGTTCATTTGTTCTAAACAATTAATCTAATACATTTTAGTTTCTGTGTGTTTGAATGAAAGCTTGGGGAAGCGGATAACTGGTCAAGAATTAGAAATAGTTGCTAACTCAACATTTTATTGGAATAGCTAGCGGAATAGCCGCTAACCCAAGAGAGAGAGAGAGCGCGCTCGTCTTGTTTAAATACGGAATAGAGTTCTGGATTAGCGTTATTCTCGAATTACGCTAGTCCTCACCCATCCGAACACGACAATTTCGAACTCCTGAGTACGTACACATGATGTAATTACATCAGGGGCATAGTTGGAGTACGCGCTTGCCAGAGCTTTTAATTAGGCCCCCTCCTAAAATTGAAACCAACTATATATATATATATAATATACGCGCGCGCGCGCGCACACACACATATGTGTGTGTGTATGAGTAGAACTAGGGTGCTCCTAGGAGTACCAAATTTCTTTGTACTTTTAACTCTAAAATCTATCGGATTAACTTCGAACGACAAATCCAAACCGATGAAATCCTTCTACCTTACGAGCGATGCATCTAGATGTGAAAATTTTAAAGTTTCTAATTAATTTAGTATAAAGTCAAGTGGTCAAAATTAGAAGGTTTCTAAATTAATTTTAATGCATTCATTTTTTGGAAGACTTTTGACCACTTGACTTTAAACTAAATTAATTCGAAAGTTTAAAATTTTCACATGTAGACTCATCACTCGTAAGGTAGAAGGATTTCAACAGTTTGGATTCATTGTTCAAAGTTAATCCGATAGGTTTTAGAGTTAAGAGTACAAAGGTGCTTGGTACTCCTAGGAGCACCTTAGTTCTACTATATATATATATATATAGTAAGGCTATTGTGCATTGCGAATTAAATGGGGTGTTTTAATTCTTGCTTATATCGCTATTTTCAAAGTTCAAATAGCCGATCCGAACCGCTCAACATGTTCTCCATATTGAAATGTGCTTGGAGACCAAATTTTATATTTTTTGGAATTTTTTTACTATTTATTAAGCCACTTTGAAAATCGCTGATCCAACGGTTTCACTGTTTGGTTAAGTCACCGTTGGATCAGCGATTTTCAAAGTGGCTTAATAAATAGTAAAAAAATTCCAAAAAATGTAAAATTTGGTCTCCAAGCACATTTCAATATGGAGAACATGTTGAGCAGTTCGGATCGGCTATTTGAACTTTGAAAATAGCGATATGAGCGTGAATTAAAACACCTCCTTTAATTCACAATGCACAATAGCCTTACTCTCTCTCTCTCTCTCTATATATATATAGAGTAGAACTAGGGTGCTCCTAAGTTCACCCAACCTCTTGTGAACTTGACTCTAAAATATATTGAATCGACTTTAAGCGATGAATCCAAACCGTTGAAATTCTTCTATCTAATGATTGATGCGTCTACATGTGAAAATTTTAAAGTTTTGAATTAATTTAATATAGAGTCAAGTGGTCAAAAGAGTCCAAAAAATGAATGCATTAAAATTAATTTATAAACCTTAAACTTTTGACCACTTGACTCTATATTAAATTAATTCAAAATTTTAAAATTTTCATATGTAGACGCATCACTCATTAGGTAGAAGGGTTTCAATGGTTTGGATTCATCGTTTAAAGTCGATTTGATATATTTTAGAGTCAAGTTCACAAGAAGTTTGGTGAACTTAGGAGCACCCTAGTTCTACTCTATATATATATATCATATATAAATGTGCATTCTTAAATGATGTAACTAAGGTGTTGATTCAAATATGTAAAGATGCAAGAAGATGGAGGATTTAGGAAGATAATAAATGACTATTGCCGAAGGTAAAAATGAACTATTGTTGAAGTTAGCTGATATAAATTGTTATTTTTGAGGGTATCACTATTAACGACGAGAGAGTATCCGTGAGAATACTTGACGATGTTAGATACTTTTATTCTCGCTGATACTCACAAATTTTTGTAGTGTATATATATATGCTCAGAATAGTTGCATAATAATCTTGAAAGATGCTACCGAGTCAAATTAAGCATAATTAGAATTATGTTAGTGAGCCTAATTTAAATTATAATACCAAAAAAATAATTTGGCATCTTCAAATGCTGTCCAACAAAAAAAAATTGGTGAGTTTAACAACAAAGTATATATTATATTCCTGTCATAATTAATACTTTTTTTTGTCAGTACCGTATGTATAAAATTAAAAGGTTTGAGACTTTGAGAGATAGAGGCACAATGGCTCATATATACAGAGCCGCAGGAAGGAAGAAATTTGTAAATGAGAATTATTGAGAAGTGATCCCCAATCATTTTAATTTATTTTAAATGTTTTTGCCATCAAACTCGATATGGTCCCCTCCCAATTAAACAGAGCTTGCACTTTGCTTGTCTAGCTACTTTTTTTTCTCTCTGTGTCGTGTTTTTTTTTTAAGTTGACTGATATTGACTGGATCAAAGATTGTATATTTGAGAGAGAATTAAATTGAATTTGAACTACCTCAACAAGATATATTAAATGTCAATAGTGACTAAACTGCTTAAAATGCGTGCTTATATAATTTTAAAAATCTAAATTTACCAAAACAGTCTCATTAATATTCCTCTGAAATGTTGGAAGTATATAGTACATATACAGCAATTATACTAGAGCATATATATATAGAGAGAGAGAGGGAGACCAATACCGTTACTAATTAAGGATCATGTTTGGTTCGTACTTAATTAACTGGTGACTCGATCTGTTCCTGCTGGTAGCTAGCTAGTAGGTACATTTAGCTATTAAATATTATTTGATCATATTTGATTTACGTACTAATATTGAAGTGAGTGTATATATATGTGACATGTATTTTTACGTATATCTTGCATGGACTAGCTAGCTATATAGCTTCGTTTCATGTAGACTTAACTTCTTCCATTAGAATCATAATTAAGTTCAGTACAAATATTAGATGCTTGAATTTCGAAAGCTATTCTTTCGAAAAGAAATAAAAAGTTCATTCCATTAATTATAAATTTATAATTAACATGTTAATTAGATCATTAATTCAATTGAACTTTTTATATATATAATATAATGATTATATACAACATATTGTTAATCCTGTGGCCAATTAAAAAAAATCAATGCGATCTATGGCCAATGTGGATTTAATGCATGTGTCATGTAACCCAAAGCTTCTAGAAATGATCACAACTAGCTAGCTAGCTAGAATGCAAGATGTAAAGTAATAAGCTCACCAAAAAAAGAAAGCTTATTTTAAGTATTTTTTTAAGGTAACTAAAGCTACGTCGTACATAGAGCTCCCATGAAATCTCTACTGCATTGGCCGCGGGGGCTTAATTTTCTAGACAGTCAATTAATCATGGCAATATGCATGCTGTGTACTTGGTTATTCTTCTAGATAACATTAATAAATTTGATTCATTAGATGAACTGCATCTGTTCACTTAATTAACTATTACTGGAAGGATTGCGAAAGAAATGACGTCTCAAGTGCTAGCTGTATATATATATATATGAAATGACATAATGAAGCCTAGTTGTATATATGGCTAGTGGCATACACTTATACAATATTGTTAATTATATCCGGAACGTACCTCAATTAGATGATAATGATTCATGAGAGAGAGAGAGAGAGAGAGAGAGGGGTTTGCTTATAAAAGAATAAATTGTCATTTAAAGATAATGGCTTATTAATTTATTACACCAGTCATATGCCAAACCTAGCATATGCATGATCCTTTAATTGGACAGAGATCACTTGCTCCCCGGGGGGCAGGATTTTCCTGCCCCCAGTGAGACTGACAAGTGGGTCCAGACGGGTTTATAAATTTAGATATTAGTTTTTAGTTTTGGTGTGGCCCACGTTTCAGTGACTCAGGGGCTGGAAAATCCTGCCCCCCTGGGGGGCAGAGAATTCAATCCCCCTTTAATTCCACTTTCTCACAGGAATTAAAATGTATAGATAATAAAGCATATTTGGCTGTGGTACTAATTATAATATTATCCTGACCGAAGAATAAGTACCCAAACCATATATATTATATGTGCAATTGTGTATCACAAAACATCAAGTCCTTTTCTTAATTTTATATGTCATCACTACCTTGAAAAATCTAATTTACATAATTAACCAACAAATACATATATATATATACGTATGGTAAATCGATCACAAGTTGACATTGAATGCGTGCATGTGTGTTCTAAATAGCTAGGTATAACACTAGCTATCAACACTGTTTTTGACACAATAACAGAGTTATAATGTATTTTTAGTCTTTCCGCGATGACACAATAATCACTATTATATATCGAAACAAAGCATCAATTCTTATACAATCAGTATCCGAAATTATATACAGACATGCATTATCATAATAGAAAGGGAGTTGGTCGGTAATTAACACGCATGAAGCATCGATCTGCCACTAGCTCTGGCCTCCAAATTAAATATTAATTAAAACTGTAAAGGCAAATTAATTCCGATTGAACATATGCTGATACGAGGTGCAAGCTGTGGCTCAATATATATATGAGAACGGATTTTTTTTTTTTTTTTTTTTTATGGTCTGTAGCAAGTGCTGACGACAAATACATTCATTAGAAAAAGTTTATTTACATTTGGGAGTGGAAATGAGCGAGTCATGAGCTTGATCTAACTCGGACCTGCCAGCTCTACTTGCAACTACTTAAATAACTAATTAATTAATGGTAACTGATCACCTCAATAATTGCCATGCATTGTGGCCATTATAACCTATATATTTGGAGAAAACAATGTTATTTAATTCTGAATTGTATCTTGCAATAACATCTGATCTGAACCCCACCTGCCTAATTTCGGGTCCCTTTTCGTGATGGATTTCATCTTTATTAAGATTCCCACTGTTAATGGCATTAGAGAAAAAAAATTAAAATAAAAGAAGGGACCTCAACCATGGTTCGATAAAACAAAAACTTTTTACCTAAAAACATCATAAACAAATTGTCAAAGTTCATGAAACGAATTAAGTGAAACAGAGATATTTGAACTTTAAAATCTTCATTAATTCCTAGCACGAATCCAGTTAACAATTCCACAGTATTAATTAAGGAAAGAAGATGCAAATAGTTGGGAAAATTTACAAAATAACCTTCTTTCCAAAAAGTTCAAACAAAATATCCTCTCTTCAAAATTTTTGTTAAAATGACCCTGTGGGACCCGCCAATATAAAAGTTTGTCCTCCCCTTATGTTACTCTCATCATTTTTAGAAAGAAAGTTAACTTGTAAAAAAAAAAAATTCTTACAAAATCAGAGGTTTATATTTAGAAACATTTTTTGTGTGGAAACACTTGGTTGTGACAGCGTGCATTTGTAAACATGTATAACAAGTTTTTTTTTTTTTTAGGGGAGTATAAGAAGATTTTTGTCTCGTGGTACAGTGTACTGGTCAATTCTGACATACAAAACAACAAAATTATATCTGCTTCATTTTTTTATGAGAATGCTTCATTAGATTATTAATTGAATTAAATTAATGTCTAAGTGTTTAATAAAATGTTGATTTACAGTTTCATGCATGTTTAAAATATTGGAAACAAAACATAAATTATATAATTTTTGTTATAATTTTGATTCTTTTGATATAGTGTACTAGTTGTGTGTATTCATAAAATATTGATTTTTCATGAACTAACTTCATTACAAAAATTAAATACAATACGAAAGAAAAGCACAGAAATTGTATAGATAGAACAAATATTGTAAGCATCAATATCGCGTTTTCAATTGTTTTTCACATATATAAAATCCAAAAATATTACTAAATTACTATATAGAAAAAACAAAAAAGAGTACAAAAAATATAATGCATCATTAAAAAAATATAAATTATAAATGTAAACTACTCTCATAACCTTCTATGTTTATATCAAACTTTTTAAATACCTGTAATAAAAAATATATGTTTAACAACTCATATAAATTGAACATTTAAAAATATACATATAAAGTGAACCTTAAGCAAATAATGTTAGCAGATGTATAAAAAATTTAAAATGAGCAATATAAGAACTAAATTGAAGTTGATATATGCATGCAAAAATTAAATTAAACATTAAGCCGTAAGTTATAATTCATACACGAACTAAATTGAACTTCCAAATGTAGGATGCCATAGTTAAGTGTTTAAAAAAAGTTTTCAAATATATATATTCAATTTTATAGATCATTTGTCTGTCAAGTTTAAAAAAAAATTATAGATCATATCTTTTTTTTTACCAAATTAATCTTCTTTCTGAAAAGATTGGAGTAAAATAAGGGGAGGAAATTTTTTACATTGGTGGGTCCCACAGGGTCATTGTGACAAAAAATTTAAAGAGAGAGTATTTTGTTTGACTTTTTTTTGGAAAGAAGGTTATTTTGTAAATTTTCCCCTTTTTTAAACTGTTAAATTTGGAAAATGGATTCAACCTTGATGTGACACTGGGGAGGGACTGGTCGGGGAGGTGATTGAGCAGGAGCTGTTTGGCAATTTCTAATTTAACATAGTGAAGAAATTGGCCACTTGCTTTTTTTGGGCAATTATAGCAGCCTCCAATGTGCACCCCATTTTTATATTCAGTAGGAGTTATTTGATTGCTGTCTGTGCTGCCATCTGAAGCTTTTCTCTTTCTGCCTGAAATAGCATTAATAGAGGAGAAATAGTTAGCTTAATGTCCAATACAAGGATCACCATACCATACTGGCCAATATGGTATCAGTATCAGCAAGACACTTAATTTCAAGAGACCTTAAACACATATGCAACATCAAGAAAAAGAATTATAAAACAAACAGAAATAATCCATCTATCTAACATTCTTTTATTGTAGGTCTAAAAACGGAAGGTTCTGTGATTAATCTGCGCCCCGATGGCAAGAGAGTGAGGCTATCAAACAGTCGTACTCGGCTCCATACAGATTACTTTGGGACGGAAAAGAAGGTTATGCGCAAAAACTTGCAAGATACATTGAAGAAATTGGCTTGTGCAGAAGAATCCAAAGAGAGCAAAGACTTTGTACGTCTGATGGTTTTATATATCTTTTCGACGGTGCTGTTCCCACAATCAAATAAGCTGGTAACAACAAGCTTGATACCATACGTGACGGAAATAGATGACTTGAATGACCTTTGGGGGTTTAATTGGGCCGATTTCGTCCATAAAGAAATGATGTTGCTGTTGGTTTCCGCGTCTCGGAACTCCAAACGAAACATTGGTGGATGCACTCTAGCTGTTCTCGTAAGATTTTTATTTTATTATTTTTCCATTATAATCCGATAAACATGTAGTTGCATATATCTAGGGTCTAAATTCCAAGAATGAACACGAATCAAAACATGAAGATAAAGAACTGATACTCAGGAACATACCAATATTGTTAGCTACATACTAATAATTTTCATCATAATTTCTGCTAGATTTCTTTTTTGGAGCGGTGCCGAGTCGACAAGTACCGCATTGCTGATGGCAACTGGCCCAGGTACCACAACTGGAACCTTTGTGACATGTCCTTAAGAAAAGAGAGCAGAAAAAGAAATTTTTAACAAAATTATTAAGGGTCAGATCAGAAAGGACGAACTTCTCTTAACATCCCATGAGTCTATACATCTGAAAAATGGTTGCCGGCCAGAATCGGTAATAGCAAATCCTCCTGACCCTGTTATGGAAAAGATTAGAGGAAAGGGGACAAGGAAAAGGAAAAGGAAAAGGAGAAGTGCCAATGAAGAGGAATGAGTCGAGAACGGTATGTCATATTTTTATTTTGTTTATGTTTATTTTTTCTGTATGCGCCTATGCATAGTACCTTAGCCTCTCTTTGAATATTAATTCAGAATAAATCATCAAAATATATAACTTCACTGTTATGTGCAGCTAAGCAATACTTTATTTGCCGATTTTTATCTTTACATTAATTCAAAATAGTCGGCATTGGAATGGACTTGCCGTGTGATAGTAGGTAACATAAATCTTGAATTTTGCTTGGTGTGCCCTCTCCAGTTTGTATATTTTGTTTGTTAAGCTTCACTACAAATTAACTGCATGTTGTAAGCAAATGTTTCATTAGCAAATTGATTCAATGTTATTATCTTCTCAAATCCTCTGTCCTCAATTTTTTGTTAGATAATAGCAACATTTATGCTGGGTTATGAATTTACGGAAAGAAAAATGTATGGCCTGCTCAAACAAAAAATTGAGGACAAAGGATTTGAGAATTTGATGTTACGTTGATGAATTTCGTAATCTTACCTGAGCAGGCCGTACATTTTTCTTTTCGTAAATTCATAACCCAGCATAAATGTTGCTATTATCCAATAAAAAATTGAGGACAGAGGATTTGAGAAGATAATAACATTCCAATGCCGACTTTCTCAAACAGACTTGATATGTGAAAGCAATTTGTACTAATATCATGATATAAAAGCATTTCTTCATTCTGTGTAAGCATCTCCAATTCCTCTTTTCCACTTGAACATTATATTGCTAGATGGAAAGTCCACCGAAACTGTAATTGCAAGTGACATACCAGTAAGACTTTATGTAATTGAAAGTGACATCTCCAATTCCTGCCTTTATGTGCTAACTATATCCATAACAAGTCCAGAATTGATAAACCTCACCGATCTATTACTACTCTATTTTCAGGTAAAAGCAACACAAATAGATAAAGTTTTGGGGAAAAAACAACTAAGGGGACTATCAGCAAGATACTGACCATCCTTGGAACACAAAATGGACAAGCTCCTAGAAATTCTATCCCACAAAAGCATTGAATTCATCAATCCAATCTGTCTTCACGACCGGGTAGAGGTGTGATGATAGCTGATAACCTCCTTGTGCGTTTTGGTAAGGACGATCCACAAGCTGATAACCTCTTTGTGCGCTTCTTCTGTACACGCATGTCCTCCTCTTCCTCTTCATCTTCTAGATCTTCCCCTATAGGTGACGCTCCTGCACACATTTAAGTTTATTAGTCACTAAACTTGCAGCAAACGCACATGTAAACTTCCTTAGGCATATAAATTTGAAATTTGAACTGCAACATGAATATACCATCTTCATCCTCCTTTTCCTCTTCCTCCTCTTCCTCTTCATCTTCTTGATCTTGCCCTATAGGTGACGCTATTGCACACATTTAAGTTTATTAGTGAAAATTACTATTTTGAATTAATGTAAATATAAAAATCGGCAAATAAAATATTGCTTAGCTGCACATAACAGTGAAGTTATATATTTTGATGATTTATTCTGAATTAATATTCAAAGAGAGGCTAAGGTACTATGCATAGACGCATACAGAAAAAATAAACATAAACAAAATAAAAATATGACATACCGTCCTCTACTCGTTCCTCTTCATTGACACTTCTCCTTTTCCTTTTCCTTGTCCCCTTTCCTCTAATCTTTTCCATAACAGGGTCAGGAGGATTTGCTATTACCGATTCTGGCCGGCAACCATTTTTCAGATGTATAGACTCATGGGATGTTAAGAGGAGTTTGTCCTTTCTGATTTGACCCTTAATAATTTTGTTAAAAATTTCTTTTTCTGCTTTCTCTTTTCTTAAGGACATGCCACAAAGGTTCCAGTTGTGGTACTTGGGCCAGTTGCCATCAGCAATGCGGTACTTGTCGACTCGGCACCGCTCCAAAAAAGAAATCTAGCAGAAATTATGATGAAAATTATTAGTATGTAGCTAACAATATTGGTATGTTCCTGGGTATCAGTTCTTTATCTTCAAGTTTTGATTCATGTTCATTCTTGAAATTTAGACCCTAGTCAATTTAGACCCTAGATACATGCAACTACATGTTTATCGGATTATAATGGCAAAATAATAAAATAAAAATCTTACGAGAACAGCTAGAGTGCATCCACCAATGTTTCGTTTGGAGTTCCGAGACGCGGAAACCAACAGCAACATCATTTTTTTATGGACGAAATCGGCCCAATTAAACCCCCAAAGGTCATTCAAGTCATCTATTTCCGTCACGTATGGTATCAAGCTTGTTGTTACCAGCTTATTTGATTGTGGGAACAGCACCGTCGAAAAGATATATAAAACCATCAGACGTACAAAGTCTTTGCTCTCTTTGGATTCTTCTGCACAAGCCAATTTCTTCAATGTATCTTGCAAGTTTTTGCGCATAACCTTCTTTTCCGTCCCAAAGTAATCTGTATGGAGCCGAGTACGACTGTTTGATAGCCTCACTCTCTTGCCATCGGGGCGCAGATTAATCACAGAACCTTCCATTTTTAGACCTACAATAAAAGAATGTTAGATAGATGGATTATTTCTGTTTGTTTTATAATTCTTTTTCTTGATGTTGCATATGTGTTTAAGGTCTCTTGAAATTAAGTGTCTTGCTGATACTGATACCATATTGGCCAGTATGGTATGGTGATCCTTGTATTGGACATTAAGCTAACTATTTCTCCTCTATTAATGCTATTTCAGGCAGAAAGAGAAAAGCTTCAGATGGCAGCACAGACAGCAATCAAACAACTCCTACTGAATATAAAAATGGGGTGCACATTGGAGGCTGCTATAATTGCCCAAAAAAAGCAAGTGGCCATTTTCTTCACTATGTTAAATCAGAAATTGCCAAACAGCCCCTGCTCAATCACCTCCCCGACCAGTCCCTCCCCAATGTCACATCAAGGTTGAATCCATTTTCCAAATTTAACAGTTTAAAAAGAGGGAAAATTTACAAAATAACATTCTTTCCAAAAAAAAGTCAAACAAAATACTCTCTCTTCAAATTTTTTGTCACAATGACCCTGTGGGACCCACCAATGTAAATTTTTTTTCTCCCCTTATTTTACTCCAATCTTTTCAGAAAGAAGATTAATTTGGTAAAAAAAAGATATGATCTATAATTTTTTTTTAAACTTGACAGACAAATGATCTATAAAATTGAATATATATATTTGAAAACTTTTTTTAAACACTTAACTATGGCATCCTATATTTGGAAATTCAATTTAGTTCGTCTATGAATTTGAACTTACGGCTTAATGTTTAATTTAATTTTTGCATGCATATATCAACTTCAATTTAGTTCTTATATTGCTCATTTTAAATTTTTTATACATCTGCTAACATTATTTGCTTAAGGTTCACTTTATATTTATATTTTTAAATGTTCAATTTATATGAGTTGTTAAACATATATTTTTTATTACAGGTATTTAAAAAGTTTGATATAAACATAGAAGGTTATGAGAGTAGTTTACATTTATAATTTATATTTTTTTAATGATGTATTATATTTTTTGTACTCTTTTTTGTTTTGTCTATATAGTAATTTAGTAATATTTTTGGATTTTATATATGTGGAAAACAATTGAAAACGCGATATTGATGCTTACAATATTTGTTCTATCTATACAATTTCTGTGCTTTTCTTTCGCATTGTATTTAATTTTTGTAATGAAGTTAGTTCATGAAAAATCAATATTTTATGAATACACACAACTAGTACACTATATCAAAAGAATCAAAATTATAACAAAAATTGTATAATTTATGTTTTTTTTCCAATATTTTAAACATGCATGAAACTGTAAATCAACATTTTATTAAACACTTAGACATTAATTTAATTTAATTAATAATCTAATGAAGCATTCTCATAAAAAAATGGAGCAAATATAATTTTGTTGTTTTGTATGTTAGAATTGACCAGTACACTGTACCACGAGACAAAAATCTTCTTATACTCCCCTAAAAAAAAAAAAAAAAACTTGTTATACATGTTTACAACTGCACGCTGTCACAACCAAGTGTTTCCACACAAAAAATGTTTCTAAATATAAACCTCTGATTTTGTAAGATTTTTTTTTTTTTACAAGTTAACTTTCTTTCTAAAAATGATGAGAGTAACATAAGGGGAGGACAAACTTTTATATTGACGGGTCCCACAGGGTCATTTTGACAAAATTTTTGAAGAGAGGATATTTTGTTCGAACTTTTTGGAAAGAATGTTATTTTGTAAATTTCCCCAAATAGTTACCTAATTCAAAAAGTCGTTTGCAATCAGAATTTTTTTCCAAGTAAAAAAGTTGGACCAGAAATATGCATTGTACCAAAAATTGTATTCTACATAAAAGAGAGTATATATATATGTTGAGCAAAAATATGTACATACTAATATACTATACATGTATATATGGTATCCCCTTACATTGCAAATTTTTATTCTATATAGGTTGAGAAACATATCTTATACATTTGAGCGCTCATACTTTTTTACGAGATTTATATCTTGTATGGAGTTGACTGACACCAGCTATAAATTAAGCTTCATCATATGCACGCTGGTTGAGTAAGAAGAGAAAAAAATGGACAGGGAAACATGCAGAAAAATGTCAATAATATAATTACAGTTATTTTATCACACCTTTTGAAGTTTGGGGTTCTCAATGAATTTTTTTTCATG
The DNA here is from genome assembly GCA_964058825.1 of Carex arenaria. NCBI lineage: Eukaryota > Viridiplantae > Streptophyta > Magnoliopsida > Poales > Cyperaceae > Carex > Carex arenaria. The sequence goes on from CAXKVW010000417.1 coordinate 274,303, forward strand.
AAAAATATAAGGGTCAATTGTTTTTTAAATTTGTATTAAAAAAGAAAAAACTCCATACAAAATCGCATAATTGAAAAAAAAAAATAGGTCGATTGCCCTTAATGTGAAATTATAATTAGCACTGATCATGTGGATTTTTTTCTAAATTAGAACTAATTTTAATAATTTTAACGGAACAAGCACAGAGGAGTTGGATTTTATATATAAAAAAATAGCTCCACCGAGACAAGGGATCGGGAGCTGTTTTTTTTATAAAATCCAACTCTACTGTGCTTTTCCGTTAATATCATTGAAATTAATTATATTTAAAAAAAAATCGATCATATGTATGCAGATCAGCCAAAGTTATACAATATACAGCAATAGTTCTCCAATCCAACGGTTTTGATGCCATATATATTTAGACAGTTGCTCACAATTTCTTATATTTGTATACGGCCTTCTCTGAATAAATCAGGAAAAAGAAGGATACATATGTTGGGACTTGGGATAATATATATTGAATGAAATTAAAAGAAAAAAAAGAGAAGAAGGGTAGAATTGGAATAGATTTTGGGTCGGAATATATAGGAGCCCAAAATGGCCCGTACCCATTAAACTTATCTGTTAGCAAAATGGGACCTAATTCTGATATAATGGGCTTTTATCCATATATATCATCGCTCTTCAGTTTGAAGTTTGAACAAAATGGGACCTAATTCCCCTCTACTGTTGCAGCATGAGTATCATTTTCTAATTTTTCTTTTGTTCATATTCATATTAATGCTAATAGCATGCTTAATTTCCATAAGTTCACAAGTACTTTTGCATCAAGAGCTCAAAGGTAATCAATGCTAATAATTAGATCAACGTATGTGTCCACTCTTAAGAATCATCTCAATTCCACTACTTACTGTTTCTTTGGATCTTCTTCTTTAAGATTTAGTTAGTGATACTGCAATCTTAATTATTCCTTGTTGATGTTAGAAAGGTGAAAGATTATCATATCAAAAAAATCTATTGGTTTTTCCACATGTCATTCATGATCGATGTACCTATTATCTGGACCAATATTTAATCAGTCAACAATGGTTGAGATTTTCCATGGGTGTCAACAAAACGGCTGTTGAACTCTCATGCAGCTGCCATGATTATGTTAGAATTGGAATGGTTACATGCCAATTTGAATTTACCGCGCTTTTTGTCGGTAGTGCATTCACATACTAACTAACTGAAACGGAAACACAGAGGGGATATAGAGTTTGTACAGCTTGGGAGCCTCGGGATTCACAAATAAACTTGATGAAAGGTTACGATTAGCCTGTAATTAACATTGCCTTAAATGCATTTCCGAGTAATAAATGCTATCGCTTTTTAACACGGCAACCAGGCAACAAGGGGGCTGGGACAGATGAGCTTGGTTATATAAAAGGGGTAGGGGACTAAGGGGAGTGGTAGAGGTTCTCAACATGTAATGTATCTTTTTTCTTATTTTTACTATTATCTTTCTTTTTCTTGATTGTTCTATTACCTTAATTTTGTTTTGATCAAGATTCTATAATGAGGAAGATAGTGCAAGTACGAGAAGATGACGCGAGAAAATGTAGGATCAGAAATAAGATGGCTGCGCATGACGAGCTTAATGTAAGAGAGATGGCCACACATGGAATTTACTTAGCTTAAATTTGAATATATAGAATAAATAAAGATTATTTTTTATTCTCCTTTTCTGAACCTAATGATGAAAACTTAATAGTTCGTTCTTAATTTCCTTCAATTCTCTATAACAGCCAACAAATATGAAAAGAAAACCAAGATTTGTTTGAGTCCTTTTCTTTTTCTTCCTTGTAGATGAGAGGGTTTGGTTTATGACCCCCAAAAGGAAATATTGATTTCTTTCCAATACGTTTAATTTTGGCTCAGATATCTCAATCAAGAATTTTGTTTTATTTATGGCAGATTTTTTTAGAAATGATGAGCATCTCAGGCGTGATGACGGCCCGCTACATCAGAATAAGAAACATACAGCCTTCATATTTCAAGGTCCCAGAGACAGACACCCCAAACAAAGGCACAGTCCCAAAGTAAGATAATTTCAAATATCAAATTTTGAATTTTGGATTTGTAGGAGGACTTTTGTGAAAAACTTTCTTGTACAAGTAACAACTAACAAGTACAGCCCATTAGTCTTAAATTCCCCTCCGTTTTGCCACGGGACCGTTGAGCCGCCGTCTCTTGAATTCCAGTGGGGGCCCACTTATAAGTGACTAGAATAAGTCTACCTCGTTTTTCTGTCATCCAACTTTGGCCCCGGTCCTACTATAAAAAGACGCGTGCGCCTCGATCTCAGTGCGCAACTCCGCCGCTGGGTTCGCCGGAGAACCAATTCTAGGGTTAGGGTTTCACTGCGGCCTTAATTTTCCCCTTGCGCAACAAATATTTGGGTTGGGCTTTCTTGTCCGTTGAAAATTGGGGTTAGGGTTTTGTCTCCATGGGACGCTCTCGCGGCGTTTCCAACGCAGGGGACGATGACACCAGTCAAAGGTACCTTCCCTTTTTTGATCTCCGTTTGTCTCTGTTTCGTTTTATGTCAATGTCGGAAAAATTGAGGAGGTATCAGGTAAGGAGTGCACCTTTGGTGTCAAGCTGGAGTTTGTTTATTTATTAATTAATTAATTAATATAATAATTATTATTATCCAGAAACTAGAGCCACTCTCGGGATTTTATTTACACTGGGATTAGTAAAACTATGTGCCCAAATAAATTACCATACTGTGGTTGAATACCATAATTAATTTTAGAACAAATTCACCATACTGTGGTTGAATAACTCAGTTGTGCTATTTCAAAGGAAACTTGAGGCACAAAGGAATTTTTTTTGGTAATAGAATACTTTCTAATGGAATCAGGGGCAATCATCTTTGGTTTTAGTATAATTTCAATTCTGGTATTTACTGACTATTAGGCACTGATCCAGTTGGAGCAAAAACTCTTTCCTTTGTAATTGTTGTTGTTATTTCATATTTTCTTTGCTTGTTTTCTCTTTAGTTACATGATTTTGGTTAAACTGAGGGTTTGTTATTAACATGTTAGTTGGGTTCATATTACTACGGTACTGATTAGATTACTTTGGAGGGCTTAGTTATCATAATTGAGAGAATTAATACTCTATTATTCTGCTGGTCTGTACCTATTGAAATTTAAAAGCTTGGTCTATCGTTTGTCAGGTTTCTCTGTGATATTGTGATTTTGTTCAGTTAGTAAAGACCTGAAAGATTGTAATGGTATATACTATATCCATTCTTTTACCTATAATTTTTTTCTCTTAGGTCAAAGAGAAGGAGAGTCCCTTCAGGTGGAGATGCCTTAGAGAATATAACAAGTAAATTCTTTTTGTATCCTATCTTTTGTATTTTTTTCTTTTTCGGGTGTTTCTATATATTTCTTGCTCTCTCTCAGAGAATCTGCTATATTTATGCTAAGATTGTACCATTATATATTAAGTTTGTTTAACAGAAAAAAGGGCTCCACAAAATTTCTAAAATGCTCTCCTTTTTTCCATCTTTTATTGTGTACTTTGTAGGTCAAGGTGGAGCAGATGGTAAAAAAGCACTATACCACTGCAACTATTGCAACAAGGATATTTCAGGGAAAGTCCGTATTAAATGCTCAAAATGTCCTGATTTTGATCTTTGTTTGGAGTGCTTCTCTGTTGGAGCAGAGGTGACACCACACAAGAGCAACCACCCATACAGGGTCATGGTATGTGCACATCTTCATATATTTGTGTAAATACTTTTTTATTATTGTTCAAATGCTCAATTGAATGTTGAGTCAGCTGTGAGCTAAATTAAGATTACTAAATCGTGCAATTTTATCACATTGTTGTTATGCAATTCATTGATCTCCATTATTCTCTCCTGAATGTGGGATGTAGTATTTGGAGTTACAATTGATGGTAGCTGAAACTTAAATTTAAAATAGTCTTAGATGAAGAATTTATTTTGAACTCGGTATCTGACAGGATAATATCTCCTTTCCCCTAATCGTCACTGATTGGAATGCTGACGAGGAGATTCTTCTTCTAGAGGTATGCCTTTTATGTTGATTGTCTAAACTTGACTGAACTTTAGGGCCCTACCACTAGCTTATAAGGCTAGCAAATTTCTTGTGCATCCAAAAATTTACTATTAGTGTCAAAGTGGTTACTTGTTAAATATAAATAAACTTGCCCTCCTTTGCTTGATAAGCCCTCGGAGCCTGATCTTAGTTTAGTGTTGTCAGGTAAAATGAAGTATTGTTAATTTGTAGTGAACCATTGCCTTGACCTTTACACTCAAGTTACTTTTTTCAGTGTTAATTTTTAATCTCAATAAATTCATGTAATTGTTGACAATTTGATTACTCAATTGAGTACATTGAAAAATTAGAAACTAATGGAATTTATTTATTTATCAATTATTTTTTAGTAACGCTGTTTTGCTTTTGTTTTGTCATTTTCCTGTGTAAAAAGGGGATTGAGATGTATGGACTTGGAAATTGGGCTGAGGTGGCAGAGCATGTTGGTACGAAAAGTAAAGCACAGTGTATTGATCATTACATGACCGCATACCTTAGTTCTCCTTTCTTTCCGCTACCGGTACGCCCTCACTAAAATCTGGGAACTGTATATTGAGGCTTAATTGCACAATTTAGTGGTTTATTGAGGCAAAATTTGATAGAATGAGGTTAACTTGGATAATGAGGCTTAATTTTAACAATTAAATGTTGTAAAGACTTAATTAAAGCTTAATTAGGTTAAGCCTGGGCTTAATGTGAACTAGGGAAGCTATAGAATCCTGAATTACAGGTCTTAGCTTAAAGATTATAAATTTGATATTCAAATTTTATTTTCATTGCATTCCAGGATATGTCTAGGGTTAATGGTAAAAACAGAAAGGAGCTTCTTGCGATGGCCAAAGTGCAAGGTGAGGGCAAGAGAGGTTTGTTGCTGCGACTGCATTCCTTTTTAGTCATTACTGATTTTTAATTTGTAACTTGTAAGTTTACTCACTGATTGTTCAATGGATACATAGGATCATCATTGCTTGGTGAAACAACACTTACAGATTCACCTTTTTCTCCTTCAAGGGTCAAGTGAGTTTGCTTTTTAATTTTTCTTATATATATGAACCTTCTAGGTCTTTATTTTCTCCCTTGTCTCGTGTTGAAAATATTTATCATTGTTTGGTAAGTTTTGTGGATCACAGGATGGAGGATGCTATTGGTGATGCTCTTAATGGGAGGTCTCCCTCCAACGTAACTTCTGGTATATTTTAATTCCAATTTTTATAATATTATCATCCATTGTTTTTTGTTTCCAACTTAAGTTGATGTTACTTTGTACAGGTGCAAACAAGAAAGCATCTAATGCGGGACATGTGAAAGACAGCTCTGATGGACCCAGACCTGAAGGTAACCCAAAAGCTGAAATTTATAGGTCAAAAGCACAAACACACTCACAAAGTGGAGCAACCGCACTTATTTTTCTGCAAAATATTGAAATATCCCTTTTAGTAATTCAATGCTATGAAAATTGCTAGGAAGAATCATGCATATCCATAAAGCAAAGAGAAAATAAATTAAGTATATTTTTATTAAACATGAAAAGTAATCCTATGCATCCCACCCTCATTAAATACAAAGGATTTCGGAAGATATCCTTCTATTCTAATTAATTTATGTTCATAATTGAGGAAAAAGGAATGCTAGGTTTATTATATCCAAAGATATCAGGAGAGAAGGGGTATATGAAATATCGTTGTTTGGAAGGGTTAAATACAATAATTTGATTTGTTTTTTGTAGTGGCACATGTAGAATTATTCTTCAAATAAAAGGTACACAGACATAAGTCTTGAAGTACATATAAAGAAACCTACACCCAAAATAAAACAAAAAAGAAGAAGATAGAATTACAATTTTGGTTGTGGCAGATATGCACATGGATAGGAGTGTGGGTGGAAAGAAGCCCAAGTACTCTGGTGAAGAGGGCCCATCAATGGCAGAGCTTAGCGGTTACAATGCCAAGAGGCAAGAATTTGACCCAGAATATGACAACAATGCTGAACAAGCTTTGGCTGAGATGGAGTTTAAGGATACCGACACTGATGTTGAACGCGAGTTGAAGATCAGGGTGCTTAACATTTACTTGAAAAGGCATGGTTTTTTTTTTGTTGGTTATAATTTTAGTGATAACTGGACCGAACTGGACTGAACTCGGGGTAATTAATCTGACACAAGTCAGGGGTCCATTTTGCATTGCTGCAAAAGTTGGGATCCTTGAGGCAAAAAAAAATTGAGCAGCTGAATATTTATTTGTTGCTATAACGGGTTCGAACGAGTTAATTTGAGCCTAATTTTGTAGTCGACTATTCATTGGATAAAAATTGGGTTGACTGTAGCTTTGGCATACTGAGCTTGTTTTAGTTGCCAAATGAAGGTTGACGCTTGGCCAAACTAGTATGGGAAATGGAAAACAATTCAGTGTACATATTAAGGCATGATGGCATAATTGCACACCTCCATGTATATTTTTTAATACATGTTTTGTAGTGTGTATTGTATGTGACGGAGACAGACCTATTTATCTTATTTGATTATTTTTATGTAGGCTGGATGAGAGGAAGAGGAGGAAGGATTTCATAATTGAGAGGAACCTGCTGTACCCGAACCCATTAGAAAAGGAATTATCCAGTGAGGACAAGGAGGTTTATGAGCGGTTCAAGGTCTTCATGCGTTTTCTCTCCCCAGAAGACCATGCAAATTTTCTTAGAAATCTTGTTGAAGAACGCAAGCTGCGTAATAGAATCCAGGATCTTCAAGTGAGTATTACCTTGTTTTTACTCTCCCCCAATCTAAATATTCTGTTAATAGTTCTTTTTGTTGAAATTCACCAGCTGAGAGATGCTGACCTGGATCGATTAATTAGTTTGGTCGGGACAACAAATCAATATGCAGAGTGGGCAAATAAGATAGTTGCTTGAATACATTATAAGTTGCTTTTTTTTTTTTTATTTGATATAACTTTTAATGAATAGTAGGTTAGTATGAAGCTCGAACTTCTTAGCCTAACTAAAATATAAGCTCGAATTTTGACAGGTCGCATTGTCTTAAGAATCATGTCCTGGAGCTGACCTTAACCTGTCTGTGTTACTCTAACCAGGTTTAAATAGTCAACATGTTACTCGATCAGTATCCGACCTTCCTGTCCCTTTATTTTTGTTTGGCATATCTTCCAGTTGTAATATGATTGAAGATCTGGTATTAAAATAAACACTAACTAAAAGACTTGATGCTGATTTATTTCTGGTGCTAGGGTGGGTACCCTCTTATTATATTAAGAAAACAATTGTGAAGTTCCAGGTCGATTTATGTTCTGTTGTTGTTTTCCTTATCTTTTTTCTTTTGTAAATCAAAAGGCCATATTTGATAAATATAAATGTGAACTGAAACAGCAAGTAATATAATTTCTATTTGAGACATGCAAATGTACCCCCTAAAGTAATATAATTTCCTTCAGACATATTTTCTTTTTTCTATTCCCTAAATAAAGTAATATAATTTCCTTTTGATACATGCAAATGTCCCCCTAAAATATATGCCTTTTCTTTTCCAGATATGTCGTGCAGCAGGGTGCCGCACAATTTCCGAAGCAAATGCGTACTTGGAGCAGAAGCGCAAGAAAGAGCTTGAAGAAAGCATGCAGAAGTCCAAAGAAGCTGGTGCAAGTTTAAAGCCACAGATACAACACAAGGCTATCAACCGACCCAACATGATGAAAGTTGGCGGGGTTGACTCTGAGGTGGGGAGCCCCAGGAGCACGGCTCTTGATGCAAAGAAGGGAAGCAGTACAGAGTCTCCTGTGGGCTCCACAGGTGCTGCCAGGTCAGGATGGGACGATTGGGACCTGACTGGACTGCCTGGTACTGACTTATTAAGTGCAACTGTAAGTAACCTTCAGTTCTTTTTTTCTTCCTTTGTTCTTATAAACTGCTTGGTTCATGCATTTGGATTTTACTTTTACTTTTTTTTTTTTTTTTGTTGTTGTACAGGAGAAGCGGTTGTGCTGTGAGACCCACTTACTACCGGTTCACTACCTGAAGATGCTAGAGGTGATTGTAAAAGAGATATTCAAAGGCACAGTTCACAAGAAATCTGATGCTTATGGTTTCTTCAAGGTAGAGCCAGCCAAGGTGGACCTTGTCTATGAGATGGTGGTTAAGAAGCTTGGCCAAATTGACGGAAATCCCCTTGCCTAGTTCCATAATTAAACATAATTTGTGCCATTGCTAGAGATTAGTTTTTAACTATCTATTGGTGTTGTATGTATTATAACTAGTAATCTGGGGTGTATGCCCAGTTGTGTTTATATGGACAAGATAAAAGTTTGACGTGGGAAACTTATAATATTAAGCTGTAAGTACCTCTTATCTTGAATGTATGCAGTAATCGTAGTAGTTATTTGTTGGTCCTTGATAAATAATGTGCTCCTCAGACATCTAGTCATATATATCTCATTTTCTTTGTCCTCAATTTAACTCGTGATCTTTTATTTGTCTGAAGCTGGGTCCATCTGTTTGTTTCATATTCAAGTTACCACCTTAAGAAAGTCTTTTGCCAAATTAAGTTCTGTGCAACTAAAATGACTGAAACAAATTGTTTCCTAAATGTAATTAAGGCATTGTATCTAACATCATTACTTTGATAATTTTAGAATCTTCACTTAATCAATTTCATATAATTGAAAACTGGAACTGTCAATGAAGGTGCTTAGTGAAAATTCATATTCAAGTTCCACCTTAAGCAGGTTTTTTTTGCCAAATTAAGTTCTGTGCAACTAAAATGACTAAAACAAATTGTTTCCTAAATGTAATTAAGGCATTGTATCTAAAATCATTTCTTTGACTTTGATAATTTTATAATTTTCACTAAATCAATTTCATATAATTGAAAACTGGAACTGTCAATGAAGGTGCTTAATGTGGCCGCTCAAATTTCGTTGTAAGATCGCAGTTTACTAATCGATAACACTTCCTCTCATTCTGTTACGAGTTATTGATTGGGTCACGCTGAGCAGACGACGGATTAATGCAACTTGTGTGATCGAGATAAATTTAGTGCTTATTATTGGAAAAAAAAATATGTTTTTTTTTATTAAAAAAGGCCCAAGCCCATTTCATTCAAGAAGGAAAAAAAAAATCTAATATAGCTATAATCTTCTTTTTCCTTCTTTTATTGGTCTCTGTCACCACCATTACTATTCTTATTCTTATTCTTATTTTAAAAGACAGAATAATAAAACATATCTGGATACTTGAATCGATTATAGATAGAAAAGTGATCTACTGCACGATCAGCTTTTAAAAGACATGAAAGAAACGCTGCCTGAGAAAGATTGGTGTTGGTGCTTATCAAAGCATAAAGTTAATATCTATATTCATAAAATTTAGTTTTTTTTTAATACTGTAGGTTTGCAGAATGCCTTATTAAATAGTATTCAAATTAGCTGAGGCTCCAATTACGACAAAGACAGTGGACTTTCGCAAGTGATGCCATGTAGTCATCCGACCTATAAAAAAAAAGTAAAAAGTAACTAAAGGAAATATAAATGGAAATAAAGAAAAATGGAGAACGGAGATTTACCTTGAACCATAAAGAGAATTGCATGCTTTAACAATGTGCAATTTTGCAGAATTTGTATCACTCTACATTGACAGATAAAAATGTTAGCACTAATCACAAAATCAGAATCTATGAATTGCTTAAAACTCAAATTTGGTCTGCATTGTGTCTTTTTATTTGGACCACAATAATGTATTACACCAGTACAGTAATTAATTGCCCTTTTTTGTAACAGTACATGATTCAATACGAGTGATATCGTACCATTACTAGAAACAACAGCATCTACCATATGGTCTAAAACTAATAAAGAGAAAAAAGAGGGAGAAAATAGAAGGAAAAACAAAGGAAACATTTTGAAATTAAGGCTGAAATCAAACTGGTACAGAACCTGTAGTGTCTGGTACATATCATTACAAGAACTTAAATAAATGCAGCTGAACATTACAGCCAGTGCACCAGGGGAGGCAATGGTACAACAAATCATAACATTTTTTTTCTTCTTTTCCTTTGGTATTTGCTATATGCATATGGCATTTGTAATTACCAATGCTTCATAATAAAGGCCAGCATACAGAGAAGCATAGAAGAACTCATCCTCTCTCCCACTTGCGAATTTTGAAACAAGCTTACAAATAAATCAAAAGATGAAAATAATAAATGTAAACAGATTAAACTGCAAAACAAGTAGGAGAACGGTAGAGCAGTGAAGTTAATTTTACAGAATGCTAATGGCTAGGGCAGTTCCAAGTTTGTACTGTCCGCACTACTAAGCTTTAGCAGGGATTTCACTTTTGGCTTGTATATACAGGAATCAGCCTCATCAGTATGCCATTTGTATCATAGCTGTACTGGCACAGTGAACAAGTTTTAAAACTGAATTTCAGTTGTGCAGTAGTTCAATGTAATTTTGTCACATATTTTATCTAAGTCAAATATACTAGAGTAATGATGAGGTCAAACCGGTGACGCAGCTATAGGCTGTACCAAACATGACAGGAGCGGGATTTTAATTTAGCTTAAAACCCAGAAATTTGTCTGATAAATTCACTGGCCTGACCAGCGCAGAGTGAATCATACCTGTATTCCAACAGTAAGATAACAACATTTTTTAATCTATTCGTCCTAAAAGAACTAAAATAGTATGGTGGATAACAACAAAAAGGGCCAATTTAAAAATAATAAATGGTTAAGAGAAAATAACCACATCAATACCATTTCAGGGTCCCCTCCATTTTTGAACATAAGATAGGCTTCGCGCATGACTGGTCTTCGGTCCTGACCAACCTAAAATAATACAAGTTTTTCATCTTTCGAGTTGTAAATTTTACAAAAGATCAGTAAAATAGGTAAGATGGATAGTTTTCATTTTGGCCATGGCACGTGAGAGGGCTGAGATATGTTTTACATAGGTATACAGGATATTTTCAAGCTTTGCAAGATAGAGAGAAAAATGTTAAAGAAAAAAGAAACCTAAATTAGACACATTGACCTACCTCCAAAAAGCGCTTTCTTGCCTCTGTTACCCCAAAAAGTTGAGATTCACACAAATAACACCAAATCGACTCTTCGGTATCGTTTGGATTCGCTGCGACATCTAACCTAAATTGTGCTGCCCCTTCTTCAAATCTACATTTTGTACATGTATAATAGGGTAACAAAAGTACTGCATTACCCCCACTTCAAATCATAAAAATGCTAGAAAAAACCCTCGCAATGCAAACCAATGAACATTCTGCAGACCTTAAGCCCCTCCTGACCCTCTCTATTAAGCTTTTACTTTGTTCAACCTGTAAAAGATGTACTAGCAGGCCAAATGATTTGGGCCATAGGTTAATTATGGATTTATTCTTTTTGGGCTGGGCCTGAAATAGGCCTGTTACTCTCTCTAATCTGATCTGATTAGATCAGGATAAGTATTCTGACTAGGTGCAAATGGATAGCTGCAAACGAAATGGTGCAATTGCACATATGTATTTGGTTATAAATACATATGCAGCAGTGCAATTTTGGGTTAACTATTTTATTATTCGAAATTATACAAAAGAGAAAAAGGAGACAAAAATAGAAGACTAATATTTTCGGTTTAATTGGATTAGATCGAAAATCCAATCAGTCTAAATTTCGCACTAATTCAGAAAACAAGAAAGAGAGAAAGAGTCAAAAGAAGGGCTGTCAGTTTGGTACTACTATACTGAACTACAGTAGTTTGTCAACCTGTTCGTGTGGATACTAATAGAGACACAACTGCTGTCGCTGGTGCGTTTATCTGACACGGAGAAGAAGCAAAAAAGACTGACTGCTGGAACAACTAGATGAAGATTTCCTCTGCGCGTCTAGTGGTAAACTCTATATTAATATTGGAATTAGTTTTATACATGGATTTTGTTTTTCGGATAGTGAACAAATTGAAGAACTGAATCGAATTATTGCACTATAACCTATCTGAAAACTCAACACAACCAGCCAGATGGAACTTCAGCTTTGTCCCAAATAAGCCACAATAAACTGTATGTTGGGCAATGGTGCATGGATCTTAAGTTTTTATTTTTATTTTTTCTTGACAAAGTAGTTATGACGATGTAAAACCTTAACATAAGTACTACATAGATTGTAAAATCTGGCATTATTGTATTCACAGATCCAGCATTATCCATGGTGAATCTTGTGAAAGTTCTAAAAATGCCACAAATCTGACATTATTGTATTCACAGATCCAGCATTATCCATGGTGAATCTTGTGAAAGTTCTAAAAATGCCCTGCAAACCGAAATCATCTTCATTCCTAGTGCATATAAAGATTTTATCACTGAAGTAGGCTTTACTAATATAGTAATATACCTACCTGTTCAGGTAGTATAGAGATAAGCCTCTCTGCCAGAGGTCTGAAAATGAAGCGGTATTTGCATTTTAGCACACAAAATCAGCATCTCTGAACCTGATGAGAAATATAATTTCTAAAAAATAGTAGAAAAGTACAAGAAAAATTGCATACACGCCTTCTGTCTTGGATCCAACTCAATAGCACGATCAAACTCGATCAAAGACCCGCTCACATCCCCCTAAAACACATAAAAGTATACAATTAAAATGGAGGAAAACATTTGCAATTTTTTTTTTCATTAAACCAAACAGCAAAGTACACAGTTTAAAAAAAAAAAAAACAGCAGTTCACCTCTCTGAAGAGATTCATGCCTCGTCGAACAGCCAGAGAGGCCTCGCGGGCTGACCCTTGGGGCCCACCTGTAAGTGCGTCCCATATCGCGGAGGCCGCGGTTGGTAGAAAGAAGAGGCGCCTTGAAAATGAGAGGGGAGCGGAAGCGATTGAGCTGCGGGTCCCGAGAGTCAGATGGCAGAGACGAATGCTGTTTTTGTGTGGTTTTGCCGCGCGATGAAAGGGCAACGCTGCTACACTCAGAGAAGAAGAGGTGGCCATTGGCGCGCTTAGACTTGATGGATAATTTTTTTTTTTCTTCCCTCGCGCCTCGATTTTTTTTTTATTCATCCTCTAAACAAGTCCAAACTGTTCAGAATAAATTTTAAAAAAATTGAAAAAAAATCTGCAACGTAATGGCCAATTATGCATTAACATAAGTATTAAGCAATAATTAACTAGGTATTTTTAAAATATTGAAAATATGCATGATGAAGACAATTGTGGTTGAACGTTGTTAAATATGTTTTGACTTGATCAAAACCGCGTGACTCTTAACAATTATGCCTCATCTCATCTGTAATATAGAGTCATAGACAATTGTACATCGATACCATGCATATAAATGACACACACTTACCCTTGCAACGGTCAACGTGCGCGCACACTTCTTCTTACAATGCATGTGCAGTTATCCTCACAATGGTCACACACATATCCTTACAACAGCTACACGCGCGCGCACACAACATGACTAAGTGTTGGCAAGTTTACCAAACCGATAAAACCGATATATTTCATGTATAATTTATAATTTTTCTAATTAATTTAGTGTAAAATCAAGCTATAAAAAACTAATAATAAATATATGTAAATTAACTCATAAATTTTTTATTTGATAGATTGATTTTATACTAATTAGTTCTAAATTTTATAAATTTTACATGTAAATGTATCACTCGTGAAAATCGGTTTTAATGGTTTGAATTTCTCATTTGAAATCAAATTGATGAATTTTGAAGTTAACTCACCAATAACTAAGTAGACTTTAGAACACTTTAATTCTACTACTCCTACGCACATACACTAGCTGAATGAATTTAATCAATTAATTAAACATCTCGCATAAACATCCAGTTCACTACTAGAATTTTGGCTTCTTCCAAGAGTAGCTCCTTAGTTGTTCCATGGGTGTGAAAGACCCATGCAAAAGAAATGATGTTTCAGACACAATAATTTCTGTTGCGTGGGTGCTCCATAGAAAAAGTAACCCATATAAAATTTTTGGAAGTAGCCCATGCAATTGTCTCTGATATGCCCATGTAAAAGTTTTGCAAGTAACTCGTGACCCGCCAGTGATACCAGATAGTATATTTTAATGAATACCCATGCAACAACTAAAATTTTGTCTATGGAATAAGTTTTCAGAATTGAGACTAAATAGTTACATGGACTCATGTAACACCGATTTTTTTAATAATCGAAAATAAATAAATAAAATATTGAAAAAGGGGATTGAATTGAGTTTATTTTCAAAAGTAAGAAGACCGAGTAAATTTATTCCGTCCCTACGGACGGGAAAATTTTTAACGTCCGAGGTTATTCTTAATCCTACCCTAGCTTAAGCACTAATTAACAAACGAATCGCACGAAAAAAAAAATTGTTCAGGGATGTGAAATTTTCACCCGTCCCTGAGGGATGTGAAATTTTCACCCATCCCTTAGGGATGTGAAATTTTCAGGGATGCTAAATTTTGAACTTGCCGAATTTTATGAACTTGCCGAATTACAGATTAAGATTTGTATGTATGCATCAAATATAAAAGTCCGAATAAACAAGTTCATAAAAAGTCCGAATAACAAGTTCTTAGTTTGTGCTAAAAAGTCCGAATACCCTATTTATTTATTTTCAATTATTAAAAAAATCTTAATTTGTGCTAAGAACTTGTTATTCGGACTTTTTATGAACTTGTTTATTCGGACTTTTATATTTGATGCATACATACAAATCTTAATCTGTAATTCGGCAAGTTCATAAAATTCGGCAAGTTCAAAATTTAGCATCCCTGAAAATTTCACATCCCTAAGGGACGAGTGAAAATTTCACATCCCTCAGGGACGGGTGAAAATTTCACATCCCTCAGGGACGTGTGAAAATTTCACATCCCTGAACATTTTTTTTTTCGTGCGATTCGTTTGTTAATTAGTGCTTAAGCTGGAGTAGGATTAAGAATAACCTCGGATGTTAAAAATTTTCCCGTCCGTAGGGACGGAATAAATTTACCTGGTCTTCTTACTTTTGAAAATAAACTCAATTCAATCTCTTTTTCGATATTTTATTTATTTATTTTTGATTATTAAAAAAATGGGCATGTAACAAGTTTGGAATTTTTTATTATTATTATTTAATTCTAAAGGTCTATGTAACAAGTCTATTACTGCCCATGTAATTGATCTGGCTTGTCAACAACTATTTTATTTAAAACCTGTAATCTAGATCCAGACCATTATTGTTTAAGATAATGTAATAATAATTATTTCAAGATAGTATAGGTGTCATTCTAAACATGATTATTTAATATAGCTATAACGAATATAAGAGACAATTGGCGTTTAATGAATGTCTTTTTCAATAAACATTTCTAATTTAATGCCTTAATTGTTGTTTAATGCTTAGAAAATTATTATTATTATTTTAATTAATGCTAATCTAACCACAATTGAAATGTAATTACGCAACAACTTTTTCCTCTAAATTTTGACAATTTAATTTGTCATAAATTTTGAATTGAACATGATTTTCATAATCTCATTTAAATAGCACAATTTGATTTGAAATAAGTGATACAATTAATCACAATTGAAATGCCTTAACCAAAATTTTATTTGGTTTTCAAAAATAGAACCAAACCGACCAAATTAAACTTACCAACCGATTAGTACCAACCTCCCAATTAAACTTACCAACCTCCCACTCTACAATTTAAACTTACCAAAAGGGTAGAAGGGAATTATGGGATATTATGGGGTTCACTTTCCCTTTATTTTTACCATAGTTCCTATTTTCTCTTTTGAAGGAATGAAATTGTTGGGTTTTTTTAACTATCACGGGTGGGTTTGGCTGTGTTAGCAAACCTTAACTGGTGAAAACTTGAAATGTAATCGATGCTTGGAAGTTAATTAATGAAAGCCTACAGGCATTTACACATCAAAAAAAAAAAAAAAATCCGTGCTTACTGTCGAAGCAGATAATTACTATCTGATGATTACTGCACTGGTCAATATCAAGATTGACTCAATAGTAGATTGCAAGAGAGCAACAAAAGTGAATGGAACAATATGAACTATATTTTAGGTATAAATAGTAATTTTTCATAGAACTAGTACAATATGTATTATCTTGAAGGCTGTGTACATATATATATTAATGGTCTGTTTGAAAAAAGAAATTCTACTCTCTCGAAGCTCCAAAGATTTTATAATCACATAAATGGGCAAATTGTTAAAGGAGAAATTACCATCAATAGGTACACCAACGTTGGTTACTATTGCTGATCATACTACGTCGTTCTATATAGTACTAGAGTTGTTCATACGTTCTATCCGTCTTCATATGTCAGCAATTATTGACTAGATAGGGTCTAAATTAATTAATCAAGGACATGTCTATTTCAATCATCATTTGTTCGATCAACTGGACACATAGAATCTACACACGTATTCAATTATTTTTTGTTGAATAAACAATAGCAAAATTATTTCATTCTCTTCTAACAACCATGTAATTGTATTATCTAATGCTTCCACTGTTCATAATAAAATCAGGAAAGTACGCACAAGCAACAAGTTGCTTATTTTTGATAAAATAAAAAAACTTAATATACTTCATATAGTTTGCCTCTTTAAGTATTCTCTCTGCTCAGCATTTTTCATGGATGTGGGGAGTAGAGCTAAGAAGATGATTTGCTTGTAATCTTGCTCCGGCCATTGCAAAATTTTGACCATACCCTCACACCATGAACGACACAATAGCTTTGAAGATCTCTGTTGGTGGCTTCTTGGTAGCCGCCTTCGTTTCCACAGCACTGGCATGTTGTTGCATTGTTCTTCGTATGCAGCGAATATCCAGCACTAGGGTAATTACTTCCCGCCCTCTTATGCCTCCTTGTCATGTCGGGTTATCACCGAAAACCCTAGCAACGCTCCCGACGTTCGTCCATCGTTCTGCGATGGTAGAGAATTTGGAATGTGTTATTTGCTTGGCAGAATTATTGGATGGTGAGAACGGGCGATGGCTCCCTCGATGCGGGCATAGCTTCCATGTGGATTGTGTCGATTTGTGGCTGAAGTCTCACTCGACATGCCCGACTTGCCGAACAGCAATTGACTCGGGATATTCCGATGTTGCTGATGTGTAACTAAGGACAACTCTAGGTTAGAAAACTAGCTCCAAGTTGCAAATTAGGAAATTAAATGTGTATATACAAATACTTATATAATAATCCATATACATATATATGAAGTAGCAGTTAGTGGCCTTGAGAATATATATATTTATATATATTAATTATTTCCCAATTTATGAAGTGCTGACGATCCAACATGTCATCCTACCTGTATATGTTAATTGATGGATTAGTTTACTGGCAAGAAAAATAAATGAACTCGCTAGCTATCTAGTTATACATTCTCCCACTATATCACTATTTCTATCTTAAAACTTGTAGTACAAGAATAAGACAAACATGGAAACTCAAGTATTTTAATCTAATTAGAAAAGTAGTACGAGAATAAGAGAAGTAATCAACGTACGTGTAGAGCTAGTAGTGAGAGAAAGCTCTTAACAATACACTCAAAAATCAAAATTACGAGAGTCGATCTAAACAATAGAGTAGAACTAGGGTGCTCCTAAGTTCGTCCAACCTCTTGTGAACTTGACTCTAAAATATATATATCGAATCGACTTTAAATACTACTAGAATTCTAACTTTTTCCATGAACCAGAAAACGGCTATTTCCAAGGGCTTACTCATGGAAAAAGCCCAAAAATCGTCATTTCCATGCGATACCCTTGGAAATGCTACCGTTGATAATACCTTCCTTGGAAATAGCCAGTATTTCCAAGGGCGCCGTTGGAAATACCCATTTGTGGCTTTTTCCATGAGACTACTCATGGAAAAAGGGCGCATGGAAATACTCTCAGATTTGGCCAGTAGATGGATTATTTCCAAGGGGAGCATCGTGGGACCCACTTCAGTATTTCCAAGGGGATTAAAGGAGGGACCCACCCGAGTATTTCCAAGGGGAGGGAATGTGGGACCCACCTTAACATTTCCAAGGGTGAGGCCCCTGGGACCCACCTGAGTATTTCCAAGGGCAGTTTGCGTGAGACCCACCCCAGGCCAGCGAAAGTGGGCCCCTCCTGTCAGATATTGGCGCTATTATTTGAATGGTAGCGTGCATTTATTCCATGGATATACCCCTGGAAATACTGCCTCCTTTTTTTGGTACCAGAATGATTTAATTCGACAATCCTCCCGGTACCATCCCAGTACTTTACAATCCCAAATTCCCATTCTAAATGATAACACATCTTACAAATAGATAGTAAACACATTGAGATAACATCTTCCAAAGCATGTAATAAACTTATATCAGTAACACATTGTATCCAAAAAAAGTGAAAAACATTTCACAACACAGCAATGTGTACTTGCACACTGCTCATATACCCACTATGCTATTAACAAAAAAGCACATAATAAGTTACCCCAAATATACCCAAAACGCATTAAACTAGCTTGCTGATATGCTACAAGTTCTAAATTCACAAAAATATGAGCTTTCCAACAACAGGTCTGGTTCAATTTGAAGGTAGATTGCCCCACCATTCATCACCCCCCCTTGCAATTTCATCATTTCTAAGTGGAGCTTGACTCAAGAGTGCCTGAAATGACCCTCCATGAGGTGGTTGCATAGGAAAATGAAGACCCTATGTATTATATAAAGACAGCATGTCATATTTATTATTGTTTTTGCATGTACACCTATAAATTTTACAATATAAGCATTGGAATCACTAATTGTACCTGAAAACCAGACAGCTGCCCATCGACAACTTGCTCAGCTCCAGAATTATTTAGTTGAGCCTAAATTTAAAAATGCAGAGTGTCTAATGTTAGTGTACTTTAATTACCAATGCTTATGAGACAACCACAACAGTATCAAAAAGGCCATATGATAATTACAGAAATGCCAAATGAGATCATATGTTAATAGTTGTACCTGAATAGTGGACAAATTCCCAAGGACACCTTGCTCAGCTCCTGAACTGTTAGGTTGAGCCTAAGTTTAACAATTTGCAAGGTTTAATGTTAACAAAATATGAGTTGAAAGAAAGGTAGAACCCAAATTGGCTACAAACCCACAAGATCAGTGCATAATTAGCACTTATTCAACAACTCCTCAACTATCTGAGTAACATATTTACGGCAAAAGCTAGGACAGTAGAAGGAAAAAGTTCTTATTTATGCTAGCATAAACTGACAACACCAAACAAAATATGATTTGCATGCCACTAGAATGATATTTTATTTATGCTGCCCATTTCTTCAACTAAGGTTCAGTGGAACCTTTAGGTAAATTTAGCCCAAACTCCTAAATTAGTTTGGCAAATTTTCATTTTTTTCTAATAATTCAACAAAACATTTATCAAGATGCAAATGTGTTGAGTTCAACCAGAATTAGTTTAAGGTGACCCAAATAATACCTACTGTAAATCCCACATCAAGAAACAATCCAGTTCTATTTTCTAGTATTGCCAAAAGAGTCATATGGTATTGTTGCAATTAGTCAAGTTGGAATTACGTACCTGCATAGGAGGCATTGGTAAACGTAACCTTGTAAATAATTCTTTGAAGTACAAGTCATAGGTCTCCATTTTGCTTTCCCTCGCAGCCTCCTCCTCATCATGACGACGGTCACGGTCAGCTAACATCCTTTCTACTTCTGCCTGAGAAAACATTGTCTGCACACCATCTTCTACACCAGAAATAGAAGATGCTGTGTGGCTGGTCCTTCCTCCCCTTCTACCCGATTTTATTTCCAAGGGCCCTTCCTCCCCTTGGAAATAGGGTATGCTCCCCTTGGAAAAAGTTGAAATTCTAGTAGTGAAATGATGAATCCAAACCGTTGAAATCCTTCTACCTAATGATTGATGCGTTTACATGTGAAAATTTTAAAGTTTCGAATTAATTTAATATAGAGTCAAGTAGTCAAAGGAATTAAAAAAAATGAATGCATTAAAATTAATTTATAAACCTTAAACTTTTGACCACTTGACTCTATATTAAATTAATTCGAAATTTTAAAATTTTTACATGTAGACGCATCACTCATTAGGTAGAAGGGTTTCAACAGTTTGAATTCATCGTTTAAAGTCGATTTTATATATTTTAGAGTCAAGTTCACAAGAGGTTTGGTGAACTTAGGAGCACCCTAGTTCTACTCATATATGCATCATGGTGCCATGAAAGTGATGGCTTAATTGCCACTGCATGCTATCGATAGTTTAATTGTGCCTGCATGTGTTTCTCCGATATTTCTGCTGTTATTAATTCCTGATCATACAAGATCGATCTATATTGGATCCTTCTTAATCTCATAAAAAAAAAATCATCTCTGGATGACGTTATTGGATTGTTTTGGTGTGTTAATTTTAGGAGTAAATTTTGGATCTGATTTGAAAAATGTGGAGTCCTATAATTATTTATTTGACCAATTTGCAGTGATATTAAAAATGAGTAAGGCTTGGGTGCTATCCATAGCACCCAAGCCTCTATGCATGCAACGGCTTAAAATTTGAGTTTTTAAAATCCTAACGGCCGATCTGAACCTTTCAATATTTAATCTGTACTAAAATGTACTTGCATACCAAATTTTACATTTTTTTGAATTTTTTACTATTTATTAAGTATGTTACAAAACCGCTGTTTTCAGTGATCCATAATTATTCAAAAACAGCAGTTTTGTAACATACTTAATAAATAGTAAAAAAATTCAAAAAAATGTAAAATTTGGTATGCAAGTACATTTTAGTACAGATTAAATATTGAACGGTTCGGATCGGCCGTTAGGATTTTGAAAACTCAAATTTTGAGCCGTTGCATAGAGGCTCCGGTGCTATGGATAGCACCCAAGCCTTACTCATTAAATATTTGCATATACTTTCAAAAAATTATTACTTATATATTGGCCTCTTCTTTTTTTGCCACAGTAAATACATTATATTATTCTTAATTTGCACATGAGGATGCTATATATAGAGTCCGGCTAGCGTCAAAACGTTTGGATAGAAGCATTTATGCAACTAAGTTCAGAATCGTTGGATAAGCTTTTAAATCTGTGCTTTGTTAGATCTATCGCTGATGAAAAAAATTAGACGGAACGGAGAATTAATTGCGCTCCGTCAAGTGTTTCAGTTTTTTTTCCCGTCTCCCCAGCGCCCCTTCTTTTCCTCCGCCTCCCATCTCTCTCTCTCGTTCTATTCTCCTCCTCCTCCCTAATCTCTCACTGCCTCCACCGCGATCCTACCCTCTCCTCCTTACCTAGGTCCTCTAACCGACCGTTTCTCCTGCGCCCTAATATCTCACTCGCCTCCACCCGACACTGTCCTCCGTCTCCTCTCCGTCCAGCACCTCCAACTGACTGTCTCTCCTCCGCGACCCTCTTTGGTTACTCTTAGGTATTTATTTCTAATTTTATTTGCCAAGTTCAACTCTTCTTGTTATTTCTTGATACCATACGAATGATCATTTTAACATACAAGTATATCATTTTTTATTGAAGATACATGATTGTATAGTGTAATGGATCTGTTTCTTCATTTACAGACACAACTTTTATCCTTAATTGGAACTTTGTGCCCTCAGTCTACATATCGCAAATCAATTTGGAAGTTCATTAGGAAACAACTCTTACAGGTACTAAATACTTGTCATTTTTTTTTATTTTGCCACATTTCTCTGGTCCTATATGTTTCTTTTGCAAGTACCTTTCCTGCTATTCGCATTGATTGGGTACTTTCTAGTTTTCTTCTTGATGGAAGTGTCAAATACTTATATTCGGAATGGAGCCAACAGGGCATTTGGTTTGAAACCAATTCGTGTTGAAATAAAAAGTAAAATAAAAGTTGTACGGCCAACAGTTTTTCAATTACCAGCAAATTACTTCTCTTAGGCAATTCACCGAACAGCTGATATGCAGCAACACACCAGACATGTACCAGTACTGGTACAGGTAGAAACAACACCAAATTCAGCAAGAAAGGCTTTATGAATAACCAAGTTATTGCATATAAGCCAACATTGCTAGCTTTTTAGGAATATTGGTGATTATATGCATATATAGTATTACATGGGTTTAATTTGCAAGTATGAACAGTAATAAGGTTTCTATTGGGCATTGCAAGCATGGCGATAACCTTCTGTCATAGTGAAATGATAAAGGATGCTCAACAATATTAGTTACAATTATGTGGCATTTCCATTATTCACTAATTATATGATGTGATCTGCCTCATGAAAAAATGGTTCTGCTCAAACTGAATAGCTAATTTGAAAGTACTATTTTTTTTTTGTAGATAAATGGATGATTTAGATGAAATGGAAGATATAGTAATGGATGAAACAAGAGAGGCAAGTTTCGAGCCTCACGAAGGAATGGAGTTTCCTAGTCAAAATGCGGCCTTTGATTTCTACAATGCGTACGGATATATTATTGGATTTAGTATTCGTACGCAAACCAAGTACAAGAATGTAGAAGGGCTAATCACTTCAATAAGGTTGGTCTGTTCCAAAGAAGGATTTACGAAAAAAAGAAAGCATCAATTGGAAGAGTCATTGCAGATGGATAATGGCTTAGTTGAAAAGACACCAGAAAAGGAGATATATATTACATTTGCAATTTGCAATTTGTTTTTTTGTGATGTTTTTGTTATATTCAACTGTGAAACTCTTAAAATTTTGATATATATTACATTTGCAATTTGTTTCTTTGACATAATTTATTCATTGTTATATATATATATTTTTAATTCTTCATGTATGTTTTAATGTGTTATATATATATATATATATATATATATATAGAGGTTGGCTAATATACAATCGATTGTTCCTGAGCTCCCGTGCAACCAAGTCGTTTTCCAATTTTCGAAGTCCAAACAGTCGATCTAAACCGTTAGATGTGATCTCTATATTAAAATATACTTGGAGACCAAATTTTATATTTTTTCAAATTTTTTTACTATTTATTAAGCCACTTTGAAAATCGCTGATCCAACGGTGGCTTATGTTTTTACTGTTTGGTTAAGCCACCGTTGGATCAGCGATTTTCAAGGTGGCTTCATAAATAGTAAAAAAATTCGAAAAAATATAAAATTTGGTCTCCAAGTACATTTTAATATAGAGATCACATTTAACGGTTTAGATCGACCGTTTGGACTTCGAAAATCAAAAAACGACTTGGTTGCACGGGAGCTCAGGAACAATCGATTGTATATTAGCCAACCTCTATATATATATATATATATATATATATTTTTTTTTTTTTTTTTTTTTTTTTTGAAAAGAACCTGGCAGCTGATGCTGGTTGTTTGATCAATTAACTGAAACAAACAGTCTTAGAAATTACATCCAGTTTAATAGTGCCAGAAACACGCACCCCCCATACCCCTAGTAGTCTCCTATGCCCAAAAGAGTATTGGTACCACTGATTCCATTTTGCAACTCAAATTTGTTGACAAGAAGATGAAAAGGTCTCAATGTGTGTAGTGATCAGGGGACTAAACAGCATTGCCAGCAGATTCTGGTATTGCCAGGGAAGGGCAAAGATGGAAAAGTCTAAACATGTGTAGTTTGTTTAATTTTTCTAGCTCCAGTTTTTTAATTTTAATTGTTTGTTTAGTCTATTTAAAGCAATACTTGAGAATTGTGAGGTTAATTGTATGAATTGCATCTCATGAGTTTCAGTTTTTCTTCAAGTCAAATTCATCCTTTCTGAAATGAGAATACCTTGATTCATGAATATCGGAAAGACTAATCTGAGTTTAAACTCCACAAATATTCTATGATTTTTGAGTAATTATTATCTATAGTAAGCTTTTTCTAAAAGAAAATGTGATAATGTAAAATATGGGGACTTAACTGCATTTTTGTGCATTTTGTTCTGACATCCCTATATTGAGCTAGTAGTTAAGTAGTAGACAAAGCACTATAATTAAATCCACTATAATTATTCTTCAAAAGTAGTTAAGTAGCAAACAAAGCTCTTCAGAAAAATAATACATGTATTAATGAGCGAGAAGCAGTTACAGTAACATAAACTTCTCAATACAAAAACAAAATAAATCATGTATCAATATACACAAATATCTCTTCTATCCTTATACAAGTATCAGTACACACAAAATATCTCTTATTTCTCAATATCAAAATCCCTTCTATCACTATGATTCTATCAATATTCTAACAATGCCCAAATATCATATTCTAGAGTGAGCATTCCTTTAGTACCATGCACCTGCAAGTTAAAAAAAAATAGAAGTTCAGAAGATGAAGGTTACCATTTGGATAATACAATCAACATTTAAATGACAATTTGTCGGTCACTGAATCATAATAAATGGCAAAAGTTCAACTAAATCATTCAAAGCAGCAGTTTAAAATAAAATTATCTATTGTTGTATTTGCAATTAGCTACGATTGCAGTTTTTATAAGCAATGAATTAAGCTCAGCAGCAAACACAGTCAACCTAGAAACATGACAGAATTTCGACAGTATAATACTTCATTTCCCTATTGATGATTGCTTTTAGCAAAAGTATAACTTCATCAATATTTTACTAATCAATTACTGGTTCTAATCAACTTTGGTTGACTAGGGAAATCCAATCACCTTTTGCTCATTTATTTATTTTTGATGGGTTTTCATCATCTCTTAATCGCCCAAACTGGTACAGTTGTATTTGTATGGTATCATGATTTATGAAGAAGAGTTGAACTTGACAAAAACATTTTACAAATGGCAACTAATTAAACCCCAAATTCAGGCCAACGAAAGCAAAATTACAAGATAAAACCTATAAAAATTCAAAAATAAATCAGAGAACGAGAGAGATTTGGATCATACCAATAATGGAGAAGTGAGGGTCGGTTGGAGGCGCTGGCCGAGGGAGGAGAGAGCAGGATCACAGGTGAGTAGTCGGAGCTCGTGCAGCTAGGGAAGCTGAGTCGTCTGAGCTGGACGGCGCGACTGACTGGGTAGAGGAGAAGAGACCGAGAGAGGCACGGAGAGGCGCGGGGTCGGAGTAGAGGCTTTCTCGTTCTCTCCGCGGAGGAGGAAACAAGCGAGAGAGAGAGAGACGGGAGGAAAAGATAGAGGCGGGGAAGATGGGAAAAGTGAAAAAAAACTGAAACACTTGACGGAGCGCAATTAATTCTCCGTTCCGTCTAATTTTTTTCATCAGCGATAGATCTAACAAAGCACAGATTTAAAAGCTTATCCAACGGTTCTGAACTTAGTTGGATAAATACTTCTATCCAAACGTTTTGACGCTAGCCGGACTCCTATATATATGTATATATATTTTCTAATTAGGACAGTCAACGTCTCGATTTTATGGACAGTAATAATTCACACTTGTCTCGAACTTATTTAATTTAATTGGTAATTTATTTGATTTTTAGTTTCATAATTTTTATTAACAATTTCTGGTTTTTAATTAATGAGCCCTCTTCAAATAGAAATTAAGAAATATTTTCCAACAATTAGTTGATAATGAAAATTATAAGCTACTGAACTGATGACATGAAAATTGTACGCATGCAGTGACTGGAAGTCTGGAATTAAGCAATGAAGACAGCAAGGATTTTTGGTACCTCGTACATATAAAACTTGTCCTTGTTGAACTGTCCTCTTCGTACATCAACTCCCACCTTTATAAAATATTAAATATTTGCAGGGACAAGTATGCATACATAATTTTTTTTTTTTTGAAATAAGAGCTGGAGTTCAAGTTACATTTAAAATTTATATATATTAATATAGAGAATTTTTTCACTTTATGAGTTTCGAACTCAAACCTCTCATATGGAAGTCATGTGTCTTTGCCACTAAACCAAAAGAAAGTTCTCAATCCATACATATTTTCGTTACAATACTTAATGAAACTTCTTAATTACCACTTGTATGTTAAAAAATTGTAAGAGATGCTATGTATATATTAAAATAAACTTTACGGAACTTCACGAAAGGTTCACTGCGTAGAAAACATACATGATGTAAAAGTTTCTATGATGATAACAAGAGTAAATGAATTTTAACAGTTTAGATTCATATTTATAGTCAATTCAATAGAATTTAGAATTAAATTTATAAAAATGCTTGGTGAACTTAAGAACACCCCAGTTCTACTTCAACCGTCATAACAAATACATACCAGAAAATATATATAATCAGTCAAACAAACAACAAGTGGACCCTGGAATAACAAACGTGTACTGTTTTTTAGGTTAACATCAGGTCCAATTAAGAAATAAGCCCAAAATTAGTCCAATGCCTTTATATTGGGCTTTGAACATGAAATATATATATATATATATATATATATATATATATATATATATATATATATATGCAAGAGCTGTTGCTTGGGTTGGCCTTGTTTTAGTGTTGTTTGTTAATATGAGAGACGGATAAATGTGTTTTCAAGGGAAAGAAATTGATAAACATAATTTAGAAACAAATTAAACTTGTATGATTATTATAACGGTATAACCTTGATTTTTTTTTTCTCATATACCGTTACCGTTGAAGTAGCGTCTGAACCCCATGATTAAATCATTTTTTCCAATAGTTTTTATTGCATTCTCATTGGTCATCTTTGTGATTTAATTATCGGTAATTTTCCAAATTGTTTCCCATAGAGTACTTGTGAGCTGTGGCCGGATCCAACAGAAATCTTAATTTGCTGAATTAAATTAAACAAACTTAACATTTGGCACCATTTTTCTTTAGTCACTAACTTATATTTATATATTTAGCAAGAACGTCCATTCATGTTGCTTACAAACACAGGCTAGCTGTATGGTTGTTTCTTAAAAAAAAAAAAAAGGGAGCAATTAATTAACCAACTAGAAAGACTGATGCCATGTAAAACCTACAGGGCTTCTGACTCTACGCACCCCATCAGTCCATGATATGTAGCCGAACTCAGTCCAAGACCTACCGGCTTTCAACGGAGCAGCACGGGCTGAGACCTTAACTGCAAACTGTTGTTTTTCTCCCTTCCTGTTGAAGACAAGTTTGTCAGGTACTATTACCATATGCACTCCACTTGGTTCTTTCATGCTAACTGTATATGTAGAGTGTGTGTCTCTGACACTTGTTAGTGTTCGGTTAACAACAATTTCAAAATTTCCAGAAGATGTAACTGGTTGATTGACCATTATAGAAATAGATGGGTAGTTTAGGTCCCATGGCTTGCCCGATTTTTGCGAACAATTTACAGCAGTGCGAGTGATAGTTCGGATGTCTAGCTCAGTGTAGTTGGAGTTGCACAGGAAGTTTGTGTAATCTTCGGTGGATAAATCATATACTAGACCAGGATCAGCTGCTTTCTCAGGGTCCACATGACCCGATCCATGGGCCCACTCAATAGACCTGTTGCCTGAACTTTCATCAATCAAATCTCGTCCTAGGTTGTCGTTAACATATGCGGTAGTCATTATTGCTGACCGAATATAGGCTGGTGACCAATCAGGATGAGCAGCCTTGAGCAATGCGGCGATGCCTGACATGTGGGGACATGCCATGGATGTACCAGACATAATGTTAAACTCTGTCCGACGCTCATCTAAGGAGAGCTCGGTAGGGGAGGTGCTGTTGGTCCAGGCAGCAAGGATGCCAACACCTGGCGCGACAATGTCTGGCTTGATTATGTATGCCGATTGTGTACTAGGACCTCGTCCGGAGAAGGAGGCTACCACTGGTGCTGGCTTGACCTCGATCTGTGTCCCGTGAAAAGATAAGCGCACACTTGGTGATGCCTCAGTGCGAATGTACTCATGTACAATTTTTCCTGCCGAGTACCCGATCTCTACAGCTGGAAGCAAATGTGCATCAGGAAGGATTCCCTCCCCATCTAGAAATTCATTTGAAATAATCATGCTGATCCCACCGGCTTCTTTCACAGCCAATCCCTTCTCAACCCGTGGCACCACACCACGTTCACAAAGCACAACCTTCCCTTGCGTGGCTGCTGGCTCGAGTGAGCCCCGCATGCAGAAGGGTGCAGTTGAACGGATGCCGAGGCGGAGAGAGGAGAGGTTTCCAGCGTATACAAGAGGAAGCCATATGTCTGGGGATAGGTCTTTACCTGAATAGAGAGAGGCGCCCGAAAGAACAGTACCGTCACGTAGCCTTACATCAGCTGAGAAACGACGGTCTATGGTGCTTGCACCTACAGTGGTGATCCAAGGGGCAATATTTGTGGCCGTCATTTCACCTGGTCCATCATTGCCTGAGGAGGCAGAGACGAGGACTCCGTGGAAATTAAAGGCTGAAAAGGCCCCAATGGAGACTGAGTCGAGGTGGTATGGGGTGGGCCCACCACCCACAGAGAGGGAAATGATGTCAGCACCATCTGCTACCGCGCTATCAAATGCAGCCAGCATGTCAGACTCGAAACAACCACCAGACCAGCAAATCTAGTAGTCAAATTAATATAATAACAAAATGGACTTAGTTATTTATAAAAAACCATAAGCATTTAAATGTAGTTTTTGTACTCCCTTGCAAATTAAAATTTTACTCAAAACCAATGAATTAATTGTACTTTTTATAGGCTCTCGTTTCGGTAACATCCAGAAAGTCAGAAACAGTACTGTATATTTATATGGTCGATCACAATGCATTAAATTTTTTTATCAGCATTAATTAATTACAATAGGTACGTATAGGCATAGCTGTATATGCAAATTAATAGGCAATTCATTTTTTTTTAAGAGCACAGTAAATCCCACCAATCTGATGCATGTTATTTTCGAGAATTTAGCATGCATCTCTTCATAGAAAAATGAGGGTTTATGGCACTGGACTAAGCCGTGGTGCTACTGATATAGTTTTTTAGTTAATTAGTTAAAGGGCCTATTGATATAGTTATTACATTTTTCTGTTTGTTTCAAATATATAGTTGGCACCTTGTAAACTGCAATATGGGCCTGAGGAGCAATTCCAGTAGCTACACCAGTGGCGAACCCTAGGAAGGAGGCACCGTCAATGGGGCCACCTGCTATGGTAGATGCCGTGTGGGTCCCATGCCCATTAGTGTCATATGGAGATAAGACATCGGTTGAGCCATTTTTGGATGTAACTCCTGCTTTATATCCCGTTGCGAAGAAACGGGCCCCCACTAGCTTGTTATTACATGATGTGGCTGGAAAAGAGGGCCCAGCCTGACAGATACCTTTCCACTTGGAAGGTGGCCTGGGCTGACCGACAACTGAAAAACTGCGGTGCCCAGGGTCTATTCCAGTGTCAAGTACTGCCACCACAACACCTGCACCGGCATTAGCAGATGATATCAGATTATTTGGCTGGCTTGTGGGGCCCGACACAAGACCGAGAAATTGTGGCGTGCGGGTGGTGTGCAGCTGGTATGACTTGTCTTGGATGACAGAAAGGACACCCGGCATCGTTCGAAGAGCATGGGCCTGAGGTGCGGTCAGGCTGGCAGAGAAACCATGGAAGACGGTTTCGTACACGTGAAGAAGCCTGGAGTTACCACATGGATTAGGGCTACGGTTAGGTTTTGGATCCAAGGCAGTAGTGGAAGGGACTGAGAGGGAGCGAAGAGTGGAGGTGTACCATAATTTGAAGGTGGGGAAAACAGAAGGTTTAAGGTCATTGTCTACTCGTACGATATATACATTATTTCTTGTACCGATTACGAGAGCAGGTACGAGAGAGAAAGCTAGCAAGAGAAAAAAATTCTGATTCTCCATTTGTTTTTGTTTATTCGGAGCTGTTTGAGAGTAGTATTGAATATTTATATGTAAAGAGATCCATGATCGATCGATGTATTTAATTAAGAATTGCCTAATTCATGTTTGAGCCTATTTTTTTTCCAATATTTTATATATTTTGGTTTCTCGTTAATTATTTTTTATGAAGGGATCAGTTTTGGTGGTTTGCACAGGTTTTAGTGGTGTGAGACAATTGAAGGGTTACATAAGAAAAGGCACAATGAGTCGGGGCGGTTCTGACTTCTGAAAGAGGCCGGGAATTGTGGGTGCGTATCCTCTGAGATATCTCAATTTTTGCGTGACCGACGTGTCCGGTGCCTATTCGGGGAATATAGGGGACTTGAGACTTGAGATTCGTGCAGAACGTATTTAAACGATTGAGATATTCCAAAAAGTCACGCAAAGTTTGAGATATCTCAGAGGATGCGAATTCGGGAATTGTGATGTGTGATGTATTTCAAGACCAGATATTATGTGTCCAATGTTTTATAATCCTGCATGAACAGAACTGCCCCATCTACCTACTGCCACATGAAATCCATCACATCACGACGACCGTTACATGCATGAAGTTATGACGTGGAGGCGCAGGATTTACTTTTGACCATAGCACAAACCGTCTGATCGTGCTTTTAATAAAAGCAACTTTTTCCTGCGGCTTTTTTTCAAAAGAAAAAAAAAACAATAAATTTGTCTCCTAGTAAGTCGTCATTGGTGGTGCAATGTAGCTGGAATGCAGTAATAAAGCTCGAATATATAGACTTGCTTATGCTGCTACGGTCCTGCTTAATTTTTTTTTTTTTCCTGAAGAGAACAATACATATATATTCTCCAATTTATTTTTTACAGCATACTTAGGACATTTGTAGCTAGAGTCGAAAGATTAGGATAAGAAATAATATCTAATTCGTGCTAATATGTTAGAATAGTCATGAGAACCAGCTTTTGCTATGTGGGAAAGGCGTGATTTTTTACCATAATGAAAATGAGCGAGCTTTTTTCCGAAGGAGCCGCGTGGTTTTTTTACTATCCGACTGGTAACGAGCTGAGGTAAGTGTGGCTTGTGGTTTGCTTGTTTTCGGATCACGAGCGAGCTAACATTAGAATTCAAACTAAAAATGTGGCTCATAAGTCGTTCATTTTCAGACTAAGCTTTGAACGAGCCACGAGTTTTTTTTATCAGTCTTAACTAAAAATAAATATTTGATAATTTATGAGGGAAGCTTGACTATATAAAAGGTTTAAAAAAATTAATTTTTATTAAACATAACTAAAAATAAAAAAATAAGGAAGTGGCTTAGAACCTTTATTAATACGCACATATCCATGTTAATAAACAGTCCGGAGTCGAAGTAGTGATTAAGGTAGATTTTGAAAAAACATATGACAAAATACATTAGGACTATTTCTTAGAAATATTATACATTAGAAATTTTGGTGCCAAATGAATTCAATGGATCACTCAATGGCTCTCATTCTTGTATTACGATAAATGGGAAACTTACGGATTATTTTTATTGTAAACGAGGAGTCCGTCAAGGAGATCCTTTATCTCCTTTCTTATATATCTTAGCAGCCTTTTAGGACCACAATTTCTGAATAACCAAGCGATTACAAATTGCCACTATGCTGATGACACAATTTTGTTCTTGGAAACCCAAGAGAAAAATGTAGAGGCTGTGTGGTGGGGGATGCTTGCTTTTGAATCTATTTTTGGTATTAAGATGAATTACGATAAGACTGAAATGTACCCCTTGAATGTAGATAATCCTCTTCCTTTGCAATCTGTCTTTAGATGCCCTCTGGGAGAATTCCCAATTAAGTATTTAGGACTTCCTCTCAATTACAAAAAAATGAAAGTTAATGACTGGAACTTTCTAGCAGCAAAGGTAGAGAGCTAGTTACAAAATTGGAAAGGTAATATGCTATCGATAGATGGATAGTTGACTCTTATTAATTCAGTTCTTACATCTATTCCGTTATATTCATTATCTGTTTATAGAATTCCCCTCACAGTCATTAAACAAATAGATAAAATTATAAGACGATTCTTATGGCAAGGTAACTCTAAAAAAATATATATATTCTAATTAGTTGGTATACTTCTTGTCTAGCTAAACAATTTGGAGGCCTAGGTATCTTAGATTTAATACAAATGAACATCTCTCTCTTACTTAAATGGTGGTGGAAATTAAAAAATAATGCCTACAATAGTCTTTGAAAACAACTTCTTATATATAAATATCAGATACACCATACAGCTGTCTTTTCCCTCTTTTGGAACACTCTTTCTAAAATTACTTCTTTTAGGGATTTTAGTGTCTCATATGAAGCAAGGGTTCATACTCAAATCAGATTCTGGACTGATCACTGGTACTAGAATTGCCATTTAGCAATCAGGTTTTACTCCCTATTTCAGAAATGTACTACTAAGCATGCCTTGTTAGCCGATGTCATAAACTCACAGAAGAACAATCTGAAATTTCGGATTACACTAGTAGGGATAGACTATATAGAGTGGACTGAGCTACTCCATCTCATCAGCTCCATCTCATTTACATCACCTACGGATACCATTAGATGGAACTAGGAAGCGTCAGGGAAGTTTTCAACAAACTCAATCTATAGAATTCTCAATTTTTGTGGCATAAGACCTAAGAAAGATATGTTATGGTGGAATTTACCAATACCCTCCAAAATTATGGTCTTTATGTGGCTTGTCTCCCAAAACACCATTCTTACAAAAGATAATCTCGCAACCAAAT
This sequence comes from Carex arenaria, assembly GCA_964058825.1. Taxonomy (NCBI): domain Eukaryota; kingdom Viridiplantae; phylum Streptophyta; class Magnoliopsida; order Poales; family Cyperaceae; genus Carex; species Carex arenaria. The sequence continues at coordinate 306,948 of CAXKVW010000417.1, forward strand.
GGTGGATAGGGGATATGCACTGTCAATTATGTCGGGAATTTGAATCTATCGATCACTTGTTTATTTCATGTTCATTAGCGCAAAAAGTTGGTTTTGGTTAGGTCAAAGTCAATTAATTATGAACCAATGTCAAACTTTGGATGATTTTATTGCATTTGTTTACTCTCTTTTACTAGAAAACAGGATTGGATTTCTGATTACACTAAGTACGGCGTGCTGGAACTTATGGAAACATCGAAATGAAGTTATATTTAGTAATTGCTCCATTAAAACAACTAGAATACTTATCTTACAAATTAAATCTTGTTGTTTGTATTGGGCAAGTTCGATGACTAAGAAGATCAAGAACGCAGTTGGCGAGTGGCTCCCAGTGGTCAAAGACGCCATTCCGCTGGACCAAATCAGCCCGTTAGCACTAGTTGTCTACCAGCTTCAAAGGAATTATATAGGAATAGAACATGAGAGTTCTTAAACACACATGAAGATACCTCCACAATTTTGCTACATATACTTTCCTGTATTTTCTTTAATGTAGGAAACAAACACTTTTGGAAGCATGGGCAAAACTAAAGAAGGTACACCGGAGGGCCCACTCAAATGATGGCTTTGGCAAGATTTTAGTATCCCTCGACAAACGCCTCTATGGGAAGGTCGCGATGGAGTGGCAGCAGAAGAAGCCGATGATCCGGGTTTGCCCCATTTGTGGCAAAAATGCGGGGCTTAGCAGTAGTTCCCTGAAACTCCACTTGCAGAAGTTGCACAAGAGGATTTCTTCTGGAAGTGTGGATAGCTCCATTACAGTGGAGATACAAAGAGCATTCAATGCACTAAAAATTAACCGTGGAGGGAGCATTAGTCCTAAACAGATGCAATCACGCTTGACATCTCTGGATGAAGGTTTTTCCTATATATGCAACCAATTTGGAGACATCTAATGATTCTTTTGTTTGGATACAATTCTCATCAATATTATTCAGTTTTCCAAATCAAGTGTGGTCAATTGACCTCTATCCAAGGCAGGGTTCTGCTCCCTGTAAAGCAACATTAATTTTAGGTTTCCTCCTGCTGCATGTATTTGTGTGCAGGATTTACCAACATTGTGTGATGCCCATGAGGTTTTTTTGTTTTTTTACTACAGAAAAGATAGAGAAGTTTTGTAAAATTACCCATTTTGAGTACTTGTATATCCTTGAGTTGGAGAAACCGAAAGCCGAATTTGATTCAATATATCGTGAAAACATTTTGCTTTAAATTATCGTCAATAAAAAAAATTGATTCAATATATCTTTATGAAGCTTGTTTGGAAAGAATACCAAATTTATTGAAATAAAACTGAACCACCATATATATTGAAAAAAAAAACTTAATAACCAATTATTATACATAATTGTCAAGACAAAATAGCTTGTCTATATAATTCTAACTTGCCTTCAGCCGCTGCATATTTCAAGCTTGCTCCTGAGCTATTCATCTTCTCTGTTGACACTAACACCTCGCTGGCATTAAAGTACCAAGGCTGGAGATGCATACAAGTAGTAGAAGGCAACAACGTGGATCCCCAATCATTTAAGCCCACTTGCATCTCCTGCACTCTCTGGCGGACCAATAACCCTGCTAGGTCTTCCCTTCGTATCTCTGAAAGTGTACGCACCAAGGCCATGCACATTAGGATAATGACGGCTGCATCCTCTTGTGGTGAGAATTCCATTGCTAGCAGTTTGAAATTTATTAATGCCAAGGCTTTTCCTTCTTGTTTGTATGAAGATGGTCGATATAGCGTGAAATAGTCACTGTCTTCATCTTTTGGGCTGTTTTGTGAGATATGGTTTTGATTTGGTTGGTACTGAAATTGCCTTCCTTCAAGTAAACTTGCCTGTCAGGACATAAGAAATGCTTTAAATATCTTTGGAATATACATGTCTGAAAGTTTCTATCAAGGCCTATATGAATTATTTTCACTTGAAGTGGATAACAAAATTAATACTATATAAATGGAATGGCATAATTACTAACACTACCTTTTCTTTTGAAGTTTCGTTTTCTAAGCATATTTGAAGTTCGTTTTCCCACATAATAGTAAGGCAATCTCCCGTTGACAAGGACCAGATAACCTTTTTGTCATTGGGATGACTTCTTTGGGGTGTTGCAGTACCGATAACTTTCTCTGAACAAAATTAAAACAAACAAGGACTAACCAGCCATATGGAATTGGAAAATAAACAAGAGATCTTCAATTGTACATTTTAGCCATTAATTTAGCTAAAATCTAAACAATCATAATGTACAAATAGAAACTTCCATTCACACCAAAATTTATATCAGTACATAGATTGTCAGTGTAACAAAAAATATTATATGCTACCGTGCTAGTGACAGCTGGTAGTATAATCATCAGGAGTCCATACTGAATTAGATTTGTTATTGTACCAAAGTGTTAGTAGTTTTTTTTTTTTAATTATTATCTATAGATGTATAATTTTGACTTTTTTTTTGGGTAATTGGATAAATAATTCAACACTTACCAGGTGCATAACCCATAGAGCTTCCTCCAATGTAAGTCCAGTTACCTTCACGCAACTCTATGATTCTCTCTTCCCATTTTACAGGATTTGGAGTTTCTGCTCCTCTCCTCCAAATCCCTTTACCTACTCTACACACGAAGTGGCACAAGCATTGTCTCATAACTTCATCAAGTTCACAATAGTCAGGTTGGGCACTGACAGGACTCAACCATACCAGTATGTATAAAGCTGGTACAGTATTTATCAACCAGCATAGAATAGTTATGGCGCAGGTCATCAATATGATTTCCTTGGACTAGGTATGATAATCAAAGAGTCGAGATGCCATTTCAATTAAATAAAAACAATGAAAACTAGGATTAGTAAAGATGATAAATTTATAGAAAGAAAAACAAAAATAACAGGAAGATTGCATAATCTTTTACATACCTGGTACGAACCACGAAACATTCTCTGCCAGAATGGTTGAGTACCGTCCTGGTGAGCCACCGACCCTCTTGAGGCCGAAACGCTCTCTCTCTCAGTACAACATCACAAACCATGGCTCCACCGTCATCAGTAACTCTGTCAGGCACGCACTTCAGCAGGTATGGTGCCTGTACTGGAGGTGTTGCCGATACCATTCCCTGCATCGACCCTACACTTTTCACCATAACAAGATTTGTTGCACGTGCCAACTCATGCCACGTAAAGTTGGCAGCATCAATCAACTTAGTTTGTCTGATAAAGCTACAGCCTGTTGTGTTATACTGGGATTCTATCGACACCCCTTTAGTACCGAATTCACAAAAAAGGTGCCAAGTTTTTTGCCATTTCTCAAAAGATCTCAAGTTCAATATGCTCTTGTCAAGTTTGAGAGATCTATGACATCTTAAGATTCTAAGTCTCAGAAAGTGCTGCTCAGTGTTTTCTCTGGTCTGTATTTCTCCCCTGAGGAATACACACACCTGTTATTAGAAAGAAATGTATAAGAAAACAATCTATGTCTACATAATAAATAATATTTAAGGTATTATTCAAAATAGGCACAGGAGCTCTAGTGTTGCCTCAGTTCCAAAACTCCTGGAGACAGATTCCGTTATTTTGGATAGGCAGAGTCAGAAGAGGGATGAAAGTTTCTAATTTTGGAAAGTCTTTAATCTGTGATATTTACAGGGCAAGTGTGAAATTTGCAAAAGCCCATTACCAAAATATACTGATATTTATTATTTAATAATTAATGAGAAAGCAAGGCAGAACAGACAAACGTAGAGCGGTAGAGAGCTCAGTGTAAAGGAAAATTTGAAATGATTGAAACCAAAACTTGCAAGAGAACTTAGATCAAAATGTTAATAGATGCCAGGCATGAATATGTCTATGTATTTGTTTTGCTTTTACCATGAAGATGAGAAGAGGTCAACCACTTAACCTTCTTTGCTCATAATACCTTTTAAGCCTCTAACTCATACTTCATTCAGAACTTCTATTGCATATGTAATAGATAATTATTTTCTTTTCATAGGCTCCAGACTTCTACTAACATTAATTAAAATAATGGATAAAAGGGCTCTTATTAATGACAACAAATAATAAAGAATGCAAAAAATATTTTAGCAATTGCTCAACAGATACATGGTTCATGCATTTATTGCTAGAACAAATGTGCCTCTTAAGTTTTAAAATATTTGTGGCCAACCTTGTTGTTACCACTGATGCTAGAACGAGCGTCCTCTTAAGTTTTAAAATATTCGTGGCCAACCTTTGTTACCATTGATGCTAGAACAAGTGTGCCTCTTTAAGTTTTAAAGTATCCGTGGCCAACCTGATGGTTACCATGATAAACTAAATAAATCAACTGGCAGGCAATAAATATATCCTTGGAGGGACCCAAAGTAAAAGTCAACACCCACTAATAATTCATTTCTGAGACAACAGAGTGAGTACATTATTATTTATCCAAATTAGAAGCTATTTATCCACTAACAAACATGGGATCCATCTCTGTAAGAGATCTTTACATTTTATATCAGTTGCTATTTTCCAGAAATAAAAGATATATATGCATCATTTATGTTGATAAACAGAATCAAAGTTCGAAAAATGTAATAGTTTGACTAGAGATACATACATACTAAGAAATAAAAAAATTGGACTAACTTTGAAAAGTACCAACATTTAAATATTGTGATATCTGTCCACTCTGTTGCTCAATTAAGCATTTAATTTTTATCTGTTGTCATTCCAATGCTTTGCCATAAAAGGAATTAAAACATGTCCGGCATCATAGATATATATTTTTTTCATTTTTAAAAAAATTGGTATACCTCCATTAGAAATCTCGCATGCAGCCCCTTATAGACCCGGTTCACGTCCTCAATGGGTGCAATTAATTCCCAATTAAAAATTTGACGAGCAATTGCAAACATAGGATCTATCACCATTCCTGCTCTTTCATATGGTTCACCATACACCTCCTCCCATAATCTCTTCGTCTCCTCTACCTCCTCAGCTGTCGCGGATGCAGCAAAAAACCCTGCAATCTTCGGTGTAACTTCTCCTATTTCTTTGGCATCCCTTGCATAGCCTACTGGAAAACTCTGGGTAGATTTTTTGTTAAAATTGCATTGTACAAGTTTGCAATACATTTCACGATATTATTTTAAATAAGATTGATTGTGCCTAATGGATGCAAGAGCAACTTCAGATTCAGTTTTTGGGGTCTAAAACTGTTTTCTCGATAAATAACCAAAGGGATAATAATGATCCAGTTCTATCAATGCTACATGTTATTAAGGGCTACAGGCACTGTGAAAATAAAATATTTCAATTCTTAAATTAGTAACTTTAAATGTATTGTATACTCACTTGGTGGGTTAGCCAGATAAAGTGAATATCTGCAGTTGGCACCAAGCGTAGTGAACATTCCCCTTCTTTACCACATTGCTTCAGTAACTGGAGGAAATCCAAGTAGCGACTCTTTGCCGCTACAAGGTACACAGTCTCTGGCAAAAAGGCATCAGAGAATAATCCACTAAGGGATCTGCACTTTTGTACCATGTTACATATGTCAGAGCTACCCCTCTCGACATCTGCCTTGCTGGAACAGGACGATTCTAGATCAAATGGTTCAGCAGGGTATTTCAATTCCCAAATTTCACGGCATCGTTCAGTGGCACATTCTGCATTCTCTTCATCAAATATTGCTGGACTATCGATCAATTTGCCAAATCTAGAGTTGCAATAATTCAAGTAGTGAACCTAAAGAAATAAAAAGTTGGAGAAGCAAGAATTAGTAAAGGGAGCATCAATTTTGGTTTAAACCAAACTTGATGTCATGCATAGACAAATTGTGGAGTTGAGCAAGTTTAAAATTTGAGATTTAGAGAAATACATACATGATTGAGGCAGTGGCAGTGCCAAACCCAGTGCACATCCAGAGGTGGGAGAACCATCTCGTTTAATGGGAGCTCTGCTGCCAATGGCATCCATAGCTCTTCATACCTTCAATTTTTGCATACCAAGCCCTTATAATTTACTCTTATAGTTTATGTCTTCGTATGAAACATTCATTGAAAAACATTTTCCACCTATCAAATATCTAGTATGTACCTAAAATACGCAAGGAAAATTAGTAATTTCTAATTGTGGAGTAAGTATAGCATTTTATGAATGTATTTCTGTTCATGAATATCAGTTTAGAACTTCAGATAGACAATTGCAAAAAGTTGTTAGGTAGATTATACGGTTCTTATATGGTTACCGGAGAGAATATGCGAAAGATATTCCCAGACAATCTAGCAGATTTTTTAACCAACTCTGCCAAGTGCAATATATAAATATATATATTTTCGTTTAAAATATATACCGTAAGTTTTCTTATTTGACATTTTCCGACCTAGAAGGCTGAAACTTGCAGTTGAAAATGAATTCCTCTTCTTTTCGTGTCATTTTATTTTTTAGAATGATATAATTAATTTATGAAAGAGAATTAAGGCAGATCATAATCCGAACCGTCGGATGGATCTCCCGAGAAGAGACGGGTCTTCTTGATCAGAAATGGAAGCGGCGGAGCAGAGGCGGAGGAAGGATAAGTGGCATCGACCGGCGGTAACCAGATCTACACTGGTGCGGATCCCGCTGCAGGGTCCACCGCCACCGGTACTCCTGCTGCTCTCGCTGCGCGCTGGAGCTGAGGAGGATAAGGATGATGAGATCACCGGGGTTTTGATATCGTCACGCCGCATCTCCTTTGTCTCGCTGTCAGACGCAGTGCGGTTGGTAGTGTCGAAATATTGAGAGAGAGAGTGTACTGATTGATTGAATGATTGATCATTGATGGGACTTGCGCAAGCGTGCTCAACTATTGGGAGGTGGGACTGGAACACTTTATATTGTCGGAGAGTAGATGTCACGTTGACGAGGCTTTTGTACAGACCTCGGTTTATCTTTGACATGGCATGGGGTTATTGGCCCAGCCACATGTAAATTTAGGCAGTTTTGATGAGTAGCAATGTAGAATAGAAGAAAAGGATGTGTAATAAGTTTTGGTTGGTGGATACGTGTCTAGACGGCATTAACGGGCCTATTTTTTTATTAATAGAAAAATGAAAAAAAATATATCAACAACGGAATGTTTATGTGGAAATTCGGAATTAAAAAAACGTTATAGTTTATAAAGTTCTGTTAAATTCCTACGTTATCTCTAATTCTGTAAAAATAAAAAAAGTTCTACAGTAGGATATTAATCAGTAGGGGTGCACAAAAAGCTCACGACTCGAAACTCAGTTCGGAATCAATTCAGATTCAACTCGTTAATAACTCGGTTCGGAACTGACTCGAGTCAAAACTGACTCGGTTAATTTATGAGTCGATTCCAAATCACTTCCAACTCAGTTCGGAATCGACTTGGTTGGACTCGCCAAACCCTAATTCATATATTCCTAATTTTCCTACATATAACATTTCCCACTAGAGCTGCAAAACCTTATCAAAATATTAACTACTCAATTATTAAAACATTAGAAAAATAGCCAGACTTGCTCCATAATCTCATTTCCTGTATGCATCTTCTTGATACTGTTAAATTATTTAAATTTTGAAATTATTTAAATTTGGTAAATTTTGAGCAATCTGCAATAGATGAAGAGAAGTAGAGAAGAAAGAGGAAGAGAAGTAGAGAAAAGAATTGTGCATTGTTTTGTTAGACTTTTTTTTGGTAATTCTATTTAGTAATTTGATAAATTTATTAGACTTTGTAATATTCAGTAATTTGGTGAACTATATGCTATTTCTTTTAATTGTGTGTTATTTTGGTAAACAATATACTATTTCTTTTGTTAGAATTAAATTAAATTGTCTTATTATGTACTATATTATGAGTCATGAGTCGACTCACTTCGACTCGAGTTTTTTGCGAGTTGATTCCAAATCAGGGTTACTGACTCGGAACTGAATTATCGACTCGGACTCAACTCGGCTCATGTGTTTGTGAGTTGATTCCAAGTCACCCTCAACTCGGCTCATGAGCAGCCCTAATAATCACGTTATGACTATAACGTCTACAGTCTACACTTAGAAATATTTTATTTTGGGTTTTATTTTCATATATGTTAAAAAAAATCATTTTCATTTGAATTCCGAAATTAAAATTGAAATTAAAATGAGATTAAAAGTGTTCAAATTGGAATGTTTGGCTTTCAAATATATTCAACTTAGATTGAAATTAAAACGTAAATTTATAGATTAGTTATTTGTCATATACATAGTCTGACAATCAAATATCGTACAGGTTGAATATTATTTCATTATGCGTAATAAAAATTATTAATTACAAATTGTTCAAATTTTATACTATGGTAAATATTTTTTATAAACACTATATATAATACTCGTAATGTTGGATTTAATTTTTTTTAACATATATGAAAATGAAATCCCCAAAAAAAATTGCTGTTATGGACCATAATGTCTTACTGTAGCAATATTTTTTTTTGGAGGTAAAGTGGAAAATTAACGGGATATTATATAACGTTTTTTTTTTTAGATTTTGAAATTTCTATAAAACAGTTCCCCATGTTGTTATTTTTTTCTATTAATAAAAAAATCGAATCAACGGGTGTTATGTTCTGTAACTTTTGTTGCTACACAACTTGTACAATGACAGCATGTATATAGTTAGAGAAGGAAATATATGACACGTCATGATATGACGTGACAAATACGCTGTAATTTGGTCACGTGATATGACGTGACGTGACTAACTTTTTTTTCACGTTACGTGACCAAAATAATGGCAAATGGTCACGTCACATGTAGTCACGCCGTGACTTATCGTGGTGCAAACAGGTATTTAGAGTTGGTCTGAAATTTTCCAAGGGAACCTAACCTACATAAATGAACTTGAAAATTAAAAACAAGCATTGTAATATCTCCGAAACAAAACTATCTATGGAAAATGTTAGATATGTATAGTGCTTATTCGGTGGGCATGTAAATTGAACGTATTTATATTATCAGAAGATTTTTCAATTATGGTTATTTATTGGCAAATTTAAATGAAGAATTTTAATTTTTTACTCAATTCATCTCAGGTCATGTGTCTTTTTTTCTTCAGAAGTGGCATATATAGCCAACGGTTCTATTAAGCATATAGGGTACGTTTGGATGAACTTTAGAATAGCTAGAATAGCTACTGTTTAGAATAGTAAATAAGAATAGCTACTGTTTAAGAACAGTGCTATTCGGAATAGTGAAAAAGTTGTTTGGATTGCAGATTTGGAATAGAGTTTGGAGAGAATGAATAAAATAATAATTTATGTATTAGATTAAATATAATACAATATAATATTAATTTAAATATTAAATGTAATATAATATTATTTTAAATACTAAATTAGTATTAAAAAATATTATATTAATATAATATAATATTAATTTAAATATTAAATAAGTATTAAATAGAATATTAGATTAAATGTAATATAATATTAGTTTAAATATTAAATGTAATATAATATTATTTTAAAAATTAGATTAGTATTAAATAAAATATTAGATTAAATGTAATATAATATTATTTTAAATATTAGATAAGTATTAAATAAATATTATATTAAATGTAATAACATATTAGTTTAAATATTAAATGTAATATAATATTATTTTAAATATTAGATTAGTTTTAAATAAAATATTAGATTAAATATAATATAATATTATTTTTAATATTAGATTAGTTTTAAATAAAATATTATATTAAATATAATATAATATAATATTAGATTAAATATAATATAATATAATATTAGATTAAATATAATATAATATAATATTAATTTAAATATTAAATGTAATATAATATTATTTTAAATATTAGATAAGTGTTAAATAAAATATTAGATTAAATGTAATATAATATTAGTTTAAATATTAAATGTAATATAATATTAGTTTAAATATTAAATGTAATATAATATTATTTTAAATATTAAATTAGTATTAAATAAAATATTATATTAAATGTAATATAATATTATTTTAAATATTAGATTAGTATTAAATAAAATATTAGATTAAATATAATACAATATAATATTAATTTAAATATTAAATGTAATATAATATTAGTTTAAATATTAGATTAGTATTAATATTGAAAGCAACAAATGCTATTCCATGTTTTTGTAAAAATAGCGAATAGCAGCTATTCTCGCTATTCCGAATAACAAAAATATCGTTTGGATACAAATTGCTATTCTAGCTATTCTTCCACCATCCAAACATACCCATAATATATAATCAAGACGAGTTCATACAAGAACGAATCTTATTTTTGTTATCTGTTACCTTTCATATTCCCTACTTTGGACTGACAACTAATTATTTTTTATATTTTATTTTCTGTTAATTAAGAAGCAAATGAATGACGGCTACGATGCTTCTACCAAGGAAGAAGTAACATCAAATTCCCGAAGACAGCTAGCGCGTATATAATTTGGAAATTTTGTTTCAACGTGTAGACATTACTAAACAAACAGTATTAATTTTCTAGCTACCTAGACTATTAATTTCTAGTAACAAGCATCTGATTATGAAGGCAGTTAATTGAACCCTTAAATCTTAAGGCGGTGTTTAATTGAGGCCCTATAGTTTTTGAAACTTAAACTTGGCTGTTCTAATTTAGATCGGCCTAAGCTATTTATTTAATTTGGTTAAAACCTAAAGTTAAATCGTGACTGAAGTTATTTTGTATTTAGTTAGGGTTTAAAATTAAGACTTAATTAAGTTGATTTATGAAAAATGAACTAAGCAACTCATTACTCCATAAAGCAGATGAATTTTAAAACGAAAACTTAGCGTACTATTCTGATTCTCGCTTTTGGTTCTCAAACAGTATTATATTACATCATAAATGTTATTGTGACTTATTATACTAACCGACCTTAGCTCAGTTGGCAGAGCGGAGGACTGTAGTTGTAGCAGATATCCTTAGGTCGCTGGTTCGAATCCGGCAGGTCGGATTTAATTTTGTTATTTTTCCAAAAGATTTTACGTTCTTTTTTTTTTTTTTTTGACTTGATTCTGCTTTTGTTTTTGTTATGGTGAAACCGACTGGTGGCAACAGTTTGAAGTTAGTGCTTATTTAATCGCCTACGGGCTCTACACTCAATAAATAGAAAGCGCATTTTTAATCCTCATTACGCAGCATCCAACAATTACAAGTAATTGGGTGATCACCAAACAGGCTTGCTAATTTTTTTACAAAAATAAAATGACGTTTAATTTTTAAAGTTCAACATTTGCAATGTGAAATCATTGTAGGGGTGCAAACAGGTGGGATATTATCCATCTAGATCTGTATCATAAAATTAGATATGAACATATGAATATCTGAATATCCATACGAATACGGATATTGTTTTAAATTTTAATTATCCGTATTCGAACAGTAGATATATATCATCTAGTTTAATATATATTGTGAAAATTTTATGTTATTTGCGATTATAAAAATCGGATATCCGTATCCATATATGAAAATAAAAACGGATATGGATATAGTTTTACCATTATCTGATCTGATCCATTTGCATCCCTAAATCATTACAATATAACGATAAAAAATTAATTAAATCTAATGCAAATTATATCATTCCTTAAAATAATTTAGAATTTGTAATATTCAACGACTGAACCATCAAATCATATTCAACTTGTATAAAATTTTGACTGAAATTTTCTTTGAAATGAATAATCAGTCCTAAAACTATTTGTTTTGAGTTGAGGCCAAGAAATTCTCATCAAATTAGCATAGCTGGCTGTGCGCCAAGTCTCCTGCCAGCTGCTGGGTGCATTTAGGTCATGTTTGGTTGTGGAGTAAGTGGTGGAGTAAATCATCTACTCCACTTTTAAGGAGTCAAACGAGAAGTAAATTTGGAGTAAGATGGAGCAACATTTGAGTTAATCCAGATTAAGTTACTTCATCTAGAGAAGTGGAGTAACTTACTCCATCTGTGAGTTCCGCGGTTAGAGTAATATCATGTTATAATTTCTCTCTTTTCATTAGCTTATTCTACCAAACTCCAACCAAACATGATTATTTTAATCCGCTTTAGCTCAGAGTAAGAAATTTAATCCGGAGTAACTTTACTCTACAACCAAACATGACCTTAGGGCTTAACATGTTACAGCTTGATTGGGTGCATTTTAACACTTGTCATCGTGTTAACACATCACGCTGCACTTGTCATGTTTGAGTCGATTTCCAATCTTCCCTGACCTCAATTAGTCAATTGACAGTTTGACACTATCCCGAGCCGGCCATACCGGGTGTCATTACACGTTCTAGCCAATTAACATTGTTTGAAATCCAATATATATTTTTTTTGTAGACAGCTTCTGAACTCCATTGCCTGCATCCCCAAATCATCAGTTCGAAGTTTCAAGCCTTTCATTGCTCAATTGACCAGCTACTAGAATTGAAATTCCGCATAATTTGCTACCATTTGAATTCATTTGAATGTATCATATAATATTATCCTAAAGTGATGTATTCATAAAAAATTGTATTTTTTTCTTGTGTTCAGCCTTGATAGCTCGTGAAAAGGACGGAACTATAAAATTTAAATAAAAAGACCCTAAACCATAAAATATATAATATGTATTATATGTGAAAAGATAAAAATAAAATGTGGTCACTAAAAATCAAACTGAAGAGACCTCATAAGCACCAAGTAGAATTATAATCACTAAGCTACAAGCAGTCAAGCACACAGTTGTTATTTTATTAGGATTCAAATGCCTAATTGTTTTCATACTTCAATTATATTCCATATCTTTATCTTCAATTTCAAAGTCTAAACAAATGATCCGAACTACTCAACATGATATTCAAATTAAAAAAGTTTTACAAATAATTCACTCTTTTTCATTCAATGTAGAACATGACAGCCTTCAGTGGTTATGGGGTAAAAAATGGACATATACAGTTCAATCTATGTACAACTTTCTATGCTTTGGGGGAATTCAGGAACTCTATGCTATGGAATGGTGGAGCATCCCTGTTCCCCCAAAAATTAGAGTGTTTATGTGATTAGTACAAAAAAATAAAATTTTGACTAAGGATAACCTCATTTCTAAAGGCTGGAAAGGCTCTCCACAATGCCACTTTTGTTTAGAAAATGAAAATGTTGATCATTTTTTTTTCCAGTGTTCTAAAGCTCGTCAAGTTCTTTGGATGGGACAGTGCCAAAACTTCATGCAAGATTGGGCTTCTTTTCAGGATGTGCTCCATTTTGGTTTTAACTTACCATCTAAACTAAAAAAAGATTTTTTGATTATGATTAGTGCATTTACCTGGACGATTTGGAATATGAGGAATAATATCTGTTTTCATTCTTCTTACCCGGACACAGTTCGCAATATTGTTACTAATGTTGTTCATTTAATTTTATATTGATCAGGTGCTGTAGAGGGACAGGATGCTCAGGCAAGGAAAGACTGGATGCCCAAGACAATGGAAGACATTCCCTTGCAGGAATGGGACCCGGCCAATGCAGGTGGAATTGTGCAGTCTTTAGAAGATGGCGCTTAGTTAAATCTTGCAACATTTAGTTTATTTAGGAACTTTTTTGTGTTGTGGAGCTCATTTTGATATACTTCCAAACGATATGTGTGTGGCTCTACTTTTATTACCTTGATGGTTCACATACTGTGGGTGAATCTTTTGGTTTCTTTATGTAAACTTTTACTTTGTTTCTATATGAAACGGGCTCTGTCTTATTTTCAAAAAAAAAAAAAAAAAGATATCCAAATTAAAATGTGTTTGGAACCCAAATTTTATATTTTTTTTCCAAATTTTTTACTATTTTTTTAAGGTATTTATAAAATCACTAGTTTTATATGGTCCAAAATTGTTTGAAAAGTAGTGATTTTGTACTTATCTTAAAAAATAGTAATTTTTTTAAAAAAAAATATGTATATAATTTGATCTCCAAGCACATTTTAATGCGGATATCATGATGAGCGGTTCCAATTGTCTATTTAAACTTTGAAATCAAAGATAAAGACGTGTGATATGATTGAGGCATAGAAGTACTAGGACATTTGAGCCCTCCTCAATTTCAATATACATAATTAAAAAATATGCTCCTGCTTTACAAACCTTAGCATATAAACATTAGATTCATCTGTTGTTGTTTTGAAATCAACAAATTAGAAGTATAAATAAACGAAAGTATCATTAGTCGTTAAATCGTAGTTGTGAACATCTACATAGTTTTTTCACCCACCACACATACCGGTGTTTGGATCAAATTTGACGTCGCTGTTCTTTTTTTCAGTTCAGCTTATTCAAATACTTTTCTATCAAAAACTAAATTTACTGCTGACAACATGCATTGATATTAATTTGTCGAATCTTTTCTAATTATGTCCTTGTGCTGAATCATTTTTACGTGATCATTTTAAAACTCCTAAGTCATAAGTCTTTTCTGAACTTGATCAAGTCATGTGGAAAAAGAATTTCATACTCTCTCTGTGATGCCACATCAACTTTATTAGCTTATAAAAATTATTGAACAAAACCACAATTCTTATGATCGTTACTAAAAATCTGTCAAGGTAGCCTCTATCTAGTTTATCAAAAAAAAAAAAAATCTGTCTACGTCTCATGGATATTTTTATGTATGGTCATTACTAAAAATTAATCCTTAAACTTTATTTTTATTTCGGGGTTTATTATTGATACAGTTTTACATACTTTTTAATTGTATTTGTATCATTTTTTTTAAATAAAGTGTTATGGTACACTAGTTATTTTTTAAATGTTATTTTCAAAGACTAAACTTGAGCCTTTCCGGAAAAAAAAACAAGTGTCTACACTAAGCCCATGATTCTATATGAGTACTATTTAGGAGTGAGACCGGAGCGAATACATACATAGCGAATAGTGGTAAAATAATATCTATATTTCTTTTTTATTTTTTAGATACGAAGGTTCTAAATAGCGATTATCGCATTATCGCAGAAAGACTAAATAAAAAGTTACTGCGAATAGCATAGCTATAGTGAAAGTTATTCTACATAGCTTTTTTTGTTTAAAAATTTATGTTTTATATTTTTACTAATTATCAACATTATCTAAAGTCTCATATAGCGACAAGTAACACAAAATTGATTAAAAAATTATACTATTCATATTGAACTAATATGAAGTCCAAATCAGTGTTTTGAAATTCGGTTCTCATTCGGTATGCGAAAGACCACCGCATACCGCATACTGTATCGCATATACGGTATGCGGCCGCATATGTGGATTTTTATTCAGATTTTAAATGAGAATTTGTATATATAAACAAGCATACTACCAGTAATATGTGGTATGACTCACTGTTAATATACTCTAAACCGATATTTTAAATTTAATCACTATTAATATACTCTAAACCGGTAATATGTGGTATAAATCACTGTTAATATACTTTAAACCGGTATTTTATTACTATTAATATAACTCTAAATCAATAATATGCTCTAAACTTCATATTTGGACCGAATATAGATTTTCTATTCGGATTACAACTGAATAAGAATATTCGGCCGAATAGACTGAATTTTAAAACACTGGTCCAAATTGCTATTCGAAATATCCCTAATAATATCATAAACAATCTATCTTTTTTCTATTCAAAATAACCTAAGAATTATGACATAAACTATATATATATATTTATTAAAAAAATAACTAAGCATCATGACATAAACTATATGTATTTTTCTATTTAAAAAAAAAAAATCAGTTTGGACTTCAAATAAAAGCCTATATAGCATAGCGTGCGCTATAGTGTGTAGTGCAAATAGCGGACCGCTATTACCGCTACAGCGATCGTAGCTGAAATAACACACTTTTATCCCATAACTCAATGTTTAAGTCTATAGCGCGCTATTTAGAACACTGCTAGATACAAATACAGAGCAGATATCAGATATATCAGATGAATACAGATTCGGATCAGATCGGATATTTATTAAAATAATATTAAAAATATTAAAAAATATTAAAGTTCATAAAATTTATCTAATTATAATGATAAATAACATAAATTTTTTCATAATATATATCAGAATAATTGAAATATAAAATCATATAAGTGTCTATACGGATGTTTGAAAATATCAGATTCGAATACGGATAACATAAGAATCGGATATTATTCGTAACGTTTTCATTCTTGTTACTATTGTTATGATATTTCTATAGCATTTTGTTAAATATTTTATTGAATTGAGCTATTAAATGTTCCGTGGGGATAAAGAAAGGAACCGTATAATAGAATGTTACTCTAATTCTAGATTGTTACCAGATTATGATTGATTCCTTCCCAATTTAGCACGCACAAGCCTCGATCGATCGATCAGAGAGAACCAGAAAGAGAAGAGAAAAGAAAGAAGGATGATCGTGCGTATCCGGAGCAGAGAGGGGCTGGAGCGGGTGAGCATCCCGGACGGCACGGCCTCGATGGCAACGCTGGCCACGCTGCGGTCCCTCATCGAGTCGCAGCTAGGCATCCCCGCCTCGTCCCAGACCCTCTCCCTCGACCCCAAGCTGCTGCTCTCCGACCCCTCCTCCCACCAGGTCTCCACTCTCTCCGACCCCTCTGCCTCCCTCTCCACCCTCGGCCTTTCCCACGGCTCCATCCTTTACCTCTCCCACTCAGAGCCCCGCCGTTCTGCCCCGCCTCCTCCCCCTCGCTCTGCCTTCGCCCCCGCCGGCTCCTTCGGCCGCAACAAGATGACCATCGAGGACCTCATTGCCCGCCAGATCCGAATCACGCGCCAGGTAAAATCATCTATGCTGATATGCAATGGTTATTAAACCATCTGGTAAAAATATGTCCAGAGAGTGATCTTCTACCAGTATGCTGGTCACCCACTGAAACTACATCTGGTAGACTGGTACTGATTCTGAGGGTGACTGACTGACTCACTGTGAAATTTATCTCACAGGAGAACCCCCACTGTGTTTCTGCCTCCTTTGACCGTGCATCAGCAAACGCCTTCCAGTTGTATGTCTCGGATACACTGGCCTTCTCAGTCAAGCGAGGGGGCTTCCTGTATGGTATGGTTGGGACCGATTCATCAGTCTTGGTGCAATTCATATATGAGCCACCCCAGCAGGGCACGGAGGATGCACTGAACCTCCTGCGGGACCCGGATGAGGAGCGGCTGGTGGATGCCATCGCAGCTGGGATGGGCATGAGGCGTGTCGGCTTCATTTTCACACAGGCGGTGGGCAGGAAAAAGAGCGAAACCGGGGAGTACACCCTGTCAGGGAGGGAGGTGGCACAGGCGGTGGTGCTGCAGGAGGAGGGTGGGATAGCAGAGTGGGTCACAGCAGTGGTCAAGCTTGAGGTTGACGAGGACGGAGGGGCCGATGTGCATTTCGAGGCCTTCCAGATGAGCGACATGTGCCTCAAGTTGTTCAGGGATAGCTTGCTCGAGACGGAGTTTTCGGAGGATGCTGATCCCAGGCTATCCATTGTCAAGAAGGAGGTTGTTGTTGCCAGCAAGGACACCAAGGAGGTTGACAACGATTTCTTCTTGGTGCCCGTCAAGATAGCCGATCACCAGGTACAAATTTACATCACCATTATTCTATTCTTCCCCTCTCAACTATACCAGCTTTCTAGTTAAAACTTGAAGCTAACAGGGCCATCTTGTATATTTTTTATCTGCAGGGCCCACTACAATGTACTTTCCCGATAGAGAACCGTATAACGACTGTCACACTCAGAGCTCTCAAAAGCCACCTTGACAATTCGAAGAACCTGCCTTTT